>OZ026615.1:6608302-6660802 GCA_964020975.1 Hermodice carunculata | reverse complement strand
TTCATGGCGTCGGATGCTGATGTCTGGTGTTCCCTCAAACTAATGAAGACAGACCTCAATATCATATCATCAGCTGGTTCCCCGCTGATGACCCGATTTTTTAAAGGCTAATAATGCCTAAAACTTTCTTCTAAATTTTAAATTTTATGAATATGATTTGTTCCTTTCATAAATTGATTTGCTATTATGATTTAGAACAATACAGTTTTTCAGTGAATGGTACGGAATAGGACTTTGCTCTTAGAATATCGGACTTGATAGTGTTCAAACGGTACATGGGCTTACAGAATTAGGTTTGTTAAGTTTCTCTTTGTATTAAATTAAATACATAAAGTCACATCATTTTATATTTATACAAATAATCAAACTTTTGATAAATATTTAACAAATGAATAAACATTGGACCACATGTTTGAATGGTGCATAAAACAGGAAACGGCGTTCCAAACACACACACACACACACACACACACACACACACACACACACACACACACATACACACGTACACACACACACACACACATATATATATATATATATCAAATTGTAAAGAAAAAGTTATAACATTTTCAGGTCAGTGTGCCAATAACAACATTCTTTTATTCTGTGTTTCATTCAACCTTAACCGTCTGCGCCTTGATTGTAAAACACATTTTTTGTACTATCTGAAATGCATGTGCAGCGAGCGGGGTGCGGCATTGCTATACATCAATAGGTACAGGTCTAAATTTACATTTGGTCTAGACCATTGAATATGTTCAAGATTATTCATAATTATAGGCCAAAGTAACCGTGACCTGGACGTATCATAGTGATAAGTTAAAGCTACAAATGATACACACAAAATTCAACTTCTGAATAAAGAAAGCGATTGAGAATCAGATTCACAGAGCTGCATATTTCATGCTCAACGAAGTAAATGCTATTTCATCGGATCTCAGTGGCCTTGAATTATTTGAAATCCTGCGCGATGTAGAAAGGGGTTGGGGTGGGGTGGGGTGGGGGGGGGTCAAAGCATGGTGGTACAAGTAATAATGTTTCCACGAGTACAAAGTACGGGAATAAAGAAAATTCAGAGATTGGAAATACTTAAAGATTTGCTTCCAGGAAAATCTGTATGCCTTCAAAGCTTGCATCAATTGAAATCCTACTGTATTGAATTTGGGTCCACAGATAGGCTGTATGTGCAGCAAAACAAAAACAAAACAAAACAAAAACACACCAAAAAAAAAAAAAAAAAACAAAAAAAAAAAACACGAGAATGACACCAGCAGTCGTTCAAGTGTTGAATCTTGCACACAGCCTGACTTGAAATAAAGAATAATTGCACACGGGGGTCGAAGTTGGATTGACAACTTTATCCTTTATAATTTTGAAGATATACTTAAGATACAAAGATATTTTGCTATTTATATCGAAAGATTGTTAGAAAGGTTGGCTGCAATAATTTTACAGATTTTAGACCTGCCTGTTTTGCTACTTAACTTTATCTTTTGGCATCATTCTGTTTTAATATTCACTTCCAGACATTTTGGGCTAAGATGTTTTCTGTCAGGTTAAACCCCCCAGGGGCTATCGATAGCAAGCTGCTACCTAGAAAAAGTTGCAAGTTTGCCTAATTGTACTTAAAATTTGTTCAAGATAAATTATGTTTTGATAACTTGTTTTTGACTTAAATGCTAATGACTTTCATTCTTTTCTGACATGCCTTAGTACACATAACTCAATGTCAAAAATTACTCAAATTTGACAGTATTTACTCAGATGTCACAAACCTGAAGCATTGTGTTGAAACTTTGTCTCAAGGTTGACAGCGAAATATAGCTTTATTGTTTGGAGACTTTCAAAGTGAGGAGCAGGTGTCATCATGGGGTTTGTTTTACATTTCTGGTACAGGATGTTCATTGTTGCAGTACTTGTTAGGATTTCCCTCGGTTTGTACAGGTGGTCCAGCTGCAAACTATCTAGTTTACAATCCCTGAGACTGAATATAATGCCCCAGTTTGTTTCTACTTCAGTTATACACTGGCAGGTGGTTTAACCAGGGATGTGGTCTCTTTCCACATCCTTGGATTAATAAGATAAGCTATCCAGCTAGACAGGGTACATACTGGTACAGGGGTAAGTCAAATTGTTCTTGTCTGAACTTGTGCTATACAAATTTAGTAATTATGCTTGGTTTGACAGGTATTCTTCATTGATAATAAAGCTTTGCATTTATAAGCAAAACGGTACGTATTTAGCTAACTCATCATTTGTCATGTTCATATTTATTCATTATTGTGTGGGTTGTCCTTGCTTTAGTACTATATATTTAGTTTAGACAAGGAGCCCCTCCTCAGAGAGACATGTACGGGTACAGGGTCCGAAACATGTTCTGAGTAGTTACCCGCTGAAGGTCATTTAATTTATTTGGGCTAATATAGCCTGTGTCAAAATCAGCAGAGGAACGTGTGCAATATGGACAATAGTACTTCCATGTGTGTATAAGTTAGACAGTGACAGGTTAGCTTATGAAGAGTAAAGAGTTCGGACTGTGGAATAGGGTAATGACTACTAGGAAGTGGTTCTGGACGAAAAGACACAAATACAATACTGATTAACTTTAAGGAAGCTCGTAATAGCCCTTGAAGGATCCTTGGCATGAGTGAGGTAGACCTGAGCCTAGCAGCTACAACTCCTGAGGCTCTGTGGGTGTCCCCAGTGATCTGAAAAGCACTGTGTCGCTTGCTGATCCTTGCGTCCTCTCTCTTGATGCCAATCATTCATTTTTTCTGCAATGTTGAGTCTTTTGGGAATATACATGTACGCCCTTTTCCCAGACCTGTTGCAGTTGGCTGCACAGCAGTATTTTGACATGATGCTCACATGGTTACACTTTTACGGCTTGGGTATTTTTTTTCCTCATTTTTTTCTGTCGGCTACGGGAACCTTCCCACTATAGCGATCCCTCCTCCCAAAAAAGTGTGTTTTTGAAACTCAAGATTTTCCCAGTTGTGATGCTGCCTCATACATAGCCACGTAAATGATAAATAAACTGTTCAAAGAAAAATTCTTAATGCAATTGGAAAGTGAATTCAAAATACAATTTCAACCGCATAAAAAAATGAGAACGTACGCTAAATTTAAAGAGAATTTTGAATTTAAAAAAATATTTATATGTAATTAAAAATGCTACAGTAAAGAAAAGTCTTACACGACTGAGAATCAGTGCGCATAATCTCCCCATTCAAATTGGCAGACACAGGCGACCGATAAAAGCGCCACCTTATCAACGACTTTGTGATACATGCTCTTCAATTGGAAATAAATTTTATTACCTCCTTGAATGTACAAAATTTTCTGGTTCACGTAAAAAATTGATAGATTTGGCTGATGAAATATTTACAAATTTTAAACAGTTAGACGACAATTAGAAATTTCTGTTTCTGATAAAATGTCATGATATTAAAGTAATTTAAATTCTGGAATCGTTTTTGACTGCTACAATAGAAATTGAAGGCCCGCTCTAATTTATAGAAATTTCAATTGTCTAACTGTTTAAAATTTGTAAATATTTCATCAGCCAAGTCTATCAATTTTTTACCTTTCTGGACACACATACTGAATTGCTTACACACGCTAATCAAACCCCCTTTTCCCCAAAAGTATAACGGGTAGATGTGTCAATCCTCTGGTTTGTGCTAAAGAAGTATCCAATGTTGCCTCCGAAGGAGACCGTAGCTCTGTGTAATGATCTACTCCGCTGGTTTGTAGAAATAACACTGGGAACTTGGTCTGCTTTGTGGGCAATATCCAATGAAAGTAAAAGTTGTAAAATTTGAATTTCTGCTGATTAAGAATACTATGCACTTAAAATGTTGAATACCTTCAAATAGATAAAATGAAAATGAAAGCTGTAAAATTTTAGTCATGCTAATTATGTACTCGTGGAAGATTTCAGTGCTCACCATTCGTATTTAGCCAGCTTTGCATCTCTGTTTATAGCTGTCACATGGCCAACCTCAAGGAAATCAGCTCTTTCACCACCATAAGTGACTCTATTGGCAGTTATGTATGTTGCAAAGAACTTTCGTTAAAGTATGAGCAAGCATAGACTTTAACCCTTTTCCCCTTAAGGCAGCCAAAACTGGCTTCTGGTCAAATGTCGGCTACAGCCATGTTTTCGGCTAATTTCAGCAGTAATGAAAAGCAATTAGATTGAGAAAGATGAGACCTATCAAGATAACATGCCCCAGGTCAACAGCTTTCTTTTGCATGGGTTGGGCACTTAGTGCCCAACCCATGCGAAGGAAAGCTGTTGAAGGGTTAAGCAGTAGTTCTGGTTGCGATCCGAGGGGCTAAAATTTTGTTTGGGATTCCTTAGCACACGATGCATTCATTGTGTCCAAACTGCACCGATGATAGCTCATGACTAAGTCTTTAGACTGGAACTGAAACAGTTTAACTGAAGGCAGATTACTCCCGGTATATCATTGCTTGTTTCTGGAGAGGTCTATATGTTGACACTTGGTGCTGAATCATGTAGACATATCATGGACGTATAACCAGAGATTCCCTTTAAAACTTCAAACTTGGTAGGAAAGTACCTTGGATGGGTCTCTACAACGTTTGTTCAAGTGGTCATTCTCCAATGATTTTTGTATTTTCTTATGAATTTTTTTGTTCTCTTGGGGGGCAAATCTTAAAAAATCTTCTTCTCTGAAACCGCTCAGCCAACTGCTTTGATATAACATAGGAACACTCACAGGGACTCCCAGTTCTTAATTTGTTCACCAGGTGGCGCTGCAATTTTTAGAAAATAATTTTCAAATTTTTAGCTATTTTCGACTTCTTCTCTAGAACCGTTACTCAGATTTTGCTGAAACGTGGTGGGTATGTTCCTTGTGAAAGAGCCAAACAAATTTATTCACTAGGTGTCACTGCTGTAGATTCCTGATTTTTAACGATTTTTTCAATTCAGGTACCTTTTGGTAAATGCATCTTTCCCATTGATTTACTCTGTAGGTCAATGGACATTCTAATGGTCATTCACATTTTCGACTTTTTCTCCAAAACTACCATCAAAACTCACTTCAAACTTGGTTGGGATGTGCTTTGGGTGGGTGTCTACCAAGTTTGTTCAAATGATCATGCTCCAGTCATTTTTTTAAAAAAAAATTATGATTTTTTTCTGTTCTTTTGGGGGCAAATCTTAAAAAAAAATCTTCTTCTCCACAACCGCTCACCCAATTGCTTTGATATCGCACAAGGACACTACCGGGGACTCCCAGCTCTGAATTTGTTCACAAGGTGGCGCTACGATTTTTTTTCTAAATTTTTATGTTTTTTTTGTGTGTTTTAGCCATTTTTGACTTCTTCTCCAGAACCGTCATTCAGATTAAGCTGAAACTTGGTGGATATGTTCCTTGTGGAAGGGTCAAATAAAGTTGTTCACTGGGTGGCACTGCTCTGGATTCCTGATTTTTAACGATTTTCTTTTCAATTCGGGCACTTATCGGTACATGCACCTTTTCCTATTGATTACTATGTAAGTGAATGGGCATTCCAATGCTAATTCATATTTTTGACTTCTGCTCCAAAACTGTCATACAGATTGATTTGAAACTTGGTGGCAATGTACCTTGGGTGCGTTTCTAACAGCTTTGTTCAAATGGTCACGCTCCTGTGATTTCTTGATTATTAATGAAGTTTTTTGTTCTCTTTCTGGAAAAATCCTACAAAATCTTCTTCCTCCACAACCGCTCACCCAATTGATTTGATATTATATAAGAATAGTCCTACGGACTTCTAGTTCTTAATTTGTTCACCAAGTGGTGCTGCAATTTTCATTTTTTTTAATGAATTTTTGTGTGTTTTTGTTACTTGTCACTTCTCCAGAACTGTCTCTCAGATTTACTTGAAACTTTGTGGATATGTTCCTTGTAAAAGGGTCAAGCAAAGATATTCACTAGGTAGCACTGCGGTGGATTCCTGATTTGTAACGATTTTTTTTTTTTAAATTCAGGTACTTATCGGTAAATGTACCTTTTCTATTGCTAAATATGCAAGTTAATGGGCATTCTAATGCATTCTAATGGTAATTCACGTTTTGGACTTCTGTGAAGAAACTGTCCATCAGATTTATTTCAAACTTGGTGGCAACGTACCTTGGGTGGGTCTCTACCAAATTGGTTCACATGGTCATGCTCCAGTGATTTAAGGATTTTTTTATTATTTTTTTCAAAAATCTTAAGAAAAGGTTGAATAGGAAAGTTTAACATGGCAATTTCTTGTAATGGTTATGACCTAAATAATTTTTGCCAGCTTTTGCCAAACTTGGTAGGGATGTACCTTTTATAAGTGTCTACCTATTTTGTGCAAATGGTCATGCTCCTGTGATGTAAGGATCTTGATATCATTCCCAAGGTCACAGGACAACTGACACGAAATATACTGTTCACTTGATAACTTGAGATCTGTTTTGAGTTAGGACCTTGATGTTGCACATGTTAATGTTTCTCTATGAAGGTCATGCTTAGATAGTACATGAGTGACCCTGACCTCGTTTCTGGGGTCTCAGTGCAGCATGCATGAATTTTAATCTTCACTATAACTCGAGAATTACTTGAACTGGGACCTTGATGTTGCACATGTTAGTGTTCTTCTATAAAGGTTATACGTACTCAGTACATGGGTGACCTTGATCCTAACCCAAGTTCACATAACTGCAAGTGTGATGAATGTCTTAGTCAGCTGAGCATGGGCTGTTCACACAGCCCTCTTGTTATTTATTTATTTTTTTGTCTATATGAGCACAAAGCCAGAAAAATTAACCTACTCCAGGACAATACCTGCATGAACGTTCTTTTTTTTTTAAACCTGGATTGTCTGCATGTTAAGTTTCCGCGTGCAAATTAGTCAAAGTGCTGCTCCATGTGGCGTCTGTATATAAGATATTATGGAACTACGCTAGATTATTTTTCCTCTTCTTTTGTCTGCTTGATTATGTGCTTTGTAGATGACAGTATACTGAGGTAATTGTAATTATATGTATGACAAATGTCCTAAAGGGACTCTTCTGATATTAATAAAATCATATAAATATTGTATTGGAAACGATCTAAGTAAAACACTTTCAAATTTGGCCATAATTTAATATGTGGTGTTTATTTTTCAATTTCATAACTCTCACACCAACGCAAAGAATACCCGTCATATATTTTCTGGATCCACGCTTGTTGAAGTTAAATTTGAGCAAACATCTATTTCAGGACTTCTTTGTTCAAAATATGATAACATTAAAATTCATTTACACGAAACAGTAACTCGTCGAGAAAGTTTTACTGTCATGACTGTTCTGCGTGGTTCAGCTGAATGCTACAAGCAAGAAAAGTTTGACTTATTTCAGGCTGTTGGTCTACGCACGTATTATTATTATTATTATTATTATTATTATTATTATTATTATTATTATTATTATTATTATTATTATTATTATTATTATTATTATTTGAACAATCAAGGCATTTTGAGCTATTCTAGATTTTGATGAATTACTATAGTTTGGCCCTTAACGTACGTCTTAAAAGCGATCAGGTTTTTCGGTTTACATCTTACTTATGCACAGATACGGCATTTGTTTGCACAAGTGTCTTTATGTACATTGCTTCCTGCATCCTCCCTACTTCCCCATTAATCTTGATTTTTTAAGAGATGTGTCACACATGAGCGACCCTGTTCTCCAATTGTCTAATAAAATGTGTTGAAACCATTTCGGAACTTGATGAAACTTAGAATTAGTTACTTAAAATAGAGAAATAATGGCTCAGAGTGAGTTACAATTTTTCTGTCACGAGGATCTTTGTTGGAGGGGGATATTTTCCACACCGACAACGATCCCGGGTGAGAGAAAAATAGTAACTCACTCTGAAGTCATGTAAGATTTTGTTTGTTCTATGTTTAATTGGGTATCCATGGCAAAAAAATATGCCCGAGGCCTACTTTCAACGCCGACCTGGTGTGCCGTGTTTGTTTACGTTTGTGGCAGTTATTCTACGTCACACGTGACTTATAATCACACATCGCCCACACACATGATTTTGTGTAAATGTCAATGCCTCATGTCATTGGTCCGGCGCATCACAATTAACTTGTAACAATGTTTAGGTCATGTGACCTACAGTGAGTTACTACTTTTGAATGTCACTGTAGAAAAATGATGATTCACCTTCAAACATAGAATAACATATATTTCAGCACCTTCACTTTACCATATGTATCACAAATCTGCTCAGCTAAAAATTCTATATATGTAAACGTTTGCATGTATTTGTTAGCATTATCTTGTATTTGGGTCAATACTTTTCAGTCTTTGAGTCACGCCAAGTAAAAGTGTCATAAAATGAAAAAATATGTTAGATGCATATTGTGCCGTTTTGGCATGGCGCTTCCGAATGTATTTTACTTGAGACAGGAAACGATTGCACAATTGGACATGAAGATGTAAAATATACTTTAAAAAATATAACCAAGCTTATGAAAGGCTTACAAAACTTCAACTGAAAAAATAAAAACCGTGATATGATTTTATGATAATGTTTTGTATTCATTTTAAAATTTCTAATGAAGACAGCCATCTGCTGTTCCTTCTGCATGCACGATATATTCAAACTGAGCGCGTCTGCAGCAAAGCAGTATTTAATGCTCACGCATGGCTGGCTACCCGGGAAGACAAAGTTTAATACGCAATTACACAGACAGCACCAATTGCTTCCAGGTGAAAATATGTACCTATCTGAGTAAGTTTTGTTGCATGCTATTCGCTGACGATTCAGTTCATGTCTTGGTGTTTTTATGAGTTACGCTCATTGTGTATATGAAAAGAAGACAATGGCACACTCTCTCTTTTTTTCGTGATTGAAATCGGACTAAAACACAACCAAAACAGAGTGTCACATGAGTGAATTTTTTTGCTTCTCTGCGCTTGCGCGCATATCGATGTTTGCTTTTATCTTCAACATGTGTATCATGTGCCGTGACAAACTTCATACATCGCCCATGACCCTATTCAGAGCAGATAGGCCTACACAACCTGTGACCAGGGTTATGCAGATCAAAATCAGTTGTGGTCCGGCACTGAAGGTGGAATACACAAGTATTATGGATTATGGGTAAGTTGTGATGCACGCATTTGTTGTTGTTGTTGTAATCTCAGTAATTTAAAATATTCGTATAATGTAAAAGCGTTCGCCATATCTGGGAAATAGTGTGAAAAAGATACAACCACAATCCGCCGCATTATGATGTCACTTAAATAATTAGTTTGTAAAATCAATTGAACTAGTAGCTTTTATTGAGCAAATGACTGTTCATTTTTTTTTTCATTTTTAATTTAGGCTCAGTGCCGTAGCACTGATCTTCCGCAAGGCTACGAGTGATATACAATGATAAACATACACAAATAATGCCGCTGAAACAAGATGAAATATACACATAATTACAACAGGATATGTGATGACCAGAAATCAATAGAATACAGAAATGAAATAGATTTTTTCTAGATTTTACATTAAAAAGTTAAACTAGCTTTTTCTAGTCAAATGAAGGGTCTTAACAATATAAGAACGTACATAAGTGACATCAAGACACAGGTCCACACGCACACCGGGCAAAATTCGACGGGTGACTCTGCGGGCAGCCAAATGATTTATTTTCGGGAAGCTTCATTGTTTGAATAACATGGATTAGGGACGTTTCCAATTTCAGACGGGGGCAAGTTCCAGCTTCTATCTGGACTACTGTTGTTGCCAACATGTAGATTTGTTCGTGGTATATATTTATAAAGAGAATTTGTGGACGTTTATCTTGCAGTATTTAATTTAATTTTTGGAACTGTAATTGTGCAAAGAAACTTGGAAGGAATGTAATCCGGGTACCTGTTGGTCATAACTTTATACATGAACACTTCTGTGTGGAAGTTTCTTCTTTGTCACAAGGTAAGACACTTTACACATGATGTGAAGATGTGAAACATGCGTGCGTTTCTCACCCTCCCCAGTGATATGTAGGGCGGGGTTCTTATATTTGGGATTCATGGCAAGAGCAGGAGTCCCATAAGGCAACACAAAAGTCAAAATAAAGTACAACTGACGATTCGTACATCATAATTTGTTCAACAGTATGCTCTCTGATTTTTTTTCTAATTTCTTATGAATTTGTGTGTTTTTATGTTTTTTTTCTGAATTTTGTGTATATTTGGAACTTTTGCTTTCAATTTGTGGGAATTGACCTTGGGTTAACGTCTGACGAATAGTTCAATGGAAAGGACTCCTGCCGTTTCAGGACTTTTAATAAATTTTTTTTTAGCTTCCATCACTACCAACAAATGTACATTACCATTCATTACTATACATTTGTGTGTCACTGGATGACGCAATGCACATGCGTAGACGACAACTTTTTTGAAATGTGGCTTCGTTTCACAAATACTCCCCACCCGGGGAAAATTTCATGATATAATGAATAAATACATGTTATGTAAATGTAAGTTACTGGGTCAACTATCTGTCGCTTAGCTGTAACTTTCTTGTCTTTGATTTTGTTACATGAAATTACGCGCGCGTGCGCGCGCACACACACACACACACACACACACACACACACACACACATCAGTCAAGGCCAACATACATGTTTTCAGATCTGCCTCCCTGAAATTATTCAATGGAACTAGGAAACTAGGTCACTAGCTCAAGCATCTGCCTTTGCGATGACCTCCGTTTGGCTGGTATTTTTTTTTTTTTTATTGTGTAATTTTGTTCTGTTTATAAAACTTAACACAAATGTACTTACGCTTGATCTTTATGTCGCCATATGCACGCATACATTTTTGTACCTAACTCCATTTATTTAGCAAGAAACTGGACCAAATTTGTTTTAGTTCAAACAAAATTTGTCTGTTAACTGTAAATATATGTTTATGACCTCGAAAAGGTCAAGTCACGGTTAACTGGCGACCTAAGATCATAACTTACATAAATATGCAAACCATAAACATACCTGTTTTGTCTTAGTTGATAATCTCATAAAACTTATCTCAGTATATGCACATGGTCAATTTGTGTCATCTGGGACGCCAAAATTCATTCTGACAAATACGCAAATACAGTTGGCACCATCTGGTTTGTACAGAATTTTACCATGTTTTCACTTAAAAGATTAATTGCATGAATTTGCATTGGAGTTGTGTAATTTTTATTTGCCATGAGTCATGGTGCGCTTATATATCCTCCGTGTCTTACTCAATGCATTAAAAGACGAGTTTGCTTTCGAAAGCATCCCAGATAATGCATCGAAATGTCTCCAGAAAAACAAAATGAAAACAATACAAAATCTTAAATATTTCAAAGTATGTAAACTGTGGAATGTGTAAATTTGACATTGGACACTTTCTTTTTAAAAAGCCCTATACTGCAAATCTTGTAAATACCTGCTGAGAGGAGCTCATGATTTAAAATTCTTCGCTTTTTTCGACGTTTCCTATAAGCTTTCCGTGGAGCTTCCATGTGGAGGCGCGTATCAGGCGTGCGCATCGATACTGCCGTCTTCAAAGTGCTTTTGCGCTGTATCTTTTGTGTTCATGTATATTGACGCTTTTATTTTTTAGTTAGAGTAAGTATATATATATAAAGTAAAGGACGCAAGCTTTCAACACAGGGAAACGGCATTTTCGCTAGAAGGTCTCATTTGGTAGTTTCGAAGGCCTCACTACGCACTATATTAAAGTCTATTACAAAATTGATGAGTTTAACTTTGAAGTGGTGAATTATCATTTCCCTGACCGAATTAGTTTAGAAACTCTTGGATATAATACATTTTTGTCACAAATTTTGAGATTTGGTCGTATTTGTTCCAAATTTGAGGACTTTGCATCCAGAACCAAATTTATTTACAACAAGCTCGAGTCAAGAGGATTCAAGCATGTTTTTTTGATCAAATACTGCTACGAATTTTGCCGTAAATATCCAGAGGTTGTTAGAAAATTTTGTTCAAATAATTTTAAAGATTTGAGACTTGCCTGTTTTGCTACTTAATTTTACCTTTTGCATCATTATGTTTTAATATTCACCTGTCTGACATTTTATGCTAACATGCAAGTGTACATTTACTCAATGTAAAAAATTACTCAAACCGGTTGTCCCACACCAGGTCGGAGAATCAAAGTAGGCTGTCCCAAGCACTTAGCCAGAAATTGGCAGGGTTTACACAATTATTACAAATTTGATTCATTCTTTTGAAACATAAACGCAGGGATTACAAGTAAATAGAACTTGATTTCTTGGAGACTTTCATAGTGAAGAGTAGGTGTCATCATGAAGTTTGTTATTACATTTCTGGTACAGGATGTCTATTGTTACAGATCTTGTTAGGAATTCCCTCGGTTTATACAGATGACTGGCTGTAGCTGTTTGTTTGTAATCACCGGGATTGAATATATAACCCAGTTTGTTTCTACCTCAGTTATACGCTAGCAAGTGATTGGACCAATGTGCCCTCCCCAGGTAGAAAGGGTACATAGTAGTTAAGGGGTAAGTCAGTTTATTCTTATCTGAACTTGCTCTATACTATTTAGTAATCATGTTTGGATTGATAGGTATTCTACATTGATATTGAAGCTCTGCATTTATAAGGAAAACTTCACTTACTGAGCTAGTTCATCATTTACCACATTCATATTTATTCTTTATTATGTGGGTTGTCTTTGCTGAATATTTAGTTTGGACAAGGAACCGCTACTCAGAGAGACATGTACAGGCACAGGCTCCGAAACATGTTTTGCGTAGTTACCCGCTGAAGGCCCTTTAATCTATTAAAATTCTACAGAGGAACGTGTGCAGTATGGACAACAGTACTTCCATTGGCATATGGGTTAGAGAGTGACAGGTTAGCTTATGGAGAGTAAAGAGTCCGGACTGTGGATTAGGGTAATGACTACGAAGAAGTGGTTCTTTACAAAAGGACACGAATACAATCACACTTATTCTCTTGAAATTTGACAGAATGAAAGTTCATATGAATACAAGGGCACAACATTATCATATTTTCCCTAAATACCCAGGGTAGAATTGGTATGAAACGTGAACTGGGGCAGAACATTTCTTTGCGGTTGTAGCTTCTACGGAAGCCTATAAGGACAAAAAATAAATGAATGAATAAATAAATAAATAAATAAATAAATAAATAAATAAATAAATAAATAAATAAATAAATAAAATAAAACTCGAAATTTCGACCTTTTTTCTTGTAATTTAGACTTTTTTCTCGAAATTTCGAGTTTTTAAAGCTGAGATTTAGACCTTTAAAAAGTCGACATTTCGACTTTTTTCTCGAAATTACAGTTCGACTTTTTTCTTAAAATTTCGACTTTTTCTCTTCCAAAAAGTCGATATTTCGACATTTTAAAGTCTTATTCTCAACTTTGAAAAGTCGAAATTTTGAGAAAAAAGTCGAAATTTCGGATTTTAAAAAGTATATATTTAAGTTTAAAAAAAGCCGAAATTTCAACTTTTTAAAGTCTAAATCTCAGCTTAAAAGTCGAAATTTCGAGAAAAAAAGTCGAAATTTCGAGAAAAATCCCGAAATTACGAGATTTATATTTTGAAATTTAAAAGTCGAAGTTTCGAGGTTTTTTGTAGCCTTGTAAGCTTCCGTAGCTTTTAAAAAGAAATGAAAAAAATATAATATTTCAAAATTGGTGTCAGCCTAGCGCAATGCTTGTTCGTGCCCTTCACGGTCAGGTGGCTGGCTGTCAGTTGCATGTAATGACAGCGGTGGGTGGGCGGAAATTGGAGGTCTAGCCAGGCGCTTTCAGAAGCATGCTATTCAAAAGTTCGAAATTCTGAATGCAATTGGTGCATTATGGTGCATTTTTGGAACTGAAATAGTCATATAAAAAGAGCAATTTCATCTGCCTTTTCAATCATTTGTTTTGGCCGTTTTAACGGCATTAATTGGGAGTCCTTCTGCAACCGAATCTTTGGAAGTGACTAAACGTGAAAGGGAAGGGAGTCTTTCCCGCACTGGCTACCTGTGTAGCAACATATAAAAAATATGATATGATAATGAAAAAATGTGTGGGATGCCCTTTGAAATTATTGTCCAAATGGAGGAACTTTGAGACTGGTTACCTGCAAAGGCGAAAGACCCGGGTTTTTTCTTTCTTTCTTTCTTTTTTTTCTTTTTTTTTTATACCACTGAATAATATCAACTTCACCTTTTACTTGATTGTTCATGATGTGTAATTTCAAGTTTCTTTTTTTCCAGCAGGTTCTGAATTATAAAACTTGAAATTTATTTCCTCGAAGAAATATCAAGAACAGAAGGCAAAATGATGGAGCAAACGAGTGAAGAAGATGAACTCTTAATAAACAGTGGTGGATCTGATAAAGCACCAGTGCAGGCAAGGAGACTTGTCATCATAGAACCCCTTATCCTACTGTACATGATGGCCTATACTCCTGGCCTTACGATCGGCGAACAGTACGTCTTATCAAGACTGCGTCACGATAGAAATATCTCTGATCAAGCGTCCATCAATGGTTCGGAGTGTGATGCAGACACAAACAGTTCAATATATATCCTAGGGAAAGAGGCTCAGCAAGAAGCTTCCTATTGGATGTTGATGCTGAACCTTAGCGGCGTCATTCCGGCTGCTGTCTCCACGCTGATGATTGGATCTTACAGCGATAAAGCAGGCAGAAAAGTGGCAATGATAGCCCCTCTGATTGGTTGCATTGCTAGAGTTCTCGTAACCATTCTGGTCATGGAATTCAATCTACCAATACCTTTTTTGTGTGTCGGTTCTTTTCTTGAGGGCCTGACCGGTGGCATTGTGACAATGCTGATGGGATGTTTTTCGTACACTGCTGACATTACCACCACAAAAACCCGAACATTTCGTGTGATTCTTGTGGAACTCTGTTTAGGGCTAGGCACAGCAGTGATGCAGATTACTACTGGTTATTTAATACAAATCATCCACTTTGCATATTCAAATTTTGTCTTCCTTGGTATAAGTTTGCTAGGCCTGGCATACGCAATCTTCCTAGTACCGGAGACAATAGAAAGAAACCCGAAAGCTAGATTTATTAGCTTTCAGCACTTCTTGGATCTATTCAAAGTATACGGTAAGGACAATGGAACTAATCGCCGATGGAAATTACAGATCTGTCTGGCCATTCTTTGGCCACTCTGTATGGTGAGTTTTGCGCGGTTTGACTCTCAGACTTACTATGCACTTGGGGACCCTCTGTGCTGGACGTCCATTAAACTGGGATTCTTCAACGCGGAAACGTTTGCAGCACAGATCGTTGTACAGTTAATTGTGGTGAAAATATTTGAGCGCTTCATTGGGGACAATGGTCTGTTGCTGGTTGGGGCAGTATCTGGAATAACATCGCAGATTTTATTGGCTTTTGCTGTCAATGACGTCATAATGTTCACAGGTATGCAGCCCATATGTCAGGCATTCAAATAGTCCGAAACATGCTCATTACCGTCTAAATGACTTAAACAAACTTTTTAATTTACACATGCTATTAATCTTATGAAAAAAATACACGAGAACTTAAATTTGAAGAAAATAATTTGGCATATACAACTTCAGAATATCATTTCAAAGAAAGACTCACCAAGCTGTCAAAACAATTTATGCTGTGTCAACGCTGTTAAACGTTTTATTAAATTTAGGTACACGTACATGAATAACTGGTGTAAAGACCATTCGTTTTAAAGCACCTTTCCAAGACAATTAACTTAATTTCCTTGTATTTCAAATTAACCTGCCGTTTGAATCTACTTTCGGTTGGCGAAAGGTGTGGGCTTAATGATTAAATGCAGGTACTATAAAAATAGCATCAATTTCCAATATGCAAATTAACTGTGTGAACAATATGTGCTGCTGAAGAAAAAACACTAGGTTGTGAAAAATTGATATTATTATGTCTTAATCCTTGTGCTCACGAGCAGGAGATGGTATATCTCTCCAGAAACAACTTGTTTCTCTTATGTGTGTTTAGTGCCAATTGTGGGTGCTTGCCTGTCGCTCGGAGTCGCCATTGTACGCTCAGTCAGTTCCAAGTTTGTGCAGTCTGATGAACAAGGTAACATTTTAAAGATCTTTGGCATCGAGCTCAAGACATTTTGAAATGTTGAATAACTTTAAACATAACCATTACAAAAATTTACACAAACTGGAATTACAGAACAGAAAGTTAATAGGAGGTATGCATGTTTAACTAAACTAACCAAAGACCTCCTAACTGTTGTCTTCACAGTTGCTAAATAATAGGACTATGCCTCCGCCATGATGAGGGCACTTGTACCAGTTTGACTACTTAACCATCCAGAAAATAACACTTTTGCTACCAAACAAATGAAATTTTCTAAATATGTTTGGCATCTTGTATGTTTTAAAACTAGGTGAATCGCTTTTTTTAACCTTTTCCTGTCTCAAGTTGTTCATTTTATCATAGAAGCACATTTGGCCCTGCTAAATATATAAATCTATCTATCCTGTCTCAAGTTGTTACTTTAATTATATAAGCACATTCGGCCCTGCTAAATGTATGAATCTGCCCTCCTTCTTGGGAAGTCCCTAGCTGCAGCCTAGGGGGCAGCACAGGATGCCAGTTAATGGGAATACATCCTATCGAGAGAGAAAAATTCTACAATGTTTTTGGTGCAGTTATAACAAAGAAAAGAAAGATATTTCTTTACATAGATAATCCATGGGAACAGTCCTTTACTGATTTGAATGGGCTGAGACGTCTCTGTGGGTTAAGACCAAGAAGTCTCGACTTTCTGTTCAAATACATGTACTATCATCTATTTTTCCATGAATAGTACAGGCTATGTGCCCTGTGTGATTGGTCTCGCGATGTCCGGCTATCCGTTTTGACCAGTGGTGGCCCGCGGTGGTCAAGGTTTCAAGGCTTGCTTCAATAGTTTCACGAGGAGTTATATTATAACATATTGTATAGTTACACTGTCTTACTCTGCATGTATTTGTGTGTGGGTAGGCCACATTTCATTAATGACTGAATCTATTTTGATTTACACAGGAGTAGTATTTTCAGCCATAGCATGCGTGGAGGCGATCAGTAGTATCACTGGTACCATTATATTCAACTCAGTGTTTGCTGCAACAGTACAGGTGTTCAAAGGCTTCGTGTTTTTAACCATGGCGGGAATGTTGGCCATACATCTAATTCTAGACATGTAAGTGGCATTTTCAATGAAACATGTTTTCATTGAAAATGCTGTATTTAACTGCAGTAAAACCTCCCTAACCAAACACCTCCATATACCGAGCACCCC
The DNA here is from genome assembly GCA_964020975.1 of Hermodice carunculata. Taxonomy (NCBI): domain Eukaryota; kingdom Metazoa; phylum Annelida; class Polychaeta; order Eunicida; family Amphinomidae; genus Hermodice; species Hermodice carunculata. The sequence goes on along the minus strand of OZ026615.1, from coordinate 6,643,442 downwards.
CTCATACTGAACACTTTTTCTCGGTCCCAATTTTTTTCACATATACTTCCATTATAAGCAAAATTCCTTATATTGAACACTTCTCTATATTGACCATGAAGAACCCCCAGAAGAACACCATTTTTCAAAAAAAAACAAACAAACAAACAAACAAAAACAAAAAACAAAAACAAAAAAACAACAACTTCCTATAGTGAACACACATTTTTTGGGTGTATTTGCACTAAGTAATTGCTAATAAGGCTGAAACTAAACAGATTAATTTCAAAGAAAATCTTAATTGCTTATACCAGCAGCAGCAGGAACCAACCACAAGCAAGCTGTTGAACGTCTGTTGCCACTTCTGCAGATGGCAACAACATGGTGAAGGGTGAAAGTGTCACTGTTGATAGCACGTTACTCCTATCCTCTCCGGGATAACAGGACTAGTTTCCTGGGTTTTCTTTAACTACTCTAGAAACAATAACTCACAAACTAAATCATTATGCTTGTCTCACCAAAGCCGGGGGATTTAATTTCAAGGAGTACCAGTACACTGACATGAGCAGCAGCATTGCCAAAATAAGGCGCAAGTTCATGAGCATGTTATTTTAGCAGTGCTGTTACTCTTTTGACACATTAAGATCAACTTCTTAAACATCACCGGTGTGATCTGTTTTTAACATTATGTACAAACTATTCAGTCCATTGCTACTGTTTGAGGAGAGCACAAATACATATTCACAATGTCCAGTACGGGGAAAATCTTATCTCTCTCTGAAAAGCTTCAAGTCATACAGACTTGTACTTCAGGGTAACCTCCCTAAACCGAACACCTCCGTATACCGAACACTTTTGTTCGGTCCCACAGGCGTTCGGTAAAGGGAGATTTTACTGTAATGTTGAAGATTCTGAATGCTCATATTGTGAACAGAAAAAAGTAAATGGTGCAATTTATCGTCCTCCTCATCAGCATCATTATCCTTATTACGGTAAACGTATGCATGGCTGGTATTGTATCAATGGATTTGCAATTTTAAATCACCATTTTGTGGTTTGATAAATTTAAAAAAGTTTCAATGTGTGTAAAATTTTTCACCTAAAACATACTCCTGAAAATGAAGCACATGCTTTAGGATTGTTGGTAACAGGCAGGTTGATCTGTATCAAAGTGCAAATGTTAGTTATTATCACCCTTTTCACGTAACACCCTTGGTATATGATATAAGCCTTTTCTATTTGGATTGCTCTCTCTCTCTCTCTCTCTCTCTCTCTCTCTCTCTCTCTCTCTCTCTCTCTCACACACACACACACACACACACACACACACACACACACATATATATATATATATATATATATATATATATATATATATATATATATATATATATATATATATATATATATATATATATATATATATATATAAACTTTCAATTCCCAGCTAATAGATCAAGTTTTCAAATGCATCTTTAATATAGCTTTTTCAGCAACCACTTTGAATGGTTTACTTGCATCAATTTACAGTTTCAGTATCATTTAAAAAGATAATCCTGTGTGACAAATAGAGAAAAACTGTTTGTGTAACACTTGACATTCCTATATATTTTACAGTGTTATGATCTGGGGCTTGAGAAGGGAAAAAGCAAGGATCATTGTTGCTTCAGTCAACCCGGAAACTCCCCAGACTTGACCAGGACAACCTCGATATATATTGTGACATAATAACATTGTTTGAGTACACTTTGGTGAACCCATTGGTATATGTTCTTATCTTTACTGCTGTATTTAAACCGCTTCTTAAATTTTCTTTCATTCACCAGTGCTGTGACTCAATATGTATACCGAAGCACAAGTGTAATGTTATTCAGGCCTTTGGTTCACATAGAAAAAAAAATATTACTATAATATAACACATGTCAGGCAGCCGAAACATTGTAGAAACATTTGATAGGCGATTATTTCAAGGGAAGCATTTTAAAGTTTATTTATTCTTTTAGGCCTAAATTGTGTTTCATGAATGACCGATGCAGGATGTCATAAAATGCACAAGGAAGCAGGCATATAAATATATGAGTGGTACTCGCCGTGGGTAATATTTTTGGCTCATAAACAGGAAATGAGACAGTTTTTGGACAATGGAGAGCTAAGGACAGTTCTCATTTGCCAACATATGAAATCGATTACTTGGTTTGGAAAATATAAAATGACATAATCAAAAGTGTAGCAAATAAACAGAAAACCTCAGGGAATCCCTGGAGAACACAGAGATCTTTAACTCTGTGTTTTAAACGTACACGGAACACAAATTATGAAAATAAAAAAAAAAAACAAACAAACAAAAAACAAAAACAAAATCAAAAACAAAACAAAGAAAACCCAAAAAAACCCCGTAATCTTATTCAATGAAATGTTCACAAGAAGAAACGGTGAAAAGTGATGCAATGAGCCAGTGAATTTGCAAACAACGGTTTCTCACATAATTTCGAGGGGATGTATGTTAAACTGTTTCATACATAAGCTGACACTTTCTCAATAACAATTAGCTGTGAAGTTGTGAATCCGATATCGATAAACAACCTTGCTGTGGAATTTCTGAATAAATTATAATCATTATGACTCCTTGTTGTTTGTGTTTTTTTTTTCACATTCATAAAAAACATACCATTTTGTTTAGAGTTTCAAGATAGTGTGATGTCGCCTGTTATCCTATCCTACCATGTGTAATTTCCAGCGTTGTATCTTACACAAAATTTGGAAAACATGTTGAAACAACGGACAACTCTAAAGCCCAATATGTAGGGGTATAAGGCCTTCGTTGAGAGTTTGAAGATACTGTTCTTTGGATTGGAGTGTTGTCCCAATATTTCAATTTATGTTGATAATCAAAACACGTTGAAATTTAAGATCTAATACAACGCAGAGCTGTACAATTCAATATAATTAAAAATTTTGGGCCCATACCACGTTAAAAAGTACAGTAGCATCATGCATTTCATTCATGTTGACAAAATACGTGTACAAACTTAACCCGAGTAGCATCTTATGAATAAATCTTCCTCTGCTTTGGTTGGAGAATGCATATATAAAAACAATGTACTTTTTAAAAATATTGATCACATTAATCCATATATATATATATATATATATATATATATATATATATATATATATATATATATATATATATATATATATATATATATATATATATATATATATATATATATATATATATATATATATACACGATTTTTATCTGCTTGATGACTTATTCAGTTTTGATCAGTGACTGTTAAAAAAAAAAATTTAAGGGCACAGAAGTCGCAAAATGCTGCTCGCTGGCGTGTACATCCCTGCAGGAAGGCTTCCATCGGTTGCAGCCCCATGTGCTTCTGGGCAGCTATCCATAATTCCTCTTAGGGTGTGTTCGGTGAACTAGTCTAGGCTTTCTTGTGCCTTCTGCTTCAGTGATGTTAGTTGTAATTGCATGCTTGCCAGTGGGTCTTTCCATCCGAATCTGCCGTGCAGTTTCTTTGTCAAGCCTTGAAAGTCATTCTTCACTTCCTGCTCCAATTTTTTGTAAAAGTTTAAATCTCTGCTTCTCAAGTTGTCTGTTAGTGGGTCCAGTTTGTCATCATGATTCCAATTATACCTTGCTGCTATTCTCTCAAACTGGGAGCTATAAGACCTCCAGTCCTGTTTTCTGTCATATGTCAGCATCTTAGGGGCTGGGAGCTCTCTGTTGTGTACCCTGTTGTGACCTTGACCTCTTCTATCTCTTCTCCTCTCAGTGCAATGCCTCCTTTGCCTGTACTTATCATCATGTGCATCACCATACCTTGGTGTCTGTGGTCTATCATGCTGCTCTGCCACTGCTGCTATCTATACCGTAGGTTGTGCCTGTAATGGCTGTATCTGTGTGGCAGGCTATAGTTGCAAAGGTGGGATCCTCCTTGTGGGTTGTCCCTGAAGTGGGTAGAAGCCAGACAACTGTATATGTATCCCATTTTGTGTGTGCAACACCTGCATCACCTGAAAACCTGGTGGTGGGGGTGGGGGTCCTTGGCAAGTTGATGCCTGACAGGTTTGCACACCTATCTCTGGGTGGACACTACTAACTGGAAACTGACCTGATATAATGGGTATTTGGTAAGCAGTTGGGATGCAAGAAGGTTTACTACTCATGGTGTAACTTCATGTTTTTCCAGCTCATGGGTTCTGTATACCTGCAACAGTAGCCTCACCCATGCATGACTGACTTCACATACTAGATAGTGCAGGTGGTGGTTTGATAATCTAGGATGCCATATCACTGCCCACGCCATTTCTAGAATAAATACCTTAAGGAGCCACATCTGTTAACCTATTCAATATACTAAATTTTTATGCATAGTCATAATCCTGTGATAGTCTTAAATCAGTTGTAGTTGCAGGAAGTGAAACCTGTTGACCATCTAAAGGATGTGATGGATACCTGTTTGTTGGTTTGGTGATGTCCTTCTGTCTACTGTGTTGATTTGGTCTTGCGTGCAGTTCTGTTGGTTTACCGGTGCATCTAATCTATTATGTACTTGCTGGATCATGGACTTTAAGCATCGTTCCATACTTGCCATTAATTGTGAAATAATTTCTGTCCCTGCACCTTTTCCCAGTTGCCTTGATTCCACTTGTCTGGGGTCTTTAGGTGCCCCCCACCCCCACTGCACCATCAGTGAAACATAGAACACTGTCCTGTAACATATTGTCCCATTTGTCCACGGATAAAATGTTGGCCTCTATCAATCTATCATATGTCAGAGTGAGGCCCTGAGTTTGCAAACTATTGCATAAACTCAGATGGGCTTTCAGTCGCTTGGTACCAATACCAAGTAGAGTAGAGAATGCCTTTGTACTGGAACTAAGTATGTTGATTGGTGCCATGCGTAAACGTTTCTCAACTCAAAAGTAAAAGAAAATAATCCTATTTGGAAGTACAGTCTTAAAAAAATTCCAATGGTATAGATTTTTGAAAACCACTCAAAGTTTGAGAAGAATAACACCAAACATTAGTTTCAAGTGTGTAGTGATACAAATTTCTGCTACTTCATCAAACCAAAATACATATATACACATCGATTTGCAGGCCTGAAAATAAATAACACCTGACCAAAGACAGTGTATGCAAATGAGAAAAAAACTTTTGTGTGCAAGTGTGCAATCCTGTAGGTCAGGGAGTAATTTAAACATGGGCTGAGACCAAGTGTTTGTCTTTTGTACTATCCCTGATGGTACACTTGCTTTTAGCACAAAGACATTATCACTTTTTTTGCTGTCTAGCAAGATTTGGGTGGGTTTAGGGTGTCACTGAACATGTACAGAAGCAGTATGTGTATGTATACACGTCAATATTTTGACCTGTATAAAATACAAAGATCAAAGTTCCATAAATTGAATTTGAAAAATATACCAGGAAAGTGGATCCTGTTATTCTTTAAGAAAAATTGAAAGAAAAAAAAAAACAACCAAAAGCAACTCGATTATAGGAAAAAATGTTCTCATGAAAAAAAAGACAAAATATGGCGGGAAATTCAAACTACATACAATAGAAATTCACAATGGCCGCCATGCCTGATTTTCTGGAAGGTCAAAGCAATCATTTCACAATCCTCTTGGATGTACACAGTCACTAGCTGTGGCGATCAAATTTTCAATATTATGTTGGTCAGACTGTTCTCCTACCAGCATATAATTGGTTATGATGTGCACACTGTAACACTGTGGCCTTAACTATGTACACACATAAACCAGCAATTCTGGGCACACATTTCAATTTTTGGGTCCCAAAAGTCCGTGATATCGACCTGGATCCGGTACCAATCATTGTGAATGCCTATACATGTATCCTGAAATTGAACAGTATCTATCAATTCCAACACATGATACAGTAAGCTCAATTACCTTAGCAGCAGAGGCATAATTTCCACCAATAGAGTGTGTGTGCAGAAGTGTAAGTGCCCAGTTAAAGAGAGAACCATCTTTGTAAACAATCGTGCCAGCAATCAAGTGTCCGAGAACCAAAAAACTGGGAGCTCCTGGACTGGTGTTACAGCAATACCTCCCTGGCTGATGTCACAGGGTGATCTGTACCATTCTGCTGGCCATAAAAATGCTGATGAAACTAATGCCTAACTTTGTTGGCAGCTTGTGTACGGTTTGCTGAATATCTTCGTTTTCCTTCTCTTCTAACAAATTAAATTTTTAGTCATTTCAGTATTAGCAAGTTTACCTACCTCTTGACCAGCATTTACCAAGACCTCCATGTCTGGGTCAAACACCTAAGAAATTAAGTTGAGTTCACTCACTTGATCCCTGAAAACCTAACAGTCCCGTGGCATCATCTGTTGCTTTCTTTGGAACTGGTGGTGACTCTCCGTGAGCATGCTCTCCGTATCATCATTCCTCTTTTGAAGAGTGGTCAGTTGACATCAGCTAAAAAAAGGAAGTGGGGTGGTTGGGTGGGCTTCACTGGTGGTTGAGCGGTAAGTATACTTACTAATACCAAAACTTACTAAAAACTTCATGTATCAGTTATGTAATGCTACTTGTCAACCACCATTTGCCTTATATACAGACACAAAGGCAGATGGAGTAACGTTACTGGCATACTGACAACATTGAGTGCTGGGACTGGCAGTGTGGGGGAAACAATCAGTCCGAGTGAGGAGGCCATGTCTGAAGGGAAAACCTCAGAGGTATGTGGACTTGAGGCCACCAAAAACAGAATCCACCCAAAAGCAGAAACCCTCCTTACTGACCAGCATAGGACTGCACTGACCTCTTTCCCCCCCCCCCTTCGAACTCGCCCGCCAACATGATAGCTGTCTGCCTCTTGGGTAGAAGGTGTTTGCTTCAGCTCCATCAGACTTGGAGTTCTAAGAGGACCTAGTCGCGAAACTGCCAGGATTGGGGGTGGGGGGTGGGTGGGTGTCTGGTATATGATTCCCTAAGGTAGTGGACTCAGGGCAGGTCAGTAGGACAAACTGTCTGATATTGGTCCAAGATTAGGTCAATTTACCACAATGCCATAGGCCCACTAAGAAGTGTGCCAATTTATAGATTGCACTGGATCAACCAAGAGAGCACTAAAGTTTTATCCTTGGGGCCACTCTGATGGGATCTGGAAAGCCTAATGGACAAGTATTGGAACCTAAGCAAAGGAACCTGTGATGCCAGCAAAGGCCTACATACCCTCCTCTAGCACTACCATGTCACACAAGTAGTGCTCGGCGAAGTTGCAGATGATTGCCATCAGCAGGCCCACAGAATGTGGACAACCACGACCTTGTGCAGGGTGTGCCAGGAGGCATTAATGGTTCACACTTTATGAGCTCTGGCTGAGACAAGCTGCAAAGCACCAGGTCTTTCCAGCAAGATCTCATAAGACTTAAGGATAGTCTGCTTAATCCATGATAAAATTGTGTTTCTGCAAACTTGCTTCTCATGAGAGTAACCGAAGGGGTAGGAAGAGGTCAAACCTCTGTCCCCTGCATCCATCCATGGATGAAAGGTACCAGGGAAGGGCTTTCATGGGACACAAGGCCCTTTCCTCTAAGGCAAGAGCTGTATCCATAGCAGGGAGGGTGAAACTTTTGAAGGCCATAGCTGAATCTTGGGCCACTTGGTTCTTTGCAAGGAAGCCCAAGTAATCCCTGAGGGCCACCTGGGAGTGGTCAGCCGACCATTGGAGATAGTTATGAGCTTGAGCATGGATCTCGCTTCTTTGTATGAGGTACCACTCTCCATTAAAAAAGAGGAACCACCTATCTCTACAACCAAGGTTTGTTAGCATGCAGCCTCCTGTGGCACCTATCTACTTCTATCTGATAAGGGTAATTAGCCTAATGATCACAATTAACTGCCACCCAAGCTAGCAGGTGGTTAATTGATATTAACTGGGTTCATCAAACGAGACAGTAACTTAAGTCAGATAAGGCTAGATAGGAGCTGCAGGGGACTGCATATTTACAAACCTTGATTGTAGACAAACAAGGTACTTCTTGGACCATCTTTTTTAAGGGAGAGTAGGGCAGATGAGCGCTGACAGATAGGGACTGCTCCCAATGCGAATGCCTAGGACACTCATGAGGGTTGAAGAGATGGCTCATAAGAAACCCTCCACTGTTCTTGAGCTCTCCCCTACAACCTCTGACTGATACAGCAGGAAGTCGGCAATGTCCCCGATGTGAGGTGATCAAGGATGAATTTCGTTACTGGGGCACTAGTCGGAAAACATGTTACAATGAGCTGAGTAAACAATTAGAGAAGAAGATAGAAGCCCGCCTCTGGCAATTCTGTCTGTGACTGATTCTGAGAAACCTGTGCCGCGGATGTGCTGTGAGACAACTGCCAAGCATGGGGTTTGAGCACTTGAGAGTTCCTGTTGAACATACTCGACCACAGCTGCACCAAAAGTTTTGGCTACGCTGGTAAACATAGCGAAGGCTCAACATTTAGCTCCAGTCCAGTAGGTCTACTGGGCAATGAGTCCAGAGCTGCCAGCAGGGCCTAGAGGATCAGATTGCAACCGTGTGACTGAACCTTGTGCAGTACTCTCAGAAGAATCTAGGGAGCTGGAAATGCATCCACCCAAAGGTTGCTCCAGTTCATGGCTAGAGCATCCACTACTGGGGCCTGGGGGTCTGGGACAAGCGAGACATAATTCCACAATTTTTGCATGCTTGCAATTCATGCAAAAGTCCACATGTGAAATTCCTCATCTGGCCCACATGCCCTGAATGACCTGTGAGTGGAGTGACCACTCCGTCCCTGCCGGCCGACCCATTCTTGTTAGTTGGTCAACCAGGACATTTAGATGTCCTGGGACATGTCTCCTATTCATGCCAATGTTCAGTTTGGAGGACCATCGAGTGATGCATCCGCCTAACTCAATCAGCTTCTTGGATTGCATCCTGCCTTACCTGTTGAGGAAGGCCACCACAGTCCTGTTGTTGCATATTATGAGGTCATGTTTGTGCTCCACCAGGTCATCAAAGTGGAGGAGTGCCAACTATATTGCCACCAGTTCCAACAAGTTTATGTGGTGAGATGTGAAGGATGCTGGTCAAGGGTCCATGCTGTCTGGCTTTGCATGTAGGCTCCCCACACGGACTGAGAAGAGTCTGTGTAGATGGTAAGTTGGGCTAAAAGGCATCAGCATCTGTCTTGACATGATGTACTCCCAGATGGTCCACCAAAGAAGGTGCAGATGGTCCTCCATGAGAACCAGCACTGGGACCTGATAGCCCTGGTCCCTCAACAATCTGCCCCTCAGATTGTGCTGCAAGGCGTGATGGTGAAGGTGACCACACTGGACCTGGGAGTCCATCCAGGACAGGGAGCCCAGCAGGGTGAGCCATTGTTGCAGCAAGCACACCTTGCAAATCAGAAAGGCTCTGAGCAAGGACTAATGTCTCTCCCACCTGTCTTGTGAAGGGTGACAGATGTAGGGAACCAGGTCAAACTGGATGACGAGGAAGACCAAATTCTGCTCTGGCCAAAGGCTGGACTTGGGTAGATTCACTATCAGGCCCAAGCATTGGCAGAGTTCCTGAATGGTCTGTGTGTGACACTGCAAATCCAGGTACAGAAGTGCTCGGATAAGCCAATCATCCAGATACACATGTATGAGCAAAGAGGTGACCGGCAAAGGTAAGCAGCAACTGACTGGAAGAACTTGGTAAACACCAGCAGTAAGGCTGAATGGAAACACCCTGAACTGGTAAACCTGGCTGGAGAATGCAAACTGCATAAACTTCTGTGAAGTCTTCATGATTGGCACATAGAAGAATATGTCCTGAAGATCCAGGGGCATCGTCCACTCCATGGGCTACAGGGCCACTGCCACTGACTGAGGGGTCCCCATCCAAAAGAATGGGACTTCCAGGTAGGTGTTCAGAGCTATGACTGGGCACCAGCCTCTGTTCCACTTGGGGACCAGGAAAAGTAAGTTGTAAAATCTGAGAGAACCTTGATTGTCAACCAGCTGTATGGTGCACTTGCTCTGAAGCATCTGAACTGCCTCTAGGAATGCTGATGCTTTGGGTTCTGTGGTGGGTGGTGTGAGCCACAAGGGCTCGCAGCTTAAGGGAGGCCTGTCATTGCTGAAATGCAGTGTGTAGCCATGTCTCAGGATGTTGAGGATGAGAGGATCATCCATGATAGACTCCCATTGCACACAAAAAGCACCAACAAGGCACAGCATGGAGTCTAATGATGTAGTGGTAGGGGATCCTGAGACGGTACCCTGTAGCATACAAGAGTCAGGAGCCCTAACACTCGCCTGGCTTCTTGCTTTTGCTAGAGTGCTTCCCCTTCTCTGAGGGCTCCCTGCCCTATCCAAGGTGTCCTGTCCTTGAGGTAGCATGAGCTGAGGGGGGAGTAGGCAGGGCCTAAGATTTGCCAAGCTTCGGGGCTGAGGCAGGCCCCCTGGTTGCCAACGACATTGGCTGCTGCCAATGAGATTAGCTGCTTAGAGCATGAATGGCATGCTGGTCAAACCTTCAACCTTGGCTGGAATCTGCTAACGGATGCATCAAAAAATAGAAGACCATCCTCCACCTCAATGTTGAGGTCCCAAGACTCAGGACTTGCAGGGGGAGCGATGTGATCCAAAGCCTTGTCGAACAATGAATTGTCCATGGGTAATGAGCCACCTGTGGCAGCAGGGGATCTGTCACCAAGCCAGGGATAGGGGTAGCAAGGACTTCCATTGAAGTTATCACAGCCTCAAACAGTGTTTCCATCTGCTCAGCCCACATGAGGCTGGAGAGGGGGGGGGGCTTCTGGCAGACTTGAAACAGTGGACACAGTAGCCAGGAACAGGGGAGTCTTCTGGCCAGAGGAAACCTGCTGGGTCTCTGGAAGACTCAGTTCTGGGACCACCACTGCCTCAGACTAAGGAATCTGCTGGCAGATCTGCCTAATCGCCCCTTAACTCATGCTACCTGAAGGGGTTTTGGGAACTCCCAAGCCTAGGGGCCAAGAGAAAGCTTACTCAAGCAGAGGCAGTGTTGGAGGCAATGAAAGGAGACAAAGTCGCCAACCACAAACGCTGTTCCTTGGGGAGCTTGAGTTCCACTTGCCTCTCAAGGGTTGGAGGCAGGGTGCCAGGCTCAAACAAGGAGCCAGCAGGATGGCCAGCTGCTTGCTTTGGGGCAGAGCTGTCAAAGGTGCAGGAGGCAAAGCCGACACTGTGGGTGGGGGAACTGGAGGTGGCACTTATGTCAGGGGCCACCAACATTGGGGAAAAAAGACCCACTAACAGCAGAAGGTGCTGCCATAGACATGGGTGCCTTCCTTCTATCTCCCACATGCCTTGGCTTGCGATCCGAGCTGTCAGGCGGGAGCTGGGAAGCTTGTCAAGGCACCTGTCATTTTCTGGACTAACGATTTGAGTGCTTGGACTGGCAAAGGTTCAAGAATACTAGGCCGGGAACCTGAAGGTTTCCATTCCAGATGTACCAGTTTGCGTGACTTATACTCCGAGCACTTGGACCTGGAGGACCAATATTTGACAGCCTCACAGATGTTTGTCTGACTTCTTTGAAGGGGTCTCTGAAGAAGGAACAGCCTGAGGCTGAGAGGGGGCGATTAGTGCATGCACAATATCAGCTGGCATCGCTTTTCTCTTGGTCATAGACTCCAAGGCAAGGGCAATGCTCAGGTCAGTGACTAAAGAAGCAATGGAAGTCGTTCGGGGTACAAAAGGGTGCTAGTGACCTCCTGAAGGTGATCCCTTGCTGCCAGACTTACAACTGCAACATCTCTTCTCCCTATTCCCCTGTGGGGTTTCTGTTGTAGAGACATCTGCCACGTGAGACTGTGGATGAACCTCATGAGTACGTCTTCACTTTTCAAGTGGAGTCAGTGGTGAAGACTCAATGAAATCAGATTCAACAGCTCAGCATTTGGCAGCTATGGACAGCTGCTTATGCCTCACACAAAGACTCTTCCTCCATGCCTGCTCGAAGAGCACTCATTTGTCCTCTCCTCAATCCTCATAGTATTTGCATGTTCATGAGAGCAAACTTGACTCAACTGCCATAAAGTAGTTCCAGGAGTCCAACTTCTGTTCATGATCCAACAAGGATGAGGATGGAGTGGTCATTGGATCGACACGAATGGCTTGCTGCTGAAAGGTAGCTATTTCAGAGGTAGCGGCAGGACAGATATTAGCTATCTGCTCTCCAAAGAGTCCTGGGCTGCTAAGAAATTATTTTCCACAGAAGGGAATGTGTGTACAGCACTAAAACAGTAAGCATCAAGTCAAGTTTATGGAGCCCTCATTTGAAAGATCAAGCCAGTAATGGCGCCCAAAAGAGGAAGGATGATACAGGGAGCATGCACATCCGGAGTCACCATCAGTTCCACAGGAACCAAGAGATGGCACCATGGGACCTTCAGGTTTTCAGGAATCAAGTTAGTGAACTCAACTTGACTTCCTGGGCGTTTGACCCAGACATGGAGGTCTGGGCAAATGGTCGAGCGGTAACGTTACATAACTAATCCATTTATTATCAGATGGTTATTTATGGCAAGCATATCTTTAACTTTGGTCTTCACTCGTGTTTTCTCCATAGAAGTCAATAGATTTTCACATTTATGAACAGTTGTGGCTACATCAGTGAGATGAAGTTTAGTAGGTGCCAACACAGTTTTTATCTTTTCGTCACAGTGTTCTTTGATTGTTGGCTTAACTGCTGGTAAAATGGCATCTTTTAGAGCCGTCAAAGTACTAGGATCACAGGGAGTTCACTGTTATGCAAGTCCAATTTCCACTAATAAAGCACTGACAGTGCCATTGTCACCGCTAACAGTAGAGTAGTATCAGATTCAGATTCAGATTCATGCTCGGTCCTCTTTATTTTTTTCCTTGTTTGTGTAGCGTGTAAGATTTTCTTCCGACATTGTCCTTGTCTTGTCAGTTATACGAACGTCACCTGTATATCCAATTGAAATTTCTGAATCTGATTCTGGAAAAGAGTAGGAAGCGTCTGGGATAGAATAGAAAGAATCATTATCCCCATTGAGACTATAGTCATTAGATATCATCATCAGACGAAGATCTCAACGTGTTAATGTTTACATGTACAGGTTAAGGCGCGTCAACAAAAAACACACAGGGTTGGACTTCCATATTCCAGTATGGGTCTAATAAATGATAAATATATAGTCTCGAGAGAATATTCAAATATTCTCTGCAGTCCATGACTATATTAAAACTACAGCACGATTGTCTCCAGCAGGTATACGATAAAATTTGAATCATCGCAATTATCTATAAATATTGTAAGTTGTAAAACAAAAAGGTGCGGTTATCATGTTGATCAGATGCCCGTCTATCTGTCCTTCGTCTAATGTGTTTGTCCTTCTTGATCATGTGCGACGCATAGCCAGTCAGGTACACCACATTCGAGGACCTGACTAGGTGTCCACTGTGCGTTTTGTTTTGTCCTGTGTGCATGTTGTCTCTTCAGAGCGAGAGGGATTAATATAGGGCTTGGCCCTCTTATGCAATCGCTAAATGAAAAACTTGCTCCATCTATTGTATCCATATTGAAAAATAAAATACGTTTAAACCAAAGCGCGTTCATGCTGCGTAATTTTAAAGTTGTTAAAAGTTGATAAAAAGTATGTATAGTGTACTTTGTGAATTGTGTCTAGATAATCCTCATCATCAAAACGAAATGTTCAAGCATTTTTTTTTCTTGTTGAAAGTCTCCAAAGAAACATGAAACCACAAATAAATACTTAACGAGAATTCAACCAACTGCCATTGTCGGAGTAGTAATCGCCAATCACTGTGTGGAAACCTGTACTTGAATCAATAGCTATAACGTTCGATGTGCAAATTTAGGAAAACACGTGGCTTGAACAGCCAGATAAATCTATGAACGAGTCATTAATGTGGGGGAAACCATGAGGATAAAGCATCACAGCCTAAAATCTCTCTCTCTCTCTCTCTCTCTCTCTCTCTCTCTCTCTCTCTCTCTCTCTCTCTCTCTCTCTCTCTCTCGTGATGGTGGCTGCTTGTCTCAACTTTATATTTGGTAAAGACAATCAATTTGAATTCTAAAAGTTCTGGATATACACATGGTTGGTTTCCATGGCGCTCGCTGCGTGCCATGGTTTTCCTACTTGGAACTTTCAAAATCGTTGGTATCCTAAATTTATCTGAACTAAGATCATTCAAACAACAAAATATAAAAATTATACTTTTCTTACGCCACAAATGACTATGTTCGATTGTGGAAACATACCTGGTGGGAAAAAAAGTCATGTGAACAGTGGCGTGGAATTGTTTGAAGACTGCATGTCGGTGAACATTGTCAACAAACCCACGTGCGTAGTATTTCCGGTCATGCGTACTAAGAAATGAAAATTGAAATTGATTTGCGAGCGTGGAGTGGGAGGATGAATCCTGCGCAAAATGACCCGTGGACACCGCAAGATTCCACCATTTCTCATCTGTCGGCACCACAGGGTGATCCATTACGGCATATGGTCAGTTCAGAAGAATATATAGCCTCATTGGGTGAGCCTAAACTTGCAGTTTCATAAAAAGTCTATAATTATGGGCGATAGTTGATGAACTATACAGTACATTACACTGGGCAAAAACATCAACACAGTTACAACCATGGCATAGGCGCTCGTAACGTTCAGTCAGTCAAGCATTCGTGCTACTAGACTTATATACGCAGGGTTGGTTTGAGGTAGAGAGGGTGAACCTGGAACATTTGTACGTGCAATAGCCCACACAGGGCCTTCTCAGCAAAAAAGTTTGGACGATGCTATTTTCACCGTACGGTGAGAATAGCATGTGGTCTATTTTCACCGTGCGTTGAGAATAGCTTTTGGAAGGAGTTTTGTCTATTTTCACCGTACGGTAAGGATAGACTTTTGTCTATTTTCACCGTACGGTGAGAATAGCGTTTGGTCTATTTTCACCGTGCGGTGAGAATAGCGTTTGGAAGGGGTTTGGTCTATTTTCACCCTACGGTTAGGATAGATTTTTGTCTATTTTCACCGTACGGTGAGGATAGGGTTTGGTCTATTTTCACCGCATGGGGATGATGGTACAGCTTGGTATATTTTCACGGTGATGATAGAGGCGGCTCTATTTTCACCATCTGGAAATTAAAATTAAGAGCCTTTTCCCAAATTTATGGTTATTGCTTGTCGCATAGAACTAAGGAAAATTAAGATTGGAGAAATGCTTACTTTAGGGGTATAGCTAGTTTTATAGTAGTATAGTCAATAGGAAACTGGACCAAAGCAAAGTGCTCACTTACTGAGGGTTTACTGTAAAGCAATTACCTTGGCACCGTGACAGCATAATGCCATTAAATGTTGGGCTTTTTAACATCTCAAATTAATGTATATGAATTTACTGTACCCACCCATCGGTCTTTCATTTTTGTTCCTTCGTGGATTTCTTTTTAATGCGATCCTTAACCAAAGTCATAATAAGATAGATCTATAAGTTACCCTTAAGTTCCGTAACTTCCATCCGTGACAATATTAAAAAAAGTTCCTACCTTGTCTTGTTACCTAAAATTTTGCCTTTTCACATAAAAAATACAGTGTTGGCTCTTTAAAAACTATTAGATAATAAAAGCTGAAATAACACCTCAACAGATCTCATAAACCATGCTCAAACTGGGATGTTAGGCCTTTTTATTATTTCAGCAAATGTTTGTTCCAATTCTCTTTGTGTGCAATATCATGACACAATGCTTTTCCAAAATATTCTTCCCTGGTTGACTTCTTTTCATCGCCGTACGTTAGGAATAGAGCAGCCCCTATTCTCACCATACGATGATTTTGACCAAACTCTATCATCACCGTACGAAACACTATTCTCACCGTACGATGAAAATAGACAAAACACTATTCTCACCGTACGGTGAAAATAGTCACTCCGAAAAAGTATTGTTTATTCATCTGTGTAGTCAATCAATGGGGAGGGTCAGAGGGTGGGCCTGAAACTAGTCAAAAGTGACCGAGCGCCGGTACAGGGGCCACATTATGAATACGGAGTGACTATTTTCACCGTACGGTGTTTTGTCTATTTTCACCGTACGGTGATGATAGAGTTTGGTCTATATTCATCGTATGGTGAGATTAGGGGCTGGTCTAACGTGGAGCGATGAAAAAAAGTCAACCAGGGAAGAATATTTTGGAAAAGCATTGTGTCATGATATTACGCACAAAGAGAATTGGAACAAACATTTGCTGAAATAATAAAAGGCCTAACATCCCAGTTTGAGCATGGTTTATGAGATTTGTTGAGGTGTTATTTCAGCTTTTATTATCTAATAGTTTTTAAAGAGCCAACACTGTATTTTTATGTGAAAAGGTAAAAATTTAGGTAACAAGACAAGGTAGGAACTTTTTTCAGTATTGTCACAGATGGAAGTTACGGAACTTAAGGGTAACTTATAGATCTATCTTGTTATGACTTTGGTTAAGGATCGCATTAAAAAGAAATCCACGAAGCAACAAAAATGAAAGACTGATGGGTGGGTAGAGTAAATTCATATACATTAATTTGAGATGTTAAAAAGCCAAACATTTAATGGCATTATGCTCTCACGGTGCCTAGGTAATTGCTTTACAGTAAACCCTCTGTAAGTGGGCACTTTGCTTCGGTCCCATTTCTGATTGACTATACTATAAAGCTAGCTATCTCCCTAAAGTAAGCATTTCTCCAATCTTAATTTGCCTCAGTTCTATGTGACAAGCCATAACCATAAATTTGCAAAAAGGCTCTTAATTTTAATTTCCAGGTGGTGAAAATAGAGCCGCCTCTATCCTCACCGTGAAAATATACCAAGCTGTACCATAATCCCCATGCGGTGAAAATAGACCAAACCCTATCCTCACTGTACGGTGAAAATAGACAAACATCTATCCTCACCGTTTGGTGAAAATAGCCAAAACTCCTTCCAAACGCTATTCTCACCGCACAGTGAAAATAGACAAAACTCCTTCCAAAAGCTATTCTCGCGGTACGGTGAAAATAGCATCGTCCTTATGTATATGATAGAAGATATCTGCACGTCATCAGCATATCTGTAATTTCTGGTTGAAACATGTACACACATCCATGGTTAAAAATGTCGAAGCTGTACAATAATCAATTTATGGATAATAAAAGTACAGTGAAATATAATGAAAGTTGTCAGATTTTATTTGATAATCAGTGTTGGAGTTGGACTTAAATTGTTCGAAGAATTGCAAATTGCCAGAATATGTCCTTCTTCATTTTAATATAGTTGTAGAAAATACAACAATTTCAATGAGAAGGTAATGGATGTGGCTATTTTAGTTCTGGGATATGGGTGATAAAAGTAAGTGAAGCATTAGTGATATTTGGTTGTCAGTATTAACCATGAAATTAGTGCATGGCACAATATTATTGATCTTTAATTCATGTACTCTGTTGCAAAAGCTTCTTAACTGTAATTTAGCACAGTGTGTGAAAAAATCAGTTGGGGAGTACTATTTGGGTTTTTTTAGTTCGGAAAAAGTAGGGAAAACATGAACTAGAGAATGTTAGGGTTTCAGCAAATGTTCCCCACACACCCCTCCACAGCAGTTGCCACAAGCACACTTTGTCCTATTTCAATGTTAAAATTTAACTCTGCACATTTCAACTCTGGTAACCACTTGAGACGGCTTTTACGCTGGGAAGGACGGAATGACTCGAAAACTTTCATGCTCGGAAGGAAGGTACTTGCACGCTCAGAAAGAGAATGCACTGTAATATCGTCTGCTAGAGCTAAGCTGTGAGCTGATGTAGAGCAGGATGCATGATGTAGAGCATCCACAAGAGGATTTTAGTGATGTGCGTTTGTCAATATTCAATACCTGTGAACTGAAAGAGTGTTTATTTGATCTCTGGGAACTGTGAAACTTTTAAGAAAAGTGTTATTGATATTTTTTTTAAATACAATTTATCGACTCCTTGAAGCCCCTCACTTTGGGTTTCCGCAGCTGTATCTGTGGTGTTGACATTGGTGGGAATGCAGTTTTTTAATGAGGTATACTACAGAAGGTATAAACACATGCTTCTTATGTTTCACAAAAAATGTAAAGTGCCACCACAATCAATTACGGGAAGTGTTAGCTTGGAATATTATGATTGGGAATGTAAGTTGCACGCCTAACTTGGTAAATCAAAACTTATCAAGTGTAAGCATCAATTTCCTTTTCCTTGAAGTAATAAATTAAACCCCTGACATACCCTGTAAATAATGAAGCCTTTCAAGAGATACACCAATTTTAAGTTTTACTTGTCAACGAATCTGAGCTGGCTCTCTGGGTCACTTAAAAAATACAATAATGTATGTACCTGCATGCTTTAAATCAATACTTCTATTTAATAGGAATATTTATGTTTCCATTTGGGCAAAATCCCAACCATGGAGCACTGGTTATGAGTGTCGTGCACTGAAATTCAATTTCCGAACGCAAAGCGGTTGCCACCTTTTTGACTGGCCATCGACCGTCAGGTGGCACACAACAGCATAAAGATGCACAAGACCAGCCAATTGGTGTAGCACAACTGGCCACCCCTCCATAAAGATTAAAGCTGCGCTTGTTTTTTTACTGTGATAGCCATTTACATATTTATGTAGAGACCCGTTTCTCATTAAGATTTTTTTTTTTTTAAAATTGCTGCCATGTTAGAGGTATGAACTATGACACGTTCCTGTGATTGTAATGTCATGTGAGCAAACATATTACATGAGCTTATTGAACTGTTCGTGTCAATTCACAAAATGCATATGAACCCTGTGTGTCTGGGCCATTTTGGGGTCTCGTCACTATCCTTGTGCCATGACATGATGTAGGGTTATCATAATGCAGAGCACCTGTTGCAGGGGGGGTGGACATTTAAACACAGGTGAATCTTTATCATTTTGCGATTAATTCTGCATGATTTTTTGGTATGTTGTGCATGAAGGAAGGCCTTTTCAATTTGGCATGATCGAAACACAACTTATTTGCATGTTCTTGATCTGACTGTGAGAAATAGAAAATGTTTAGTACATGTAATCATGGTTTCATCCATGGAGGGCCACCTTTATCCCAAAACATATAACATTTGAATTGAACCCCAGAGCTGTAATGTAGTCTGTATAATAGCGCTCTGGTTGAACCAAGCCAGATAGTAAAGTACTAATTACAATGAACTCGTGCCTCATTAGAGGTCTATAAGTTACAGGTTTTGAGTTCATTGTAATTGTATATCCGTTCTCATTCCATATCCTTGGATTTGATGGACCTTGTAAGTTGTCATGTACCACAGACCTCAAAGGTTATAAGTTCTTGCAGTAGCCCGTGGACCCTGAGTGAAAAATTTTAGTTGCCAGAAGTTTTTTTCAGGAGCCAGGTCGAGATGTAGTAATTGAAGCCTTAGATGCCAATGAATGCTATATGTAATGCTGACTTGTGTGTGTAGCAGTATAGATGTGGAATAAAATTCAGCAGACTGGTTTAATAATGTCTGTGTGTACATGTACTTTAATAACTTTCACTGTGAAGCACGGTGCCTGTTTTACAATACGACATAGGTATTTTGAGTCGGTTTACTCTGAATACTAATACACTAATAAACCTCCCTTCCTTGCATTTATATAATTTATTTATTATCATTATTTTTTTTTAAACAAAATTCATTGCTGGTAGATGGTAGTTTCTAAAAATAATTGTTGAATGTTCCAAGAACAAATCAGGTATCAGTGAGGGAGCAGACATTGATCCTCAAAAGGGTCAACATGACTCCTATCCCCAAAATTGATGGCCATATGTGGCACAAGCTGTCTTGCCCTTGTCTTCTTCCTGTTGTAGTGGAGAAAACTTTCATGATATGGCCTCTGGGAGCCTCAATGCCCCCATCAAATGACACCAAGCTCATTATGATGAAGAGATACCTTCTCTCATTTTGATTTAAAGAATTTGCAATTTGAGTTGTATTCCAGTAGTTTAACTATGCAAGGCTAATGTCAAATTTGATCTTCAATTCCAGTTAAAATCATGTATGCATAAGAAACTTCTGGTGTGGTGAATATGACCAGAATTTAAATTTTATGGCCATCATTTTTTAAAATTTTGGTTAATAACACGCAATGACACTGTGACCATGTGGTTTAGTAATTACATGAAACTAAGCAGTATAGTCAACCATTATATCCCATTTGTACATCTCAAGTAATTAAGTTTTGAAGTGACAAACTTGAGTCATAAAATAAAGGTTGGAAGCATAGATTTAGACGTAAAGGCATATTTAAAAAAATATCACCTGTAACCGCCACTTTCATATTTATTTTTTGTGTTAATGCTTAGGCTTTTTTGTTACTATTACACATGCATAAAATTTGTGTGCATCATGCTGCAGGACCAACATATCTTCAAAGTGTATTTAAACATCATGGGTTGTGAATAAATGGATAAAAAATTCTTCTGTCAACCCAGAGAAACACATTATTGGAGCTATTCTTACTTTGAAATATAATGTACAGGTTTAGACATATCTCACTACACTAAAATAAAATCAAATTTAAGTGAATTAGTGAAATACAAAAATTGATTGGGATGCAGGGCTAATATTGTTCACACCCACAATTCATTGAATGTCACAATCAAATATGACACAAAGTTTCTTTGTGTAATTACACAGACTCTTAAGATGTAACAAGCCCTGTCGTCACTTTATGCAACCAGAGATTTTGAAATATAAATATATATAAACCAAGGTATAGAAGCCTGCTTGAGAGTATACTGTGCAAGTAGAGTCATTTGAGAGTTGGCAAAAAATGAACAAAACATTGTTGAGGCTGAGTTGGATGGTTTATGTAATAACTTTTGTATTATTGAAACACACTTTGCTTTTAGCATGTTTAGATTGTCCGGAGGTTTGCAGACTATAATTAATAATTTTTCCCATGTTGATTTCATTTTTTTTTTTTTTTTTTTTGTTTAGAATCAAAACTGAAGAAGATTCAGAAACGGGATAAAGCACCAAGCTCCAAAGATATGATCAGCAGCCTGTCAGAAGTCAGAGAGAGCTACATGCATAATTTGGTTGAGTCATCAAGTAGTCCGTACATTAGCAACCATGAGTATGTCCCTGAGGAGAATGAGACTTCGGCACCTCTTGCCACATTACAAAGAAGGATTCACCCAGAGAGACAGGCACTGACTACAGAGGAGCTTGTTATCCTTGTGGATAATGATGACTTGGCAAGACAAACTACAGAAGAGGCAGAGAGAATGCAGAGCTGCACAACCAGTGATCTGAACCAAGCCGAAGCTCACTGACTGGTGCTGCCACATAGTAGTTGACTTTTAAATTAATTGAGACTGGCTTGATGGTACATGTAATGCGATACATGTACATGTACTGTGATCATAACACGTGTACTTTATTTATTCTGAGTTGAAAGGAAATAAGTAACAAGCTTGTCATTCTCATAAAAAATTATCTAAAATTAGTTGTGCATCAACATTCGTGTCACTATAATCCAAGCTTGTACCGTACAACCAATGGTTTAAAAGACTCCAATGAGTTTGTTTGGTCACTGTAACCAGGTAAAATGTTCCATGAATTGGGTTCACCAAAAACAAAGCTTTTTCCCAAAAGTTCACCTTTTGGTGTTGATTTGCACAGCATAAAAATTGAAAGTACCTGTGGTTAACACAGGTAAGTAAACTAGTGTACCTTAGTTTAATTTTATATATATATATATATATATATATATATATATATATATATATATATATATATATATATATATATATATATATATATATATATATATATACATACATACATACATACATACATATATATATATATATACATATATATATATATATACATATAATTATGTATATATATATATATTTAAGTGCGAGATAAACCATGTAACCTTTTATATGCACATTATAGCAAGACAAAGCAAGACTAGAAAAGCTGGAATGCTTGCTGTCTGGGTTTTGTGAGACACATTTCATTCATCCTAGTAAGGGCTCATCAGGCATATGGTAGAAGTGTGCAAGCTTTAAACCTTTTCCCTTGAAATGGCCAAAACTGGCCTTTGGTCAAATGTGGTCCGCTTCAGTGTTTTGAACTGATTACAACAAGGAATGAAAAGAAATTCGACTGAGAATTGTAGATCAGACCATCAAGATCACATTCCACAGGTCAATAGCTTTTGTTGTCATATGTTGGGCACTAAGTTTCCAGCCCATGCCAAAGAAAGCTGTTGACTCGGTCTTAATTCAGGGGGGGAAAGGGCTAACAGAAAAGCTGGAGTGAGGCCTTTTTATAAGTTACGGTAACATTGCTGATCAATATCATTTGCATCTTTATTCACAAGAACACGGCCATGACTATCAGTGCATTCTTGGGTCCAACTGACCAGCTGGCTATTGTCGGACACCTTCTGCAAGGGTGGGACATGGCTTAATGACAATCATCAACAAGACTGAATAGAACCAAAATAAGAGCATGTTGTTCTCTCGGTTTCTTCAAGAGGACTAGAAATTACAGGGTTAACAAGCTGGACTGTACCAATGTTACCATAGTATACCTGGTAACCTGGCACTTCGATGGCAAAAGGATAGTTTTGCTCATCTGTGGTGTCAGTTTCAAGCGTCTACAGGGCAAGGCAACTATACAGGAACTTACAATGATATGATGCATGCACAATTATCGGTAACAAATGATATTTAATGGAGCAGTCAGTCCCAAGAACCATACATCTATTTCGTTTTCACTTGTCCTCAGTTGGTGCACTGGGATGTACAGTGGTCCTTGTCTTGAGAGACCGCCCCTAAGGCAGGAAAAAATGCAGTCTTTCAAAACAGGTGGTCTTTCATTAGAGGTATATTAACATGGAAAAGATAGCACAGTGTTCTGAGAGAGTGGTCTTAAAAAGATAGTCGGTCGCTCATTGGAGGGGTCTCCCAAGACAGGTACCACGGTATACGTTCAGTCAGTTGGTGCAAGGATTCATACCAGTTTTCCAGGTATCAGCTGCAGGTAGCAAGAAGCTCATCTAGAAATTCATCATTTTTCAGAATAGCATGATTCTATCCTTAGGGTTTATTATTTTATAAAATGCACATACATGTTCATGTACTTGTTTTGTGTGTGTGCAGTAGTATTAATGGGCTGTATCATCACGAACACATTTGTAAGTAAACAAATGTAGGATTTAACTTTGCTCAATATGGACTCTTACTTAGCAGGAGGAGATTCAAAAATTGAAAAAAGGACAACTGCCCATTCACAGAAATAAAACAGAAAAGTGCTCTGTGTATTGTATTTTATTATATTGCTTTATTTGCTGAAATCAATATGCATAATTATACAAGCAACATAAGTTAGTACTGAAAACACTTTGTATATGAACATTACGCTTCAAGCTGAGAGAAAAGTTTATATATGATATGTATGGGAACATATAGAGATAATATATCATTGAAAAGAATCTGATCTGATGATTTCTGTGGGAAACATTGCTGTTATAAAAAAGTGGGTAAATCTGAAATATTAGAGTTGTTTGCACGTTTTAAGAAATTTTGGAACATTCAATCATATTCTTTACTTTTCACACATAAAAAACGGTATGTATTATGTATGTATATATATATATATATATATATATATATATATATATATATATATATATATATGTGTATATGTATATATATGTGTGTGTATGTATATATATATATATATATATATATATATATATATATATATATATATATATATATATATATATATATTCTCAACAAGAGTGACTGTGTTAATTTTCTTTTATTGAGACTTCCAGTGATAAAAAAAATTATGTTCACACATTTGGACAGCATAGATTTTTGAAGTACGGTGCACATATGAAAAAAAACCCCACCCCACCTCAAATTACAGTCTTTTAAGTATTTCAGCCATAGGGATTAATACCATGCAGTTGAATTTTCCATCAGATTGTGAAACCTTTGTATCATGCCAAGTAAAAATGTACATTTCATATCTACATGTATGTGTTTGTACATGAATATCTTTAAACCTCTGGATACCAACAAGTTATAATTACATACAGTAGTCCTTATGGTGAAAGTACTGCTATAAAGTAAAAATTGCACTGCTAAAGCCCCCATTTCACCAACAGTAAGGCAATGAAATATAAAGCATTTTTCTTCTTTTTACCTCAGCTGACTTGTCAGTCAGCTGAGGTTTTTTGAGGGTCTGTCGTCCGTCGTCCGTCCGTCCGTCGTCCGTCGTCCACAATTAACATTTTCGACTTCTTCTTAAAAACTGTCAGCCAGATTCACTTCAAACTTGGTGGAGCTGTGCCTTGGGTGGGTCTCTACCAAGTTTGTACAAATGGTCACGGTCCAGTGATTTTTGGATTTTTAATGATTTTTTTGTTGTTCTTTTTTGGGTAAATCTTAAAAAATCTTCTTCTCCGAAATCACTCACCCAATTGCTTTGATATCACACAGGAACACTCCCTTGGACATGTAGTTCTTAATTTGTTCACCAGGTGGCGCTGCAATTTTTTCCTAATTTTTTATGGATTTTTGTGTGTTATAGCTATTTTCGACTTCTTCTCCAGAGCCATTACTCAGATTAAGCTGAAACATGGTGGATATGTTCCTTGAAGAAGGGTCAAACAAAGTTGTTCACTATGTGGGAATGCTGCAGATTCCTGATTTTTAACGATTTTTTCAATTCTGGTACTTATCGGTCAATGCAGCTTTCCCATTGATTACTATGGAAGTCAATGGGCATTCTAATGCTAATTCACATTTTCAACTTCTTCTCCAAAACCGTCATCCAGATTAACTTCAAACTTGGTGGCAATGTACGTTGGGTGGGTTTCTACCAATTTTGTTCACGTGGTCATGCTCCAGTGATTTTTGGATTTTTAATGAATTTTTTGTTGTTTTTTTTGGACAAATCTTAAAAAATCTTCTTCCCCGAAACTGCTTACCCAAATGCTTTGATATCACACAGGAAGACATGTAGGGACTCTTTGTTGTTAATTTGTTCACCAAGTGGCGATGCAGTTTTTTTTCTAATTTTTTATTTTTATTTTTGTGTGTTATAGATATTTTTGACTTCTCCTCCAGAACCATCACTCAGATTAAGCTTACATTTGGTGGATGTGTTCCTAATGGAAGGACCAAACAAAGTTGTTCACTGTGTGGGAATGCTGCGGATTCCTGATTTTTAATGATTTTTTCAAGTCGGCTCCTTTGGGGTAAATGCACCTTTCCTATTGATTACCATGTAAGTCAATGGGCATTCTAATGCTAATTTACATTTTCGACTTCTTCTCCAAATCCATCATCCAGATTTACTTTAAACTTGGTGGCAATGTACCTTGGGTGGGTGTCTACCAGGTTTGTTCCAATGGTCATGTTCCAATGAATTTGGATTTTTTTATGATTTTTTTTCAAAAATCTCTACAAAAGTTTTAATAGGAAAACTTAACATGGGAATTTCTTGTAATGGTCATAACTTTAATAGTATTGACCAGATTTACTTCAAACTTGGTGGGGATGTGCCTTAGGTGGATCTCTACCAAGTGTGTACAAATGGTCACGCTCTATTGATTTTTTGGATTTTTTATGATTTTTTTTGTTTTTTGGGGGGCAAGCCTTCAAAATTATTCTCCTCTGAAACCACTTGCCCAATTGCTTTGATATCGTACTTAGACACTCCCGGGGACCTCTAGTTCCCAATTTGTTCACCAGGTGGCGCTGCAATTTTTTTTTTATGAATTTTTTGTATGGTTTTGCTATTTTTCACTTGTTCTCAGAACCATCCCTCAGATTAAGCTGAAATGTGATGGATATATTGTTGTGGAAGGGTCAAACAGTTGTTTACTAGGTGGCACTGCTTTGGATTCCTGATTTTTAAGGATTTTCAATTCGGGTACTTATCGTTCAATGCAGCTTTCCTATTGATTACTATGTAAGTCAATGGGCATTCTAATGCTAATTCACAGGACAACTGACACGATATTTACTGTTTACTTGATAACTTGAGATCTGTTTTGAGTTAGCTACACATGTTAATTATTCTGTATGCAGGTCATGCTGAGACAGTACATGAATGACCTTGACCTCATTTCTGGGGTCACAGTGCAACATACATGAATTTTACTCTTCATTATAACTTGAGAATTACTTGAACTTTGATGTTGCACATGTAGGTGTTCTTCAAGAAAGGTCAGACTTACTCAGAACATGGTGTCCTTGATCCTTTCCCAAGTTCATAGAGCTGCAAGTGTGATGAATGTCAAGATCAGCTGAGGCACGGGCTGTTCACACAGCCCTCTTGTTTATTTGGCTCTGCTGACCAAAGGTAGCATAGCTTATGTGATCTTGCATGTCTATCCATCTGACCATCTGTAAACTTTTGCTTGTGAACACAATACACTGCACAGTTTTCAAATTAGCCTCATATAACTTTAAGGACATATCAAGTGAATGAAAATCATAAATTGACTTTAATATTGGTGGTGCCACCGACAGCATATAACTTTCAGGACATACCAGATGAATGAAAATGGAAGTTGACCACCTACAGCATTATGTAATATGGGTCAAAATGTGGAAATTTTGTAACCAATCTAACATCCTTAAATTTTGATAGATATTCATGAAAGTTCGTGGGATTGTGGAGGAGGTTAAAATCTCGGTTGCATATGATACTAGTGGCATAACCTGGTATTTGACAGAGATTATGAGCCAGAATGTGTTGAAAGAAACAAAATTCCTAATTAACGTACACATGCCAAATTTATGGGATGTATAGATCATGTCCAATGCTAATTTGTTATGGAATATCGGTGACCTTGACCTATTTTTGTCAGGTCATCAGGCCTGTAAAGGTGAAAGAGGCGATTTTTAATAGCAGGGTGTAGCTTGGAGACCAGTGGCAGTGGCAGATCAAAATTGCACTTGAGTACACCATGCATAAAATTCCACTTAGTGATATACTTTTTCTGTCATAGGGACCCAGTAATGATGGAGTTTGGTGCTTGTTCAAGTTTATTGTTTTTCTTTGATAACTCGAAAAGTTGTAACAAGATTTAAACAAACAGACCATGTATGGAAAGTTGGAAGCAGTGTACATATTTTGAACATGACAGTTTTTTAATCCAAGTCAAAGGTGAAGGTCATATGGCCATTTGGAATATAGGGGTTACAATGTGAAAATGTTGTGAATGCTCTGCACCCCCTCCCCTCCCCCACCCCAGTCTTTTAGTTAGGCCCATGTTTAAGTACTTATAAACTGTATGGAAATCTATGGTTATTTTGATATTGGTAGTGCCGCCTACAATACAATGTGATATATGGATCAGAATGTGAAAATGTTGTTACCAGTCTAGCATCCTTACCTTTCTATGGATCTTCATGAAATTAAGTGGGATTGTGCCAGAGGTAAAATTGTTGGTTGTATATGACGCTAGTGGTGCCACCTAAAATTTGATAGAAATTATGACCCAAAATACATTGAAAGATGTGTATTCCCTGTCTTGAAAAATATCCAAGTCAGACATGCCAAATTTGTAGGGTATATAGATTGTGTTCACTAGCTAATATGTTATGTACTATCTGTGACCTTGACCCATTTTGTTTAAGTCACCAGCCCAGTAAATTTGAAAGGTCTGATTTTGTTGTGGCAGGGTGTAGCTTGGACATCAATGGCAAAGATAATTGGGCCGGCAGATCAAAATTGCACTTGAGTACATTGCACATGAAACTCTACTTGTGAGCTACTTTTTGGCAAGCAAGAGGTGTAGGAAAAGTTACCACAATTATTATGGATTTTGATGACTGTTCAAATTTATGGTCTTTCTTCAGTAACTCAAAAAGTTATCACATAATTTGAACAAACAGACAATGTATGAATAGCTGGATGGAGGGTGCACATATTGAATGGAATAATGTTTTTTTTTCTGTCTGTATAGGCAATTAAAATTTAAAGGGTCAAAGTTCGAAAATCTTGTGAATGCTCTACCAGCTGTAATTTTTAGTGGATTTTTATGAAATTTAGTGGGATTTTGAAGGTAAAAAAATGTTGATTTATGGATATACTAGTGGCGCCACCCACAGTTTGACAGAAATTTTGAGCCAAAATGTATTGATCAAGATAAAAGTCCATTCCTTAAAAATGATGAAGCTAGACATTTCAAATTGATAGGCAATATAGATTATGTCTGCACTATTATATTGTGGAATGTGGATGACTTTGACCAAGTATTTGTAGATTACCAGGTATGTAAAGTGTAGAGAAATGATTTGGTGATGGTAGGTCAAAGCGTGGACATCAATGGAGCAGAGATTCTATCCTCCAGATTAATATTTCACTTGAACTTTGCATTCCCAATCAAACAATAAACATATCCATTTACCATTATTGATGGTCTTAAATATTTGCAAAAATATACTTTCCATTTCATATATTATAACCCCCCACCCAAGACCTTTCCATTATTATCATTTACAAAATGGGAGCCAAGTGCATGGGTAATTCCCAATTGAATATTTTGAAGAGGTAGTATCCAAAATATATGTGTGATTCGTGTTGACGGAAGGTTAATTTGTGGATTGAATGTAGTGTTCAATATATAATGTGACTTTTCCACTATGAGCATTTCCTAAGAAGAGGGTCATAATGATCCTGTGCTCTGCTGACTGAAATATATGCTTTTACATTATTGCAATGCATGCACTGTAGTCTGTATAGCTATATACATGTACAGAGGTAGCAAATTTTGATATATAATTCATGAAAATTTTTTTTTTTTAAAAATGCAGCACTAACTGGTGGCCAAAATAATAACTAGGTGACCCCAGGTGACCCTGTGTGCAGTATCAAAGCAATCGACCACATAGTTCTTGAGATGAACATTTTTTTTTAAATCAATTAAAAATTTCATAAAAAATAAAGAAATTATTGTATCATCATCTGCTTTGCAAACTTGTTATAGGTCCATCTGGGGAACACCCATTTACAGAATCAAAACATTCCAAGCACCCCCTTTTTTGAGAAGAAATTGAAAATAGAAATACAATTGCCGTATATACTTTATGGTGGATAGACTTACCTATAGTCCAAAAGTTTGATTTCCCATAATTTTGTAAAAAGTTGAATATCCATATCATTTTTGCAAACTTGAATTGTCTAAAGTCAAGTTATATTCAGATAAAACTTTAAGCAATTCTGTTCAGCCCTTCTGGAGAAGAATAAAAAATAAGGATACTGGTGGTGCCACCTATAGTTGCACAGGAATTATGAGTCAGAATCTATTGAAACTGATAGAAAATCATTCAAGCAAAGAATGCAGCTAGTCATCCCAAATATCTAGGATATATATATACAATGACTAACAGTAGAATATCGCCCAGTACATAAAAGGGATGGCCCTGAGCCTGCAGAGCACAAGACCCGTGGGCCTCTTGTTTCTCAAGTAGACCTGATCGGCTAAAAAGGTGACTGTGCTGCCGTTGTGGCATTTGCTACAGGTAGAATGAATACATGTAATTTTCATATTGATGGCAGCATCGCATATTTTGAAATCTTGTACCCAACTCCATTCATGTCTCCTGTGTTTCCATTAACCCCCAAATGGGGGTAATAACCCTTTCAAAACCCGAAATACCCTCTGAGAAAATTCTAAAGGGTCACAAGTCTTGATTATTAACATGTAAAATATGTGAAAATCTAGTCTTTATCGTGAACTTTCCCTTCTTGTGACCCCCTGAAAAAAAATCCTAACGGAAACACTGTGTCTCGGATTAATTTTTATTCAAAAATTGTACGCCTGACTCCATTCATATTTGGCATTACAATCGTATTTATTTTGCAATGTAGCAGTCCATTTGAAAAAAAAAAAAAAAAAGAAAAGAAAAAGAAAAAACTTTCTACCATTTTAACACGCTTAAAACAGGAAGACCATAATATAACCATCTCAAATGTGTGTAATCAAAGTAGTTTATTCCAAGAAGCACAACAAAGTAGTTTACATTGCTTGAAGCGTATTTTATTGAAAAACAATTGGCCGACAGGCTCACAGGCCTATATTAGGGCCGTTTATATTAATCTATATTCCGTTTGTCCTTTTATTCATTGTTAAATATATACACTATATGTAAGAGTGGTTGTGATATTAACAACAGAGCCGGCTCCGCTCCTGGTGCTGTTATTGTTAAAAGACCACAGGGCCGCTTTAGCAGCTACAATTGTGATGATCTTCCCTTAAAAGTATCGCAGATACCTCTTTCATAGTACCCGATGATGCCGCTTCACCTTGTGCCACAGATGTTCGCATCGGCAGCAACGGCTCGTGTCATACTGGTAGGTGCTGCCACCCTTAAAAGTGTGCACATGCTGAGATAGCTTTCAACCTGCACAAAAGATACTGATTTAATTTGGAGCATATGTATGCACATAATTTTTTTTTTTCAGAAAAGTGTAAATGAGTCATCAAACCTGTTTAGCAAATTCTCTGCTGGTGATCTTTCGACCTTTCCTTGACAGCTGCTGTAAAGCGACCATTGACCTGGGAATGAAATCACGATGGCTTAATGTCAATAATGAGGCTGTGTAGCCAATATCAAAGTTATGTTAAGTTACGTGTATTTGTAAGTGCAGACTACAGGCAATTTTTGGTTCAGCATGGTCACTGGTACCATTTGTTCACGACTGATAGAATAATTCACGAAATTAATGCGTGGTGGAGGCGGGGGGGGGGGGGGGAGGATGGAGGCTGAACAGAGCTGGGCACTCCCATTCTTTTATGTATAGTGACCTGTCAAATGTTCGATGCAAATATAACATGAAAATTCATTTCCAAACTTAATTTCTGTGAAGTGTACCAGGCCTCGTGCAAAGTTGCAGATTAACAAATTTTTTAACCATTGAAAGTCCGTGAATTGCATTTCCTATTTACAATACCGTGGAATTTATAGCTGGTCCTTGAAAATTCATTTTAAGGTAAACATTTTGTTTAAATGTACAATTTTTTTCCTTTTTTTGAGTCTTCCACTGATGCCACAATTGTGTCAAAATACCTTCGAAGAACCTTGACTTTTACAAAATTCGCCTTGGAAAGTGAGTGAAGAGTCCTTGAATTTTAAAGCTGCTAAAGTTTGTGTACCTTAAACCTGGAAAATCTTTAAAATAGTGTTTCGCAACCCTTACAAATCCCGGTATTGAGGGATCAAGACTTAAAGATATTTGATAGCTTTACGAATGACAGGTGCCATACGGAAGCGTCTGGATTGTATCGAGTTGAATTTGTATGAGCCGTCATCGTCATACCGCACCACAGGCGCTCGTATCGTTCAGTCAGTCAAGCTTCTGTGCTAATATATAAGCCAACAGAATTACATAGAGAATAAATAATTAATATACAGAATTAGGTTTAATAAAATTAAAATTAGGTTTGTTAAGTTTCTCTTTGTATTAAATACGCGGGGGGGGGGGGGGAGGGAGTAGAGCCTAGAGGGGAGTGGATGAAGAGGGTGGACCTGAAACATCTATGCGTTCAATACTCACATAGGGCCATACCTGCAATAAAATATTGTGTATTCATCTGTGAAGTCAATTATTTGTGCTAAGATGGTGGCGGATGGGCCTAAAACCACAACGTTGTCACATGGAGCTCCTATAATACACAATATTTTATTGCAGATATGGCCCTATTTGGGTCATTGAACGCACAGATGTTTCAGGTCCAACCACTTTACCATCCCCTTCCTCCCCCCTCCGTATATTAGCACGGAAGCTTGGCTGACTGAACGTTACGAGCGTCTGTGTACCGAACTGTCTACCGTCACCCGCGTGGCAGCGATGTATTTGCCTACGCACGCGCTGGTCTGAACTATACAAAGACCTACTCGATCATCGAATCCGCCATATCCAAAACTTAAGGCCATCAAAGAGATCCCACAGCATGACCAAAAACAAAAAAACAAAAAAAACCCGGACCATATGCGTGCGTGCATGGACCATTACATCACGACCGCACCGTCGAAATGACGATGTGAACCCAAAATAATATGACCGAAGGCCTAAAATCACTCCATGGACATAGGAGGCCGGGGCAAAGGCACTACTCACTATCTTCTCTCCTAATATGGTTGTTTTCCTGTTACACACGTGCGTCTTCCTTCTATAAAAGCCACTCTGCCCCTCATGAAAATAGTAATTAACTGAATAGAATTAGTATAACCCTCCGCTTACCATTGTTGCGAACATCTTGCCCAGTGCGTTCTGTAGAGAAATTCCCCTATAATTTTCTTGTTTATCTCGGTATCACTTTTTATACGTCGAACTTAGAAAATTTTTTTGTTAACTTGTAACCTGCTAACCAAGTCATGACGGACTTCTCGGTTGCGGCAAAAAAAGTCGTCAAATTAAGCTGCAAAAGCTGAACTTGGCACATACGCGTTGGAAACTGAAATTAAAATTCGTATGATTATAAAATGTTACATGAGAGTTATGTCCTGCTCGGGTGATCAAATACTGAGACACTCTTACAATAGGCCTAATCGATAATGCATTGGAGTTAGACTCCAGAAGCCACAGGTGTTTGGCTCCGACAGCTAAGACTCCAGCCAGTCCTGGTCAGTGATAATGGTTATCACTTACCTCGATGTTGCACGTGTTTTGACGAAATACGAACAACATCTACATTACAATACAAATATCAACAACACTTTTTTTTTTTGCCGCAAAAAATCAGAAACCTAAGGTCAAACATGGGTCGGATACCAAACTTGTTAATTTTAAGTCAATCAATTATTACGCAATACGCAGTGGGCCTACGCAATACGCGCACATGGAAACCCATCTTTAAGCTGGGTTTTCATGTGCGCGTATTGGCTATTGCGTGCGGGGTATTGCGTACTGCGTAGTGCGTAATAATTGATTGACTTAAAATTAACTACCCCATTTGCATGTATGCGTACTGCGTGTTGCCTATGCGTTTCAATCGCTCTGTGTGGCGATTTTGTACGCATCACATTGGGTAGACGCGCGTAACAAACACAAAATGGCGCCAAATCCCACCAAAGTAAACATACATAGGCTACGTGCAGTATACACCTGGTTTGCGGATACATGGAAAATGGTATCCGCAATACGTTGTACGCAATACGCACACATGGAAACCTAGCTTTAGATTCTACCGTAATATCAAAGATTCTTTCACAGCTGAAAACTTACCTTTCTAGCGTCGCCAGATTCAAGATGCGCCGAACTCTTTCCAAATTTAGAACCAGGAACCACAAATTGCGTATTTAGACTGGTTGTTATGCTGAGGAACCATCAAGCGCGCATTTGCCTTTTCGTTGCCCCGATGGTGCTATTGATGATGAGTTTCATGTAACCTGTATGACGCCATAACAAAAGATCTCTTCTCCTCAGTGACAAGTTTCATATTGCACAGCATTTTAGTCCTCTGTAAGGGCCAGGATAAGTTCAAAGTTCGGTGACCTTGATCCAATTTCTAGGGTCACAGAGACACAGTGAATTTGGCATGATAACTTGAGAAGCTTCTGAGGTAAGGATTTGATATTGCACACGATTATGGCCCCCTGTAAGAGGGCCAAGTCAGGTTCGAGGATGGGTGACCTAGACCCAATTCTGAAGGGCACAGAGCCACATTAGCGAATATGGTGTCGGCCTGATTTCCGCATGATAACTTAAGAAGTTTTTGAGCTAGGGCTTTCACATTGCACCTCATTATAGTTTAGAACCGGACCAAGGTGAAGTTTAAACATGAGTGAACTTGACCTAATTCCCAATGTCACACAGCCACTTTTGTGAAATTCGGTGTCCGCACAATAATTTATAAACTTTTTCATTTATGGGTTTCATATTGTACATGATTATAGTTCTCTATAGGGCCATGGTTAAGTTTGAACATGAGTGACCTTGATCCATGCCTCAAGGTGACACAGCCACTTGTGTAAAATTCAGTGTATCCACAATCACTGAATTTTTTAAGCTTATTTACTTCTGGATTCTGGATTTTATGTGATTCTCCTTCTACTGAGGCGACCCCAAATGCACTGGAAATGTGACCTTATTAGAGGGATAAACTTCTAGCATGCAGCAATAGTTGTACCATGTTTGTATACGGCCGTCCACTCAGTGATGGAAGCACCAATATTACATCTAGTTTCTGATATCATCACAAGATCAAAAACAAGGGGGCTGTGTGAACATCCCACGCTCAGCTGACCTAGAGATTCATCACACTTGTGGTTCTGTGAGTTTGGGACAGGACAAAATAGGCAGACACTTATAATCCCTACCAAGTTTGACATTGTAATCAATAGGAAATGTGCATTTATAGATAAATATCCGAATTGAAAAAAAAAACCATTAAAAATAAAAAAATCCACAGCAGTGCCACTGGGTGACCAACTTTCTTTGACCTTTTCACAAGGAACACATCCACCAAGTTTCAGCTCAATCTCGCAGAGGGTAAAAAAATTCATAAAAAATTTTAAATCCCTGGAGCTTGACCATTTGTGCAAACCTGGTAGAGACCCAGCCAAGGTACAAGGCTACCAAAGTTAAAGTGAATCTGGTTGGTGGTTTCGGAAAAGTCGAAAATGTGAATTAGCATTAGAATGCCCATTGACTTGCATAGTAATCAATAGGAAAGGTGCACTTACAGATAAGGACCCAAATTGGGGGAAAAAAAAATCATTAAAAATCAGGAATCCACAGCAGTGCCACCTGGTGAACAAATTTTTTTTTACCCTTCCACAAGGAGTGCCACCTACTGAACACTTTGACCCTTCTACAAGGAACATATCCGCCACGTTTCAGCTTAATCTCAGTTTTTTAGCCTTTAGTAGGCCCTAAATACTACAACGTTGGTGTTTGGTTCATTGGACGTTGCCATGTCACAAACTTATAAAATGTAGTTTAAATGAACCTAGTATCTAAAATAGTCTTGAAGCTATTCAACATTTTAATTTTGTGTACTTGACTAATTTGCATAAATTGAAAGCCTACAACTTTGGTTTATGGTTCATTGGATGGGGCTTTGCCACA
>OZ026615.1:6290802-6603302 GCA_964020975.1 Hermodice carunculata | reverse complement strand
CTATCAAGCCGGATAGACTGCCGTTGCCAACCAGTATTTTTCCTGGGCGCGTTTTTGCCACCGAGTTAATATTCTTTTAAAACTCTCTTTTAAGCTTTGCTCATCAGAATTAAGAAACTGCAAGCTTGGCATAAGTTCCTACAAGTTTTCCTCCGAACTTTCATTGATTCATTGATCTGAAGACGCATGACAAATGGAAGGCAAGCTACCGAGCAGAAGGCGTTATCAACTCCCATTTCGCTGTTCAGTGTGCACGGGTATTGTTGAAACAAATGATGGAAAATTCGGCTGCTCAAAAATATCAAGCTCCTTATAACCTTGCTGTTCTTTCGAAATATACAGCATATAAACGTTACATACACACATATATGTATATATATATATATATATATATATATATATATATATATATATATATATATATATATATATATATATATATGTATGTATGTATGTGTGTGTGTGTGTGTGTGGGTGTGAAAGAAAAGCGGCGAAATATATAGTTACTCCATGAGTGAAAATAAGTACAAGGAAATGAGTGTATCTCACACCCATTATTAAATAATTCATCAGAGGCTGTACATACTCTTATTGTCTTCATTTTTATTTACTGGAGTTGCCAAAGGTTGTTTCCACCGCGTGGGACAATTGCAAATAGAGTTACTTCCAAAAACTACGGTACAATTGTCGTTACAGATTGTAGCCCGAAACGAGAATCCACGTAGGCCCACACTGTTTGATTCTCCGTCCAACCGGTTTTCATTGACAGGGGATTTAAAGCGGTATGCTTAATATTTTTCCTTGACAAAATGTCGAAAAAGAAAACACCCCAGGATAAACACCTCTATTTAATAACTTTTTTTCCATGCATTCTTGTCTGGATACTTATA
Organism: Hermodice carunculata; assembly: GCA_964020975.1. Classification (NCBI taxonomy): domain Eukaryota; kingdom Metazoa; phylum Annelida; class Polychaeta; order Eunicida; family Amphinomidae; genus Hermodice; species Hermodice carunculata. The sequence continues at coordinate 6,602,412 of OZ026615.1, read as the reverse complement.
ACTAAGCCGCCAGGAAGATTGTTGACTTTCACATTCTGACCTTAAATAGAGGGGCATTATTATTATTGCTGTAGTATCTGATGATTACACGTTGTTACACTGTATAAAAATGTCACTGTTGGCTAATGGTCGCTTATCAAACCCGGGTTACCAAAACAGTGACTAACACACATTTGAGCAAAAATCACTGTAATTTCCCATCAACATATATTGTGTCAATCTGTGAATGGAAATTTACTGTGTATAGTCCTCGATTTGTCGTTTGAAAGGTCGAGACTAGATCGTTACCTATTTTTCAAATAAGTTTGCCCAGGCCTTGCTCCACTGCCGACGTACTCTACTCTGTAATTTGCGGAAATATGACTCCCCTTGCACCTGTGGCCTCAAATGCCGCGCCTCTGTGTTCAATGCTGACGTTCAACCGGTATGCTCAGTGAAAAAAAATGAAATTGGATCTCTCTATCTCGGTAGTGTGTTAACAGTAATTTTTATTTCTTTGGTTGTTACCATCGTGCATTGGGAGAGGGAAGATCTTAATAGACAGCATTCCCTTCTGCACAATGGCCGTAATTAATGACCCCGACTTGGTTCTCAGAGCAAATGTTTTTGATTGATAATTAAACTGTATACATTTCCTCTGAGTTGCAGTTCCGCTGGTAAGCTCTGTATGTGTCGGACGTGCAATTACTACCAATCACATTCACACAAACTGAAAATAGACGTTTCATTCTCAGTTGGATATTTCAGCTGTCTGACATATAGGCTTTGACCTCCTGCATTCTCGAGAATATGTTATGCTACTAAAAATGTGAAACCCTTAATGACGACGTGGTATTTTACAATAGCCCCACCTTCTGTGTCTGTCACAAAATTATTTTTCTTTTTCAGACTAATTGAAGGTAGAAAGTCCAGAGTATGTTCAATTACAGTCGCATTTTAACGTGTTGCTGAGTGCTTTAAGAGCAAAAGCGGCACATTTAAGAGAAAGCAGTTTATAACTAGAAAAGAATATTTGCTTCAAAGCAAATCTGTCTGTGTGCCTTCAAGAGTTGTAAATATTAAATGCTACAACCTTTATCCTTTGGTACTTCACATTACATTGAGCTTATGGCTGGATGCAAATTTCAAAGTCCAAATGACCTTGACCTTTGACCTTTAGAGGCCACATGTAAGTTTCAAAATTGTGCAGTGTTACAATAGCTACAATTTAAGCCCAACATAATCAAAATTGGATAAAAATGGACCAAGTTATAGCTAGAAGAAAGCCACCATCGAATGTGGCCTTTGTCCTTGAAATTACCTTTGACCTTGAGATGACCTCTACCCGAAGTGAACCTTGACCTCAAAAATGACATTTTGGCCTAAAATTGACTTTTGACCTTGACCTGACCTTTCACCTTGACATGACCTTGACATTTGAAATGACATTTGCCTTGCTATAATCGAACTCCTGTACACTCGGAACCACATCTACTATAGCGTATAAGATATTGAAGATTTAAAACTTTAATTAGCCCTCATTTGCATAATTTTGAAAAGCATGACCTCTCAAGAATGAAAAGGCCACACTTCGTCTTTAGAAGTATAATTGTGCCAAGTTTGGAGTTTCTACGTGTAATGCTTTTCAAACGAAATGTCGGACAAATTTGCCTGTAAAGAAAGAAAGAAAGAATTCCTAGAAAAACAGTATGTCTGTGTTGGCACACAGCCATAACTAGAAAACTGCAAATCTGTCTGTGATTGAAAAAGAAATACTTTGATAAGTCACATCGAAGAGGACTGGAAGCGAGGCACAGATACAGGACTACAAAGATGAATAGATAGATTATGTACATGTATATCGATGAAGAACCATTCGCTTTTATGTTATTTCTCCCGACCCCGCTGGTCCTCTTTAACTTTGGTCATCGTTCTCGTCCTATGTTAATCAAGTTGGTTTGCTAACACGCGCACTACATGAAAATTTGTCCTGAGTTTTTGCAGAACATCACAATACATAGAAACTCTAAATGAAGCATGGTAGTAACCTTTTGCATTAAACTCTGCGTCTTTATGTAGATGAGTAAGGTTAAGGAGACGCCACGAGTAGGAGTAGGTTCATATGTGAAAAGGAACAAAATAGTGCGACGCGCGAAGCTCGGAGTGGTTTGTGGTTCATTCTGACACAAGAACCAAGGACTACGAGTGGTGTTTCCTCCTTTGAACCATGCTGTTTGTATACACGATTTTAGGAGAGTAATATTTTTCTTACTTTGAAATGTAAGTCATTGGACGGTCTGGAAACCGCATGGAACTACACGCGCCATTTGTTTTAACACATGAACAGGGTCGTTCAGTTCTAACGGACCCAATGGTATGGTGATCAAGACAGGTCGTTTGAACGACACGCTTCCAATGTAGAATCACCCAAATTCAAATCACACTGGATCTCTTGAATAAAATCTTTGTAAGAAATGAGGAGCACGCCTTAAATGTCACGTCTAAATTCAGCTGCCACGAATAGTATCGAAGACAAAAGAAAACAAGCAGTGATTGAACTTTCTTATGTTATTTGCTGAAATGTTTAAGGAATAAACCACGGCTAGGTACAACTGAACCAATGTTTAACCTCAATAAATCTATTTTCAACTGGAACAATCAGATATGGTCAGTCGTTTTGGGCAACAATAAGTGTTTCATATTGTGTTAGTTTGTGTCATGTGTGGATCGACTGAACGAGAGTATAACGAGAGTATAACGAGATATTTATATTTTTAGCTGTGTTTCACATGTACAAATTAGAAACGAAACTTCACCAGTCCATGTCCAACGTAAATTTTGTGCTTCGGGAAATAATTTTGTCCAATTTGGAGTTCTATGGAATTGTGATCTTTGATAGTATATCTGTTTGGCTGCTCGTAATTTATACAGTACAATCTATTTGATAGATCAATTATATGGAGATTACTTGGCAGCCTGGCGACGAAAAGTTGCAGCGTCTGTCTTAAATTTTATAAGAAAAAGGCGTAATTGAAAACGGTTATTCGTGGTTAAGCTGAAAAAAAGATTTTAAATAACTGAAAGGATGATAGATACAACTTCCAACAATCTTTGTTTTATATACGCGAAAACTTGTCTTTACAAGTTATATACGTGAAAACATTGTCTTTACAAGTTAACCCTTTATGCGCTCACTCATTCATGTTGACAAGTCCCCCATTGAGAAAGTACAAGCTTGCATTGGAATTTTGTTTGGAATGATAGAATACCGAAAGTAAAGGCCAGAGTCATGGTAAGAGGTTTTCCTCATGGTGGATTGAAACTATTACATTTCAAATCCAAATTTGGTGCATTGAATTTTAGTTGGATATAACGGTTTTTTGATTCCAGAGACTCAAAGTGGAAAACTGCTTTTCAAGAATTCACTCCAAATATGAAAGTGCAAGACCACTTCTTTAGTAAATGTTTCTGAACTTTCAACCTGGCTGGACCCTCTCTCTTTTACATTGAATTAATCACAATACATGGAATGATGCTTAATTAAATTTTATCCCAACTTCAGTGGCAGACATCATGAACGAAATTTTATGGCATAATAATTTTATTACAATTGAGAGAAATACTATTTTTTTAAACATTGGTACCAGAAAGGGGTTACATTCATGAGAGACAGTGTGAATAACAGCGACGCTTTCTGATCTGAAGAAGACTTAAGGAACAAATATGGTATTGTCACACACTTTTCAGAGTATTATTCTTTACGATCTGCCATACCAGGACATTGGGAAAAAATCGTATCGACACTATAAAAATTCCTGAAGAGGTTCCAGTCATACATGGTTTGTCTCATAGTCTTTTACATCTTTCTTGTAAACAGTTCTACTGGTTCCTCATTGACTCTACTTTTAAGGAAGTACCGCTGTGTCAAACAGAATGGTCGGAAATATTTGATGTAGTCGAATCAACTGGGACAAAATCTTTAAGCTCTGCTATACGAGCACTCTCCAGACCAGGTTACAAGCTTTTCAATTTTACTCTGGAGACTAGGTTACAAGCTTTTCAATTTTCTTTACTTCACCAATTTGTACCTTATAAATCTAGGTTCAAAGAAGTGGGTTTAGTAGGGTTTGAAACCTGTGATTATTGCGCAGCGAAAGATTCAATTGTTCATAGATTCACAGAGTGCAATTAGGTTAAAGCATTTTGAAGAAGTTTTCAGGATTGGTGGAATGATATTCATACTAATGCAACCATTGCATTTTCCTCTTTTGACATGACATTTGGTATTTATAAGTTAAAAAATCATGTGCAGTGAATAGCTGCATTTGACAAGCTAAGTATTCCGTTCATATTCAGGCATGTAAGAAAGAAACTATACGGTTTACAAATTTTCTATCCTATCTAAAACATAAGGTTAGAGTTGAAAGACATGTATTACTTAATCAGTCCAAGCAAGAATTATTTCATCAACACTGGAGTTGCATGGCATCGTTTTTTTTAGAATAAACTGGGAATAGTTGTTTGCATTTATGGAGACAGTAAAAGTCAATGTCAATGTCTGTATATATATGGAGAACAAAATAAAGAGCTTTGTTTTTAAGTTACATAAAATGTGTTTCTACGTGAAGTCCCGTGTGGTGCCTATTCGATGTTTCCTAAATATATTTACACGGAGTCGATTACCCTGAGTCACCGAATAAACTTTATACGATTACCCCCAGTTATTGAACAAACTATGTATGCTAATCCTGGTTTTGGAACCGACATGATGAAATTCAATATTTACGTTCGTATTACTAATGTTGATAGTGGTTTCATATTGTCAGCTCAATACATACATGTAATATTAAGTGTTGGATTAAATAAATTTATTTGAAAATAAAATGCTTGTTTAGGAAGCAGAGCCTATATGTACTGTTTTGGCTGTACATGTACCTTTATCTATTTATAGTACTTTTGTGAAGACAAATAACTCATCAAATGTGGGTACATTCTAATAGAAGATGACAGGCCACTGAAATTTGTCTGGATGCCTATCTCCTAAAATGCTAGATATATCACAGTATTTTTCATGTTAAGCTGACAAATATTATGAAATGGGACAACTACGTGCAGCTGTAAAGGTTAAGTTTTTCCTCGTAACAGTACAAATCCCATGCTCAGCGTAAATTTAAATGACATATTCTAGAAGTAGGTATGCAGAAAGATATAGACAGCGCGGTTGTATGAAACAGGGGCGTATACATCTCTATATACGTCCATTCTTAAAGATGCACTGATGAGGAACATTGTGAATTGCAGTAAAAAAGCGATGTGAAGAAACCGTTGGCGCCTACAGATCGTGGAAAGTGACAGCGTCACTACTGGAGCTGGTTCACCACTGCAGTATTTTTTTCGACAGAAAATATATCAAATTGTCATAGCACTCGCATCATTATGAAAATATTTCAATTATTTCTTAATCAAAAGAGAACCTCTTTTGCATGTGGGCTATTCCTTTCATTGAGGCACATATTGCAACTACTTGAATGGGAAATTCATTGAATTGACAAAAGAGTTGGAAGAATGTTCGACATAACCTGGTAAACACATCTTATGCGCGATATTGCAAAAAGTGAAGGTCTTCCACATATATGAATAATTACTTCCTTTTTTGTGGGATTTCGTATGCACGAAACACCCAAACCAGAGTTCTAACGGAACTAATAATGGACGAGAACACATATGGTATTCCATATCCTGTGATACTCACATGCAACTGCACATGAAAGTGTTCATGAAACGCAAGGTCACTATTACAGTGCTTACAGAAATCGATACATTAATTGACAGATCTTTGGAAATGAACTTTATCCTAGCAACAAACGTGTACATGTATTTGGACCAATGGATGTTAGAATCTTGGAAGGAACAAATCCTTTACGCGCTCAGAGGACCTTAGAGAAGTTTGACATGTGCAATAGAACGTTAATATGAAATGGACAAGAACGTGTGCTATATAACTCAGTCATGCCTGTAGAAACCTGCAAAGTGTAGGTCAGAAACCACGATCCCTTGTCAATGATGAGACTTAATAATAGCTTGTATGATCATGTTAGCGTGCCTAAGGTACTTCAGTGCGCAATGAATGTTGTCATGTTTCACGTACACCATTAGAATGTAGTTTGTGGTGCATCAATGATCATAAAAGGAAAACAGATCCATTGTCACCAAAGAGTAAAACATAACTAGCTATGAAGGACAGAAGCCATAAAAAAGAAAAAACACTCGAAATTGCAGAGGAGATCATCAGTGGCCGTTCAAATTAGAAACACAAATGACCATCCCAGGAGAGAAGCTGTAAAAGAAAACAACATTGTCCACCAAGGAGAGAATTAGAGAGAAGATCAGCAGTGGATATCAAAACGAGAGCCATAGAAGAGCAGGTGCTAAAGAGAACAACACTGTCCACCAAGGGGAGAATTGGAAAGGAGATCAACAGCGGTGGTCAAAATGAGGAACGTAAATGACCATCCTGGAAAAAGGCCATAAAAGAGAACAACATTGTCCACCATGGAGAGAATTTAAAAGGGGATCAGCAGTGCCTATCAAAATGAGAACCACAGGAGAGACGGCGTAAAAGAGAACAGCACTGTCCACCAAGGAGATAAACAGCGGCCGTCAAAATGAAAAACCTAAATGACCTTCCAGGAGAGAACAAAGGCATAATACTGGTCACTGAGTGATATGTAAAGATCATCAATAGCCATCAAAATGAGAAACAAAGGGCGGCCTTAAAAGGAGAATATGGACCACTATATCCAGAGGAGAATGGGCTGTGGTCGTCAAGGTGTGAACCATGAGTGGCCGTCAAGAAGAGAGAAAATGTGAAAGAAATGTTCACTGAACGTCAAGGTAACCTTCACTGAACATCAAGGTGGTAAACATGTAAAAGTGCAAAATGGCTATCAAATACAGGGCAAAGAAAGTCAATGGCTATTAAGGTGGCGATTTGCAAAAGAGCTCATCTTTAGCTACCCATCACCAGAGAAAATATAGGAGGATTTTGCGGAATTAAATGCACATATTGGACAAAAGTTTTTGTTTTGGATCTATAAAACTATACATCTGAAAGCCATTTACCTTGTTGCTGACATGTGACCTGTCAGATCTTTATGTCTGTGTGCCAATGTAGACATATTGTTTTCCAGGAATCCTTTCTTTCTTGAGTTTTTGTAAAGATGTTCAACGGTTTTGAAAATTATGCAAATTAGAGCCATTTGGAAATTTAGATAATGAATATCTTCTATTATTATAGGTACAGGTAACCAATCCAACTGCAATTTATACGCTTGTAACTCCGCATATGTTTGTCATTTTTTTAACATGTGACCTCTAAAGGTCAAAGGGCAAGGTCATTTGGATCTTTGAAATTTTCATCTAGCCATCACTTATTCAATTTCTATCTGTTTTGAGGGTTGAAATTTAAAACGAATACATTATTTCAGGCTTGAACTTTATGTTCATGGAGGATCACAATCCTGTGCAAAATTACAGTTGTAGATGAAATTGTTCTTTAGGTATTGTGCCGAAATGACTTATGGAGGAACGGCTCTGCCAAATACCCTCTCACAGTATTTTTGCAGTTACATAGCCAGTCATAAAAACCATATTTATGGGTTTAAATACTCGCAATTATTAGAAGGCAGTCCTAATTGCGATTTTAAAAACTTGTCATCACGTGAAAATCTGCATTACGAGAAAAAAATATCATTGCAAGAAATCAGGAATTACGAGAAAACGTTTTGATTAGGAAGGAAAGTCGTAATTACGAGATTTTATTTTAATATTAAGTCTCATAACGGTTTTGTAGTAGTTGCACATACTCAGATAATTCCCTAAAACGTTAAATGTTAACTGATTAAATTATATAAAAAAAACCCATACAATATGTGTCAAGTTGCTGGCTAGTTTTTTTTTCACGAGTAAGTGACAATCCTTTTTGCCACGAAGTTGTTTCTATAAGTCTGTTAGTATAATGTAAAAATAAATAAGGGCTTTTAACAGCATCAAACCATGGTAGACTCTACAGATTTTTCACAAAATGTCGTTTCCCCATGAATTCTTTGCAAAGCAAAGGACTACATGAACCATGACTGACATTTAATGGCTGCATTTTACTTGATCTCAGAATATTGATTCGTGTAAATTAAATTACAGAGTGTCAGGAATTAGTTTAAAACATACAACAGTTAACATTAATTTGGCAGAGAAATTCTCCCTGTTTACATATACTTGAATACCCCCACTGACCACCCCAAAAATGTATGAATGTCTGATGTTATGCATCTTTATATATTTATGTGATATATTGTCTCCCTTTTCTAATCCTTTTATTAGTGATTAAAAATAATCATCAGAGCCTAGGATTGCTGTGACACATCTGTGTGTTTGTTGAAAGGAATATTATACGGAACGAACAGGTGCTAGTTAAAACAAGTTTTTCCCAAACAATGGAAGGGTTCTTTCAGTTTAAAAACTGCACTGCAATGCCAAAAGCTTCAGGGGCAAATATCTGCCTACATGCTTTGATCAGGTTGCAAAACTCACATCATGGTTTGGTCGAGACATGGATAATCATAACAAAAATAGTTATATAGATGTAATCTGACCATTCTACCAAGAAGCTTTCCATTCAATACCTGATGACCTGCTGTTAGTAATAATAAGAGTGGATAATTTCACATCCGTGTTATATATCCTCAATGAATGGTACCCCTGGACTTTTCTATTTTCGATCACCACACTCTTTGTTAAAATAAAAAGAAAAGAAAATAAAGACAACGCCGTCCATTAATCTTTGCATGCTTGGGGTCAGTCTGTGCAACAATGAGGGAAATCCGTATTAGTTGCGGTGCTGTTTTGCCTAGTACCATTTGAAAAAGAATTACCTGTAGACTCTGTGTATCTATGGGCAGACCCCTTTAACCCAACATGGCAAAATATGTTGCTCTTAAAAACTAACCACTTGGATAAAACTGTTTATAAAGTCGTAGTCATGTTTTCAAACACACACACAACTTGATATAAGAACTTGAAGGAGGAAAAATTCTTTATTCCGCCATGTCAGTAGCATATTTGGTTTCCATCAGTGTGCCTGCAATATAGCAGCTCATTTTCACTTTTGCCTGGCAACACAGTGGTATGTTGCCGCGGAAAATTGTATGCATACTCTGCGAGCAAGTGCCTGGGCATCTGAGCTACCATCAGTAACCTTCGTCAGTAATGACATGATATATCTTTGGGTATGTTTGAACAAAGGCATGGTCCATTTCGTGGTTACTGAATTGGGGACCACAGCCAAGGCCTTGTTGACCTAGTCAAGGAGAGGACGTGGTTTCCAGCGGATGGCGCTAAGGTGGCAGACCTGGAAACAGAATTGCGGCACTATTTTGAAGAAGGGTATCCCATTGTTTTGTAGCATTTGGTATCCACTCTCAATGGTATTTGTAGTTTGTTTCATTGGTGGGTGTTGAGTATCTTCTTGGAGAAAGTGTCACCGAAATATAGGAAGGTTTTTTTAAGGATTGGAAAATGAGGTAGGGGAAATTGTGTTTACTTCTGCGGAATACGTAGTAGTCAACTGTCATTTCCATCTGGTTGGGGTGCTCTACAATGGAGGGGAGGGTAGACTCCAATCAGTGTAGTAAAATTATCCATTGTTAGAGAAGCAAGTTCTCAAGTTTGCAATATCCAACTATTGCTACCCAGGGTCAAAGCCATCCAAGAGGGAGCTGCAGGGAATTCTCCATGAATCCAGGTGGCTTATGGGATACACCCCAGATTTGCAAGTATGTTTGATGCAAAGAGGGATCTATGTCATTTACAAGAGTTCATGGTGCAAGAAAGTGTGATAGCTCTTGGTGCAATTGGGGTGGATTTATCATCAAGGGTCAGGAAGAAGATATATGTATTCAGCAGGGGTATTGTGCAGTGCTGTCTTGGGTGAGATGAATAGGGTTGCCAGTGATTATCCAAAGGAGAGGGTGTCCAAGGAGGGGTATTACGACAGTCTACTCAATATTTTCCAAGACAGCATCCAGTACATTGATACTGATTAACTGGATCCGAATTGTATTTGAGACATTGGATGGAAGTTTTCTAATGTGGTCTTTGGAATCAGTTGGTTACTTGCTAGAGACAGAGCTAAGAGTCCAATCCGGCAGAATGCTGTGAAACATGTGCCCTTTGCATAGATTGTGATGGAATTAGATGCCCAGTTTTTGTTGCCGCCAGAATATGAGGAAGTTACTAGCACTACTCCAGACATAGTTTTGAGCATTGCACAACATCTTGCAGAGATCAAGAACTTGCCACTAAAATTGCTCTACAAGTTAACTACCAGGAATGCTTGTCATCCATAGGGTTAAAAAAAAACCCTCCTCCTCAAATTTTTTGTATTGGATCAGGTGGAAACAAATATTTGCTTGAAGTCTATATAATAGGAAGATTCCTACATGTGCTCTTCTGTTTCTGGGGAAGCCAATTGATTGTATGACCACATGTGATTACATAATCGGCCATTATCTAGGCCAAGGTAAGAAATCAAAAGTTGCATCAATGGATAGTGCCAACTTTTGTAAACATCAGCACATGGGTCTTGCCTTTCTATTGTGGAAGTGTAAAAATAATGTCGATGTCTGACAGGTTATGCCTGTCATGATAGGTGTCAACAAATGCAGGTGAGTTTTGTGTACTGAGAGGTAACTTTAGAAGGTGTCAGTTGTAGTCCACTGAAGCTAGTGATGCTATGTTTATCTACTGAAGGGCAATTGGATTGTTAGAAGCTGGGGCTAGGGTTTAAGATGTTGACCAGCGAAGATGTTGACCAGCAAATGTACGTTTGCCCCAAAGCAATCAGAAAGTTTCGAGATAAGTATGGAGTAACAGGGCATGTTCTCGATTGTCCCAGATCAGGTCAGCCAAATGTAACAACACATGCTCAGGACAGGTACATCACTAACTTGGCTATGTGCAGACGGTGACAAACTGGTATGTATCAGTACTTACAGGCATTCTGACAAATAAAGCAAAGATAAAGTAAAGTAAGGGGAACGAAAATGAAAGTTGGCCTAATGTACAGAAAAGTAAAGAGAAAGGAAGTAAAACAATGAAAAATGATTTAAGGGGAAAAAACTATGATGACTTAAGGCTAAAGTTAATCCCATATTTCCTTAAAGTGTCAATATTGATCAGCTGACATTAATACTGACAATTCCAGAATTGTGTCTTTCAGCACAACAGATCCCTACACAGGTGCTTGCAGCAGCCGACAGAGACCACCAGGGACTCAGTGGCGTAGGAGGGGGGGGGGGGGCGGGGAGGCCCTGCCCCCCCAATAGTTTTTGGGGTGCAAGCATGGTGCACCTTCCGTGCACAGTTCATCACTTGCCCCCCCCCCCCCAATAGTTCAAAGCTTCCTACGCCACTGGGGCCTAGCGATCAGACTGTGCACAACAGGCTACATGGAGGTGGCTTCCGTGCACGGCGGATGGTGAGAAGGCCACAGCTTCAGGAACGACACAGGGAAGCGCGACTAGAATGGGCTAGGGAGCATCTGCAATGGAACAGACAACAGTGATCTACCGTGATGTTCAGTGATGAGATTTGTGTTCATCTTTCCCGCCTTGATTGACACATGCATGATGCGTGTTTGGCGCCACCAAGGTGAGATGTATGCGGGGCAGTGCATACAACTCTATGTGCAAGGAGGTGGGGGCAGTGTAATGGCTTGGATCAGGATCAATAGTGGCAGCAAAACAGACCTTATCATCATTGATGGAAACTTAACTGCTGGTCGTTATGTGGATGAGGTCCTTAGACCACAGGTCATACCAGATGCAGCAGAAGTAGGAGAAAGATTTGTGTTTGTTGACGATAATGCCAGACCACATTGTGGTAGATCTGCAACCGAATTTTGGAGGATGCAAGCATTGAGAGGATGGAATTGCCAGAATGTTCACCAGATATGAATTCTGATTGAACATCTCTCGGACTACCTCAAAAACAGAGTCGCACAACATGTTGATGAGAACACTACTCTGGCAGACATTCGTCACCCAATGGTTCAACAGTGGAATCTCATTGGACAGGACAGAGTACACAGGCTTATTTGCAGTATGTGCCACAGATGTCAGGCAATAATTGACAGGCGTGGTGGCTATACCCGTAACTAGTCAGAACAACTGTTCTTTTGCAAGTCTTGAAATCCTGTTTTTAAAGAGTCATTTCAGGTTTACTCATGCAGAACATCTGCGATATTTTTTGTTTCAGCTTTTCTCATTTAGTAAACATATGGCGACTATCATCACATTACTATTTCGTTCTTGTTGTTACTGTTTTCTGATATGCAATGAAAAACGTTAGGGGACTTCCTTTTTTGAACCCTATATATAGATTGGCCAAGCATAAATAGGAAGCAATGATGGCTGGTAGATGGCGCTTCTGTCCACCAAAGTAGTTGCTACGGATTATTTTATGGAAGTCTCCTGGTTCCTGAACTACTTTGTACATATGATTTAGAACATGACATTAATTTTAAGGATAGTATTTGTAACATTATTCACATTTATTTTTTATTGTTTTTTCTGTCTTCAGGTGAAGCATGAGGTATAGTCTGTGGACACAAAGAGACTGGGAGCATGAGGGAGCTTGCCTGTTTTCTTGTTCTTAATATTGCTCAATCTTGTGCGCATAAGGATCAAATTATAAATGTCATGTGACACTGCAGGTTGGAGCCATCCTTGCTTATTGTGCTAAGTTTTTCTTTAGAAGTGTTGTATTGCATGTTTTGGCATGGAGCATTTTTATAGAAGTCCAAATTCTCATATGTTTACATCACTGCAAGCTATTTTCTATTCACGGTGGCGTGTGAATTACCAGTAGGTCAAGGATGGGTGACTAGCATGTTAAACTTGGAATAGTTTTTATCTGGTAAATCAGTACAAAGTGAATTCTGTGAATATGATACATGCAATGGGTTCTTTAGAACAGGGGAGAAAGTGGGGATGGCACACTATCTACGACCCTTGACATCATTATAATTATGAGCTTCTATGTGACCTTCACCAGCGACCCACTGTGACATACCCTGTGCAGATTTCCTGGGGTTCTGAGACTGGACAGAATTATGTCAGTAGTCTCAATGCCTTGAGCTATCACCAAGGTCTGCCACACAACCAATCCACCAAACCACACCAGCCAGACGTGTTGCAGTGGATGGTTAAAAGTATGTGATACCAATTCACTACACAGTCGTGACAAGATTGCTGTGATGACTACTTTATGCATCTTTGTAGCAATGTAAACTTACATATATAAAAATAATCTTATTATCTTGTTTAATTGTTTCGTTTTACAATGTCATACTCTCCCTCCTGCTCTTTCATGGTCATACTTGACACATTCAATGTACCAAAATGGATTGGTAATGCAATAACGAGTGGAGGTGGCCAATTTGAATACAGAGACTTTGTGTTGGATTTAATCCAGCATGGTAGGAAAATATGATTTCCAACTTAAGCCACTCATTAATCTATGTTACTCTCATTGCAGGTCTTAGTGGATGATCTAGAGAACGATAAATCTACATAACAGGACGATCCTTAAAGTGAACATCCACTCTGGTCTTAAAACGTGTAATATCGGGTGCAAAAGTGTCCAGCAATGCATTCCACGATGGAATAACTCTGATACCAACAAAAAACAGCCATTTTTTATTACTGGCTGCAATCTTTTGTAGTCTCAGATGATGGCCTCTGGTCCTTTCATCTCCAATAATTTGTGGAAGACAAGAGTCTACCTCATGAACATTTTGTAAATACTTGTATAAATTTATCAAGTCTCCTCTTAATCTTCTGTAAGCTAATGTTGGTAATTTCAGTTTCCTCAACGTATTCTCATAATCGAGATCTTTGAGCTTGAGTTCTCTCTTTGTGTCTCTTCCTTGTACAGATTCTAATAAATCTGCCTGCCGCCAAATTCGAGGAGACCGTACACTTGAGGTATATTCTAGGTGAGCTCTTCCCAACGGTTTGTAGAGCAGGTTAAATGTCTTAATATCTAAGTTGTCAAAAGATCATATTAGTCCAGTTATTTCGTTTGCTTTCTTAACCATTGGTTGTATATCTTCTCAAAACTCATGTCATTGTCTACAAATATACCCAAGTCCTTTCAGTGTTTTTACTGTTAAATCAACTTCCTCATCTATCGCATTAGCCATTTTATAATCGTATTCAGGGTAGCCAGATACTATTCTAAGAACTGAACATTTGCTGAGTTGAAATTTCAGCGGCCAGTCATATGTCCATGTTTGAAGGCTCCAAAGATCATTCTGAATCTCACCACAGTCTGTGATTGAATTGATTGCTTTAAACAATTTGACGTCACCAGCAAACATTAACATAGATTTCAAACCTTCTGGCATTACATCTACATATATAATAAACAGTATTGGTCCCAGGACACGGCCCTGAGGCACACCACTTGTGACGTCAGTCCCCGATGGTATTTTTAAATTCTTTACTTACACAATTCTTTTATTTTTAACCATGTGGAGTCCTTTGTGGCAAACAGTGGTTTCACTGCCGAAACCATCAGCCACTATTCTTGCATGGGTGCAAACTCAGTGAATAAAGAGGTAGCCACTGAGTTGATAACAATTAACTTTCAATAAGTTCTTTTTTTCATTAGATCTCTGTAAGTATCTCTCTCTCTCTCTCTCTCTCTCTCTCTCACACACACACACACACACACACACACACACACACACATATATATATATATATATATATATATATATATATATATAAACATATATATATCCAGAATTTCAATAAAAAGGATAAAGAAACAGTGCACACATGCACAGTTACTCCAACAGGCCATAACTTCAATTGAGGAGCCCCTTTGCATCATTTTATCAATGTTTAGGATTTAGATGCATTAACAACAGAGATAAGGTTTTGTTTGTGTCTCTGGCCTGTGACTGTGCTAGTTGTGTAACAACGTAGGGTTTCAAGTTAAGTTGAACAGCTAATCTGACAACACAATTTGATAGGTTCTTTTTAAGTGCATACGCGGGGTCACTTGGAATTGTGGCATCTTTGTGTAATTTCAAATTCAAGGCAATCATTCTGTGCTTAAAAGTTTGGGGAGTCCGGCTCTTTCGTGTTCCCTGTCTAAGAGGGGACGAGTATATATATATGAGATGAATTTTGCTTTGTTTTCGTATATATGGGTAACTCCTATTCTTAGATTCCTAATTAATGCGACTGACTACAGGTGCCAGGACTCGTTGAATATGAAATGGTCCCTCTCTTAACAAAAGCATTTTAATTTTAATTTTAATCTACCTGGTGCCCACAGCTTTAGTTTTGTATCTTCCATGCAACTGTTACTTGTGTTGTCCACCGGATGCTATTTCATTGTCCGTTTTTCTATATTTTAGTTGCATTATGATTTGACGGATTTGTCACTTGAGATTCTGCAATTTCGTGCATTTAAGTTTATTTGTTTCTGTATATTTATTCTTGAATGTACTGTCATTATTGTCATCTTGATGCATATTTTACTCTCCCCCGAACTCGGGGGCGGGGGGTAATAATAATAATAATAATAATAATAATAATAATAATAATAATAATAATAATAATAATAATTAGAATGATGATGATGATGATGATGATGATGATGATGATGATGATGATGATGATGATGATGATGATGATGATGATATTTGGTGCACATACTAGCTCATACAAGTTCTCTCAGACTTGCCATTAAAAACCTAGAAGCCTAAAACAAGGCAAGCACAAGCAGCCGCCATCACAAAAAACGCGTGTGCCGGAACGCTGGGAAACATGCTTGATGGTTTCCCGCTGATGACGCGTTAGTAAATTCTTTTGTCTGTTGATGTCTTCACTTTTCAAAACTTTTGCATCAAACGTGACAATATTGATTAATAAAGGTATAGGTTTAAAAATAGACATTGACTGGATTGGCTATGGAACGGAGAGATATTGGATTGTGCTTTTTAAGAACTACACGAAAGATGTGGCTCTCTTGCTCCTGTTTAACAGGACAACATGACTGCACTTAGATTAAATAAATGAGCACTCCATTGCACAATCATAAGGAGAACCTCTCCAGTAATAACTTTACGGTGTGTTTTAGCTTTAGTGCACTCGCTTGCCCCATAAGGTGATGAGCAAAGCACGGGACAAACATGAGTTCTCGTGGTTTGTAAATTCACAACCATTATGGTCCTCTTGTTCAGTAAATCCCCAGGAGTAAACCTTTGTTTCGCTTTGCTGCTTTTGACGTCTTATGTGAAACTGCTTCTTGAACTCTCTTCAAAATTGGTTGGGATGTAGGTATATAGCCGACCCTTCAAACAAACAAGGTCCTTTGACCTTCAAGGTCACATCGGTTCATCGCACTTTCATCTCTTCGCTTCATTACTACTTGTAGTCTGAATTTTGACAAAAACAAACGTTGTGCCAAGAAAGCCTACTCTGGAAGTCAGTATTGCCGGTCATTTCTACACTTGGGGGAACTGATAACTTGTCGAGGAGATTCCTACATCAGCTGAGCGTGTGAATCTCACAACTAACAGAACTGTTATTAGAATATTGGCATCGAAAAAGAAAATTCACGCACTTTCGGAAAGGAGATTAGTGGGTTTTTTTTTTCTCCACAGACATGGTTAAGACGGTGGTTGCGGTTTACTTGACGGTTCGCTTTGGTGCATGCCTACAGGAGGTGACCATCCCAACATGCATTTGTATTTATGTCCACACAACATTGTCTGTCACATACAGAGGTGATGCAGCATTGTCAAAAGATCGTGACACCTTGGCCGGCACCCTGCTGACACAGCGCAACGCGTGACGGGGCGTGATGGTGTATGAACTATGAAGATTGTACAGTTCACTTGTGTCTAGGAGCTAAATACCTGCGCCCATATATCATTTTTCAAATAAACGTTTTCGGTAAATCCTTATCAAAGCGGCATAACGGAAATGGGGACGTAACTTGACAATTCACGTTGGGTTCTTCTTCTATATTTGCTTCATTTCAATAGTACTGTTTGCTTGTTTTGTCGTTCTTTGGTCTGTGAAGTTGGGTAGGGGTGGGGGTCTTTTGTGTGTATATGTGTGTGTTTTGGTTCTGTTTTGTTTTTCCTTTTTAGTTTCGTTTGTTTTGGGGTTTTTTTTTTTGTTTGTTTTTTTTGGTTTTTGTTTTTATTGGGGTGGGGAGGGTGCTGTTTTATATTTTTTGGGCGCGTGTCATTTTTTTTTTTTTGGAATGTGAAATAAAATGACCTTTCCTGCCCCATGGGACATCCGTCAGAATGACCAAATACTCAGTTGTACTTTTTATGTCTATCACGAGTATTACTTGACTTCTTTGTCCACAAATTACAATGATTTCATTATGTGCAAATGTATTGTGATAAGGAATTATAAATAAATGAATAGGTGTTTATTGAAAACACATAAGCCCGCAAATTCCAAGATTTAATATATACAGGAGTAGGAGTTTCATATTTCGTAAATATGTCGTAGATTTCCTGTTATGCAATTATCACTTTAATTGCAGTTTTGGCTATATATATAAAGTATAATTATCGCTTCCTTCAGAAGTGGCCATGAGTCAGTTGCACTGAATTGACACGTACATTTATATAAGGGGCATGTGGCAGAGATTTGTCCGACTTTAGCCCATGGCACTGTAGTAGCGTTCATGGAATCGTTTCGAAGTATTTTAATTCGTTGAGGGACTTCAATAGGGATCAGGAATGCTGTACGTACCGAAATATTCTCTGGACGTTATTTTGGGGCCAAGAGAGTACAGGAACTCCTGTCAATCGGTCGTTGTTCAGTTATGTTCACACCACTGCCACTGTTAGCTAATAAATGTTATGTTTGAGACCGCTGCAGCGATTAACAAATAGCCGTTATGAACCCTTCGCCATTCGCTCTCAGAGAGCACCGATCTGGAAAAGCCCTTTGCAGAAATTGGGATGAGGTATTCAGTATTCTCTGGCAGGAGTAAATTGAATTGGTAATGAATAGGTTTACACTGTAAAGAGACCTATATCGGCGACTCTAGGGTTCAGAGTGCATCATACTTCCACCCCAAAGGTGATTTGTCTAAACTGGCAACAATAGGATATACAAGTCTTGAGTCCGGAGTTCTGACTTAACCGCATCCGTCCACTATTACGGGGAGATTTCAACAACGCCGCCGGTGTTTCCTGTCTCGTTTATTGCCGCTTATAGACTTCAGAACGCCGCTGATGTTTCCTATCTCTTTTCTCACCACTTATAGACGCTTGGTAAACATGTTCAAACAAAGCAATTCACTTAAAATATATTCAGTAGGCTCAGGTTAAGTCGTTTTCGTTTGTATATAAGAATAGGTAGATGAGCAACTTCAGTGGAATTTCCCCGTTACGACCACCTTAAGGACTGAAAAATTGGTCTTAGTAGGGGATATAATTCAATTACGGATCAACAAAAACGGGACTGTAAATTGATATAGAAATCGTCTCTTTATGGAGGTGATCTTGTCAGGAGATTTTGCTGTTTTGTTTATCTTACAAGGTTTCGTGCACAATCTGGTCATATAAAGCATATGGCGTGCTTTCAATATCACTTATCTGTCTTAAAGTAAAACAGGGACAGAGAATGACTCATGTTTTAGCAAAATATAGAGTATAACGTCATTATCAGCTACATGTGTTCAATGGTATAGATTTCACAATATTGCTATATTTTGCACCGAGATCATCATATTCTGTATCTACAGCCATTTAGTTTTTTTACGTTTTGCAGTGGAAAAACAGCAGAACTTTAAAATACATGGCTTAAAACTTTAACATCCGACAAATCAATCTAACATCAAGAAACTTCTTGCATTAGATTAGCTTGAAGTAATGCTTTTTTTTTACAAAGAAATAAAGTGGTATATTTCAAAACTACCTTCTCACCTTCTTGCTTTTCCGTTTATTGTTCACGACGAATGGCCCTGTACATAATAGGGTTACAATCATTGGGATCTGAAGCTATATACAGAATGTTAAGCAAAAAAAAAAAAATCATACGTTTTTAACTTTCAAGAACTAAGATGATTTTGCGTTTACGTCAATCTGAAACCAGACCGATCATATGCGTATGCCTCGTCATGAAGACACCCCATCTGCAGGGGCCCTGTACTACGAGTTGAATTGGCTTCATTGATGCCAGATTGCCACACGCATGATTCGGTGGTTTTCGCTTGTGCAGGCCACAAACCAGGAAAAAAAGTTCTCATGCTAGATTGTGCATGTTGATTCTGGAATGGAGGTTTCTTTTTTGAGTACTTGGCGTGCGTAGTTATCGTTTGCTCCCTGGTATCTATACACATTAAAACAGTTAATAGTCTGGAGTTGGTTAATAATTGTGTGTCGCCACTTCCAGATTTACGATTGTCGGTCAAGACCATATGTGCAGTGGTTTCACAAGCTAATATTAAAACCGTGATGATTTTATATCCTCTTTGAAAAACGTAAGCATGAAAGTCTAAACCCTTATTATAGGGTGTTCCTATTCTCACTGACCTGCCCGACAATATAATAATGATGATGATGATGATGATGATGATGATAATAATAATAATAATAATAGTAAATTATGCAATAGTAGTTTTCACGTCTATTTATCAACAGGGGTAGAAAGCATATACAACCAATGTGTACCGTTTGACAAGTACATATATATTTTATCAGGCCCGAGAGAAATGAATACACGACCTCCAAAATAAAATCCAGCAGCCCAACCTGCACATCTCAACGCTTTTCCGCTCAAACCGAGCTTCAGCGACTGGTAATTTCAAAAATCATCTGCTTCATCCATTTCATAAAATGGTGTCCTTTCTCAAAATATTTTCAATAAAAATTCCAGGATAACATAATAGTCAACAAGTTTCGTCGCACTTAGGGCACTTATTGCCGAGGGCTGCGCCAAGCCGTTGACTCAGTCCCAAAATACGTTTCACGTTGTGATCCCCGGGATCTCGTCCGGCACACGGAGTAAAGAAAACCTTGTGAACTTTATATTGACAAATTGCATGTTATAGTTATTCGTACTGGTTTATAAACTGCGACACGCAAAAAATTCCGTTGTCAACTTTACAAGGTTGAATTCCTGAAATTTTTCGTTCCACTCGTTTGGACAAACACGATTTGAATTTTTCCACATTCATGCTGTAAGCTTTAACATACAATTTAGTTGTATACTAGCCTATCTGAATTATTTGATCCTGGGGCAATTTTAAGAAGGGAAAAACAGCAGCAGCGCGAAAAGTTAAAGCTTTCTTGCTTAAAGCGCCCGGAGATAAATTGTTGTCTACCTTAACGTTTTCACTTAAATTTCTCGTTGCTAGAAAACATTTTTGCTGAGTTTTTTTTTATGTAAGACAAGTGCCTCCGGCTGCCCAGGTAACAAATTTAACTGACGTCAAAAGAGGTAACGTGTAAAAGGGGAAAGAACAAACATTTTTAACATGTTTAAACAAATGTGCAAGTTACCAAAGGCCTAACAAAATTAATTAATTTTTGAAAGTGTTCTTACATTCACTCGCTTTGATATACCCTGGCAGGCTCTGAATGGGAATAGGTATAATCTTGGTACAGTAGTACCTGCAATTACCGACCCCAGTCCCCACCTGGTCAAAATGACCAGATTTCCTTGGCACGGGCGCTTTTGCACTGTCAAATGACCTGACGCGCAAGACCATGGTGCTGTCCAATTGCAGCAGCAAATTTACTTTCTCTGGATCATTTTCTCAACAAACTTCTTCACATGAGAAACACTCATTTTGGCTAAATTCTGCAGCATTTTCCAAGAACTGTGATGCAATATTTTGCGACAATGCTCAAGTTGGACAACCTTGGACCAGCTGCAACACGCGACCAACCAGCAAAATCACCCCACAAACAACCACCCGTAACCCCCCCCCCCCAAAAAAAAGGTGTTCAAGTTCACCGTAACCAAGTTGTAAGACAAAGCTTAGAGAAAAGCTGGCCAACGTGTGCCATTATTTTGCAGTAACGTCAAGTAAAACACAGCATTTTATTTCAACTTGTCTGGACGGTCAACTTGGGCCAGGGGAAAAGTATAGCTGCTGCGTATAGCCACGATTGGTGCGGTATAGTTATGCACACATCGCTATAGATAGAGGTACTATGCCAACTTCAATTTAAAGGTTTGTAACATTGACGCATCCATTGGAACAAAACTGTAAAATTTTAATTTATGCAAATTAGGTGAATACACGAAATTTTAATCTTAAACAACTTCAGAACTATTATAAATAGAGGTGCCATTCCAATTTCAATTTGTAGGGTTGTGACATAGCCGAATCTCATGAACTATGAACCAAAGTTTTAGAATTTTAATTTATGCAAATTATGTGAATACACAAAATTTAAATCTTGAAAGGGTCAAAACTATCAGAGATAGAGTTGCCATTTCAACTTTAGTCAGTATGTTTATGACATAGGTGCATCCAATGAACTATGAACCAAAGTTGTAAGATTTTAATTTATGCCAATTGGGTGATTTTGCAGCATTTAAATCTTGAATAGCTTCAAAACTATTACAATTAAAGATGCCATTCCAACCACAATTCATGGGTTTGTGACAGAGCCACATCCAATGACCCAGGAACTAAAGTTATAGCATTTTGATTTTGCAAATGAAGCTAATACACAAAATTTAGAGTATGTTGAACAATGGCAAAGTGTAGCAATTCAAAATGATCTCATTTTCAAGGCACCCAGACAGATTTGTTGTGAAGCAAATCTTCTTTTGTAGTTTTCATTTAGATCTATTTATTTATGCCTAACACAGTTACCTTTGGCAGTACAAACATTCATTTAAAAGTTCTCGCCACGTGGACAAACGAGCCATGCACATCTATACAATTTTTATGGGATCTTACGTTTACTCGTGTTAAAAGTGGAATTAAAATGTACAAAATATGATAATTAATGAGGTAATCATTTGTGTCCTAAAGTTTTAATGAGTTTGGGTGAACTTTTTCTGCTCTGAGGTGAATAGCCTGTAATACTGTAATGTGCCAATCAGATTATATGTCACATTTTGAATATAAACGGCTATCTTCAGGTGCAAACTCTTTTCGACGCTGACAACGATGAATTAAAAATCTATGAAAACAAAAGTAGTGCCCCAGTGCCTTAGTAACAATCTACATTTGTAATCTCATGGAGTGTTTGTGCTGACACTGAGACTAGTGGAATCATTCCCAAGAATTCGATCCATAGGCCATGTCGATATTCCTACCTGCTGAACACAGGTTCACTGTATTTCATGATTGACGATGAGAAATATTTTGGCATATTAGAAATATATAATTGGGGGCACGTCAAGCTTTTTTTTTCAAACAAAACAACTTCACTGAAAGAGGTTTTCCACAAGATAAAATTGACAGGGAAGGATATGACAATCTGAAAATGTTCATAATTTTTTGATACTGTTGACTTCATTTTGTAAACTCTTTTAAATTATCGACCTGGAACACGATCCAAAACACAGTTGACAGAAGTTCTTTACCAGTCACCTTTAATCCACATGCACATATATTTTGTGCAGGTAAATCCCTGTTTTCACCTAAACTTTATGCGAGCCGTAAGAATTTACATTTGTTTCCTTGACTGATGACGTTGCACTGGAAATGCTACTCGGGATCTTACCCATATTGGTGTCAATATCGTCTGAGCTTCAAAGTTAGTCATTTTTTTCATGTTACCAGTGCCAGTAAACAGTCCCTTTCGGCCACTTCGGACTTTGACGAGCTTCAGTCAATGCCCGAATGTCAAAATAGCCTCAGATTTTACTTTATATGGACAATTACCGACTCTATTTAACAACGGTTTGAAATTCTCAGTCCGGACAAAATTCGTTTGCTTAAAAAATATGTCTGTATGCCAAAAGAAAGGGTAAATGAACGGGAAACGTCTAAATCCATTTTCAGCGATCGTCGCCAAGGGACCATGGCCCTCTTTTCAGGCACCATATTCACTAAACCACAACACAACACCAACGTATTCTTTTCCTTGAAACTGTTAGCAGACAATACTGCATGGTTCGACTTTTTCTCCAGTTCGACAAAAGCACAATGCTTGGTACCAGCCAAATTCATATACAATAGTATCCCCAATTCAGACCACCTGTCTAGAAAGCCAATTTCCATTTTATACAATAGAATCCCCAATTAAGACCACCTCTCTAGAAAGCCAATTTCACTTGCTGTCCATTTTTGTCTCTATCCTTTTAACACACTCTCGTGTTATGACATTTTTCGTCTTTTCAGTGGTCTTACCAGCGAGCGGAAGCGAGCTCTTATGGTAACGTACGTACATAAACTATGGCCCTGCCACAGAGAGTGCATAGTGATGATTACAAATGACTGTCGACGAACTTCTGGCGTCTAAGACTTTGCGCCATGGGGAGCGCCATTTTGCGTAACGAAATTAACGATCTCACTTTATCGATAATGCACGGTAATTTGAAACTGAGTCACACATGCACATACAGTTGGTTTTGTATGTTTTATGTTCTACACAATTAATATTCCAGGTTTGTATGACATGGTGTCAGAGTGCAGATTATTGGTGCCGTGGACTGCATGAACTTCAGAGTTGCGAACGCAAAGCGGTTTGCTAATGCTACATTTTGACTGGCCGTCAGACCGCACAATAGAATGAAGATGCACAAGACCATAAGGATTAAAGCTTCTCTCGTTTTTATACGATGGGAGACGTTTACATATTAGCGAGCGCAACCGAGCTCTTATGGTTACGTGCATGCGAGACTGCTGATGAGATCTTTATAGTGATGACTTCGAATTTGGCGTGTCAAAGATGGCGGCATATGGGGCGATAATATGGAAACTATTATGGCTCTCTGGGTAAACGACAAATAATTGTCAATCGCTAAAAAAAATACAATAATGTACGTGCCTGCATTCTTTAAATCAATACTTCTAATTAATAGGAATCTTTACCTCCATTTTGACAAAATCCCGTACATTATTTTATGGCGGTCCAACTGGAGCAGTGAAGCAAAATTTTGCTACAAAGTTCTTCAAAATTGCTACAGATTTTCCAAAAGTAAGTGTTTCTCATGTAAAGAAGTGGAAAAATGCTACTTTTTGGAAAGCTTTCACAGAATGGTACCAGATGGTACTGAATTGTAATACCAGATTTCAAAGAATTATACTGGATTGCACAGAATTGTGCTGAATTGAACTATAAAATCTACAATCATGAACCAGGAAAAGACATTTAAGTTAATGTTTATACTTCAATGGTTTCAATACCTGTATTGGTAAAAAAAAAAGCAGATGTAAGCATTCCCAAAGAACTGATGGTCTTGAATCTGAGGTTGATTCTGAGAGGCATTGAGCCATTATGTTGGGATGGACAGCATCACTCATTCAACCCCCCCCCCATTCATTTTTGCTCCTAAATAGTTGTTATGCAATATCAAACCTTTGATTCTATATTTTTACGAGTAAAGCACCTGCAGCTGCCAATATATATAAATATATGTATATATATATATATATATATATATATATATATATATATATATATATATATATATATATATATATATATATATATATATATATATATATATATATGGGGTTTTTTTGTTTTGCTTTTTCTCTCTTACATTGTCACAGGGAAAGTATGATTCAAATATGTAAATTCAAGTTGCAAATTTAAGGTAAGGTGATTCTGTCACGGAAAAACTTTATTTTTTTTTTTAATTTTATTTTATTTTTTTTTTTGGTCGGGCATTATATTTAGCAGAAACATCACGGTGCAAGAAGTCTCTTTGCACTTTCAGTTAAAGTTTTACTCGTGATGGGGGAAGTGTGAGTACTAAAATCTCACAACTATCTGTCACATAGAGTCGAAGTGTAGGGTTTCACTATAAGAATATCATTCACGATCGGATCCACACTGTAGTTTTGGCTTCGATAGACTGATTGATTAAAGCGCCGCATGGTGAGTGGAGGTTCAGATGAGAAACCAGGCTAATAGTCGGCCTGCACTTTGATCTTGTAATTTACACGCCTCTCTTTGTAATGCTGACGCTGGCATCTTAGGCTATGCCCATTGCGTATATTAGCGTGCCTCAGTGAGCTTTTATGGCAAGGCATGGTGGAAAAAAAAGATGGGAGTCATGTTTCACAGATACACCTTTCCTATGGTAAGCCGATGAAAAGTCACCATTCCGTGGGTAGCACCATCTTGAAAATAACACTTCCATCAAGAACATGGCCTTCTGGATAATTACAAAATAAACTCGCACTGAATACAGTTTCGAACCTTTTTTCACGCAACCTTTAACTCAATTTCCAACTTACAACTTATTTATAACTCCTGAACACCTTTCAATGAGAGCATTGCACTAGGCCTAGTGATGTTCTGTTGGTCCTGTGCAATTGTCCTTCTTCTACAAGAGGGGTTAACATAGGGCCTAGTCCTTCTCCCCAATTGTTTTCCTTCATGGAATAAAATAGGTTTAAAATAATACAACTCAGTTTCCAATTCTATTGCTTTCAATATATATCCCGTTGAAATCGCAGTAATACTGGACATTGTAGCAGAAATCAACTTGTGGTCAGTTGCCTGAACAGCACAACCCCTGTTGTGAAAAATGACTGACGGACTTGATTAAAGTGCCGCATGGTGAGTGGAAGCTGGGATGGGGAACCAGGCTAATAATAAGAAGGAATCCTACTGTAACACACAAATTTATAATGCTGATGCACGCATCTTAGGCTATGCCTACTACATTTTAGCAAGGGTCAGTGTGCTCCTATGGTTAGGCATAGGCATGTAGAAAGAAGATAAGAGTTGTATTTCACATTTTTTAACACTTTAAGATAGTAATGTACTTGAGTGGGGTGGTCACGGGCAGGCAGTATAGGCACCCATTGAATCAAACCCCCTGTCTATGCACACGTCATGCTTCAGGGTGCGCTGGCAGTGCCTTCTGGTGGTGGCGGCCCCTGGCGTATTATTCTAGTATGTGGACTTTATACTTTTTAAGGTCATGACTCTGAGGGTCATTGTGTCATGGTCAATATTACATAATTGTGTCTCATGTATTTTAGTACCTCGAAGTACCGGTCTTAATTTCAACAAGCATGTGAGTTTTGATGTAATAATAATAATAATAATAATAATAATAATAATAATAATAATAATAATAATAATAATAATAATAATAATAATTATAATAATCATAATGATAATGATGATGATTATAGTGATAGTGATAATGATAATGATAATAATAATAATAATATAAATTATTATCATTATTATTATTATTACATACCTTCCCTGTGGTGTGCCCATGAAAAGTCACTGTTCGGTGGGTGGCGTCAAGAGCATGGCTTTCTGGGTAATAATAAAATATATTCGCACTGGATACAGTTTTGAACAAATTTTCAGGCAGTCTTTACCTCAGTTTCCAATTTTATTCCTTCAGAATATTATCCTGTTGAAATCGCAGTAATACTGGACACCATAGCAAAATTCAACTTGTGGTCAGTTGCCCAAACAGCGTGACACCTGTTGTAAAAAAAGGCTTTGACGGACAGATTGATTAAAGCGCTGGATGGTGAGTGGAGGTTGGAACTTGAAGAACACGTACTGTTATAAATTTGTAATACTGATGCTTGCATCTCAGGTTATGCCTACTACACATTAGCGAATGTCACCAAGCTCTTATGGTTAAGTGTGGGAGTATAGAAAAGAAGATAAGAGTCGTATTTCACAGATATACCTTTCCTGTGGTATGTCAATGAAAAGGCACCAATTGGTGGATGGCACCATCTTGAATTGAGCTCTTCCATGAAGAGCATGGCCTTCTGGGTAATAGGATAATAAAATAAATTCGCAGTGAATACAGTTTCGAACATATTTTCACACAGCCTTTCACTCAGTTTCCAATTTTTTTGCTTTAGAATATATATATCCCATTGCAATTGCAGTAATACTGGACATTGTTATGAAAATCAACTTGTGGTCAGCGGCCAGAACAGCGCGACACCTGTTCTGAAAAATGGCTTCAATTGGCAGATTGATGAAAGCGCCGCATGGTGAGTGCAGGTTGGGACATGGAAACAGACCAATAGTAAGAAGGACTCGGATGGTGATACATAAATTTGTAATGCTGATGTTCGATTTTTAGGCTTTGCCAACTACATATTAGGGAAATTCAATTGCACTTCTAGTAAACCCTTACTAGCACTACAACTACTTTAAAATTCTATTCTTTTTTAACAGATTTGGTCATCTCAGTTAGGTTTATTCTCGAGCACATTATTGCGTAGAGTTATCCTAAGCTTCAGTCATGGGCGATGAGATTCAAAATGGCGCCTCGAGAATCCCTCTTGCGCATGCGTAATTCGGTATTTTACTAAAATTGGAATAGGTTGGAATGGAAAAGCTTTTAGGCATGCGTATCTTGATATTTTCATTAAAATATAGAGTAAATGGAAATGGATAACTATTTCACATTTGCAGTTTCCTATCCAATTGCCATTGCCAGTTCCCGCCGGATGTGCAGAGTGATTACTGTATCAAAAATGGATTGTAACGGCAATGAGCTGTAACTGTACTGAATTAGCAAACTCAAATTCGTATTTCTCAAGTGCATTCTTGCAGGAAAGTTATCCCACACTTCGATTTGTGCAAGCGTGTTTCATAATTGTGGCCAAAATGTGGAATGAACTGGAACTGTATTAACTTTAAGTAAAGATGAGGAAGAAACTAGAACGGAATTAGGCTTCCAAACCAATAGATTCATGATTTCAAAATTTCCCGTGAACATGGACAATTGTTGCCTCTATTAGCAAACCCAAATTTGTGTTATCTCTACTCGACTGGTGGAGTGCAATCAGCACAAAGGTGGGTCTGTTAGAAGGCAGCAACAACTGAATTACATATTTGCCAAATACTCCTAAAATATTCAGACAATGGTTTTTTCAATTTTTGAAAGGAAGCCATATGTGCTTTTACCAAAGTAGAAAAAAAGCTTTAAAATTTGCCGTTCTGTGGCAATGCCTGCATAAGGCTCTCAACTTTTGTCACCTTGGGCACCCCCTTGGACACCCCCTTGGACTGGAGGCTGGAATCAGGAAAAAAGTTTTAGCATTCGCAGTATAGATGGCTAATTGTATATATAGAGTTCTCATTATTTGCATATTGGGAGCCTTTTTGCAAAAACAATAGAAGAATAAAAGTACTACGCCTTGAGCGTTTCCGTTTTTTAAAACGCAAACTATTTTCAATTTTTGCATTTCTAGAATAAAGTAATCTGATTGATTATGAGCCGTGTGACATTTGATGTGGCACCTTGACCACTGGTAACAATTTTTCGATATATATCACATAACTCAGTACATGACCCCCAAGCCATGCACCTATCCATGAACGATCATCGATGTGGGTCTTCACTTTTACACTTGAAACAGCGATTTATGCCCTGTATTAATGTTTTTCCTTGAAATATTATAACTGTCCTCATACTCTTATCCATGATGGCGCTTGAATAAATATTGTGATATTTATGCGAGAACCGTCACCAATGCGAAGCCAATGTCCGCCATTTTGATATCGCGGCGCTATGTGATTAAGTCACTGTACGTCAAAGGGTTATCCCCAGCGGGAGGGCATCTAAACCTATCAGATTTGCGCCTGTATAATTAGCCACGTATAAATGAACATTTATCCATATGCTGTTGTTAGCAAACACATACATTGGTGCTTCAGGTTTGTCCTGCCTTCCCCAAACTCGGTGCACTATGGAATCACCTGAGGTCTGCAGGTCGATTCAGAAGTGTCTAGTGCAATTTCTTGATCACAAAAAGTAAGACTTTCGATCAGTGCAAAAAGATAAAGACAGACTGAATGTCAACCCCGAGGAAACCACTGTCAAACGAGACCTTTTTTTTCTCGTATGACAGTGGTTTCCTCGGGGTTGCATTCGGGCTGTCGCCCACCACCCAGGTCAAGATTTATATAATGTGTTATTGAGCATGATTTCATTCTGACAAACTTGTCTACCATTCGAGATCAAATTAACACTTTCCCGGGCAAACCGGCCCCACGTCGACCGGTAATTTCAAAGGTTATCTGTTTCATCCTGTTTTTATATTGCCCTTTCTTATATTTTCAGCATAAATTTCAAGAAAGATTTATCAGGATAATATGCCAACAGCCAACAATTTTCCTCGGCGCACCCATTTATAATCCCATGCAAACCATACATGGAATTATTTATAAATTTCTTCAACGTTATTGACTGATTGATCGGTCAATTTTATTTTCGCGAGTTTCGCGCCGTTTTATGGCACTACTTTGGGACTATACTCCTTACATATCACTACCACTAGAATGTCATTTTGGGAGTTCTGATTCCACGGCAACCGCTATTTGCTTCTGCTATTTGCGTAAGCACCTAATTAACCTGTCATATCTCTCTGCGGCATAATTTCATCCCCTGCGTCATGCATCATAGCTAGGACACAGTAACCATGCAAAGTTATAGACTTTAATACTCCCCATCCTTCGGATGTCATGACCTCAGCGCTACGCGCTTCGGCCATGATCCGACGTCGCTCATAGAATCCACACAATCACTGGATGGGGAGTAATAAAGTATTTTCTATCATAGCTAAACTTCATTTAACTCTAATAGTTACCCCCAATGCAGCACTTTTCGCATAACAGGCCTACACAGGTCTACCAGCCACCCTGCTGATCTCCCAGTAAAGTGGCACTTCATTGCTATCACTACGCATAGTGCCAAATTACCACTCTGAATTTAAGTGTTTGTAAGTTAATGCAAGCAAAGAGTTCCATTCTGCCAACCTTAGAGCATCACACACACACGCAAATACTGTTGGACTTTGAATAAACACTGTTTTTAACTTTAGCATCATATTTGGAATCGATTAGGAATGCCAAATAGTGGGAACGGTCGGTCAACGTTTCAAATGGAAGTTTGCAATTCTGTCAACAGATGGCGCTGTATGTATGTAAACAAAGCGTTGCGGCCCACCTCGAAAAAATTTTAACAGCCCAAACTCTTTGCTTCAAATTTTAACGGAAACAAAATATGGTTTATTTTCGATAGTTAACCCTCCTAAAACAGGCAAATGTTCACTATAAATTCTTGGTGGAGCCGTGGTTAGTGCTGAAACTAACACTGGTCAAAGATTAAAATATAGCCATCTGATTGGCTGTTGCCCACTGTCCATGAAAGAATCTGGTGTTGATAGGTGGGTGCTGTCCCTGTAGGCCTACATAATACATGTATTTTAAAAACCGGGGATCTTGCACAAGAAACAAAGCAGAACCTTCCAAACCTATGGATGTTTCGAATCTATTCATAAAGAATAGCAGACAACAAATGCACTCGTAACTTCGTTTTTTTTTTTTTTCTCGGAACTTCGACTTTAAAATCTCGGAATTTTAGATTCGTCTCCAAATTATGACTTCTAAAAGTCGAACCTAAGACATCTTTTCTCAAAGTTTCAACTTTTTTTCTCGAAATTACGACTTTTTAAAGTCGACATTTTGACTTTTTACTTTAAAAAGTCGGAATTTCGACTTTAAAAGTCGAAATTTAAGCGTTAAAAAGTCAACATTTTGAGAAAAAGGCCCAAATTTTAAGGAAAAAGTCGACATTTCAAAAAAAAAATTTAATGTAGAAATGTCAGCTTAAAAAAGTCGAAATTTCGACTCCACTTATGACGAAATTGTGACTTTTCTTATGTCGAAATTTCAGCTTGAAAAAGTCAAAATTTCGACTTTTTACGCTGAAATTTGTTACTTTAAAAAAAGTCGAAATTTGACTTATTGAAGGCAAAACGACTTCTTTAAAGCGAAATTTAATCATGAAAAAGTCGTAATTTTGGAAAAAAAAGTCGAAATTTCGACCAAAAAAAAAGTGGTAATGTCAGCTTAAAAAAGTCAAAAATTTAGGGAAAAAAGTTGAAATATCGACTTTTTAAAGTCCAAATTTCAGCTTAGAAAATTGAAAACTTAAAAAAAGGTCGAAATATCGAGGAAAACAAGTTGAAATTTCAACTTTGTGAAAGTCGAGATAAAACTAAAAATTTCGAGAAAAATTCCAAAATTATGAGCCACATAAATAAGTCAAAATATCGAGAAAAGAACTCGAAATTTTCAGGGGGAAAAAAACTCGAATTTACCCAGTTTTTTGGAAGGGAGGGGGTTGGTGGTCCTTATAGGCTTCCGTACCCTACACTTTAGGCCACGTAAAAAATATCCCGGTTTATCATCAGTGGTTTTCCAAAAAGGTGATGGGGGGGGAGAGGAGGAGGTTTTTTTGAGTTGAAATTTCGACTTTTTAACGTCAAAATTTCAGCTAAGAGAGTCGAAATTTCCAGAAAAATTCCGAAATCATGCGATTGAAAAGTCGAAATATCGAGAAAAAACTCGAAATTTTGACATCTAAAAGTCGAAATTTAGGGGAAAAAAAACCCCTCGAATTTACGCAAAAAGCTATGTGGGCGATGATGATAAACCGAGATATTGTTATGTGGCCTTACGGCAGACTGAAACGGGTAACCATAAACGTATTTCCTCAGCTGCCTCAGGAATAGACAAAACTGAGATCTCGACACTAATCTGCTAGTTGTTTCCAAGAATTTAACGCCACAATGCGTAACTATTGCTTATTTTTGCAAAAACAAGATACGTCGCATAGTCCCCGGTCAATCTCTGATGAGATAAAACAATTATTATTTGGCTTATATAAGGGCTGTGTTAACAGCTCGTCTTCAGTTGACCTTGACATTTAACACACAAGTCCTACCCTGGTCTAGGGGTACCCAGACGTGCAATTTGCAAGCAATAAGCTAAGTGGTTTTCGAGAAGATGTTTAAAAGATCCCCCCCCCCCCCAACGAAGCGTAACCATTTGAACAAACTTGACAGAGACCCACCCAAGGTACATCACCATGAAGTTTAAAATGATTCTGGCTGGCTGCTCTGGAGAAGGATATATATATATATCCAAAAATTACGGAAGTGTGACCATTTGAATAATTTGGTAGCGATACACCCAAGGTATAGGTCACCACCAAGTTTGAAGATGATCCGGTAGACGTTTTTGGAGAAGGTGCAATTATCAACTGTGAAAGACGGACGGATGACTCACAAAGACCCACCCACCCACCCCCTCACACACACATAACACCAGCTGACTGACAAGCTAGCTGAAGTAAAAGGTAAATATAGAAGATTAGATCAATATTGTAAGTATATGCTGACGTGTCTGTCTGGGAATCGGACAGTGAAAGAACATTGAGTTTTCAAACTAATTTCATTTTGTAACGAAAACGAAAATATAAACCGTGTAAGATTTCGCGCTTGTACATTTTCGAAAACATCTCACTTATGATACGAACATCTACCGATTATGCCTACATGTAGCTCAAAAGCTGAATACCAACATCGGACAGGGACAAAGAAAAAAAGATTAAAAGAAAAACCAATTTTCTGAAATCAAGGACTCGAACCCACAATTTCTGCATGTGCAGTGTTGGATAAGCCTGCCCCTTGGCCACTTCACTGATACGTATATCCATGGACCTATTAACGAGGTTATTCTCGTTCGTATGTCTCATGGTATACCTACCCGTCAATAAGTGAACGTTGGAAAATGGGGTACACGGTACTAAATTCTGAAGTTACCAACTGTCCCACTAGAGCATGTGATGATACCTGCATCGCAGTAATACTCATCGGCACCCAGGTAGTGCCTTACTTAAATTGAACTGTTTCAAGTCCCTGGCACAACTTGTCTGCTTCTGTTGGTGCCTGGCCTTTGAGCACGGCACTCACAAAGCAAATTAAGGTCTTGGACCAGTAACCTAGGCCTAATGAATTTACAAGTTTAAAAAGTGACATTTGCTGGCTTATTTCTCCTATTTAAAACGTAAAATCACAACTTCCTTCGCATTCTACTTTAAGTTTATACCGATAGCAACAAGGTAAAACCAAGAAAATGGGGAGTCATGTGATTAGATTTTTTACAGGTGCATTTGTGTACCCTACCGCCAAATATGTCTCCAAAAATTCACAAACCTATCAAATGATTTAAAATATTTCTAGAGTAGCAATGCCTTTCTAAAGCTCACAGTTGATAAGTATTTTCATGTTCAAAATTGTGACGGGGCTTCATTTGGGATGTTCTGCCCCTGTGATATTAACATCTAATATACACAGGAACAGTATTCAGAACTCGATCAAAGTTGCCTGTTATGATGACCTGTCTGCATGTACAATTGCGCATGTCCCTCGGGCCGCCTCCGTGAGCTCTCTTGAACGGTCTTCCGGTGTTGTTACGGAAACCACCATTACATTTACTGTATATTTTCATATTAGCATAAAGGCTTGTAAATTTTGTTTCGTCACTTTGTAAAAAAACATAAACAAAAAAAAAAACAAACAAACAAACAAACAAACGAAAAACCAAACAAAAAAACCAAACGAAAATAACATCCCCCCCCAAAAAAAAACAAAAACAAAAACAAAAACAAAAAAAACAAAAACGAAAACAAACACACGAACAAAAAAAAAAAAAAAAAACACATGTACTTGGTGTTGTACAGACACCTTTCATCGAAAACCCCGGCCCTGTCACTCTCCACAAAAGTGGTAGCACATGATAGTTCCATAAATTAAAATGCACCCCCTTTTCAAGGATTTTTCCCTGAATTTTACCCCCCCCCCCCCCCCATTTCGATGAAAACAAGCAGATTTTGCCCTGGAAAAGTACCCCTATTTTTGAAAACAAGGAGATTTTGACCCTCAAAATGTACCCCTATTTTTCAGTTTCAAGGACACAAATGTAGTGGTCCATGCCTTAAAATCTGCATTATGCAGCATATAAGTGTTGTTACATTCACATCTGGATTAAACTTAATTGTAATGAGTGAAACCATAATTTCCGATTTGGCGGACCGCGTCGAGGTTCGAAATATACCCCTTTTCCCGCGAAATTTGGAACGATCAAGCGCACATGTTTGGTCCTAAGTGAGGGGCCGGGTTGAAAACATGCAAGAAAAAAGCGAGTCTGTGTATAGAATCGAAAGTTATGCCTTTGTTTACCTGTCATGGCTAGTAAACAGGTGCTTCAAGAGCTGCTTGTCGGCATTATGTCACTGCGTATCAATATGTAATTTGCCCTGTGTTTATAAAATTATTCATGGACAAGATGACCTTCAAACCATGGACCTATTAGGTCCATGGTCAAACCATACAAAACAAACAGGCTGATAGTCTAGCTGAAACTGTGGGGGTAATTACAGGTAAATGGCTCTCAAAGGTGTGAGCACAATAAATTTAGGTACTACTTAATGGGTAACAAGACCATATTTGGCTGCAATTGTGTATTCATACCATCAACATTTGCATAGTTTCGATCCCAAGGGGATACCTTTTGTTCGTCCGGAAATGGTTGTTTTGACGATAATAAACTTGATTATACAAACAACTTCTATTTTTCGATGTGCAAAATGCAAATTCAATTATATGTCTGTTTATATATAACGCATGATCGGACGGAGGAAACTTTTTTTTTTTTGTTGTTGGTAATATCGCAAATCAGAACAGTGATATGTATGCCATGTAACAACTTTTCCTATGGCAGTTTATATATATGAATGGTTAAAACTTTGAAGCAAGTGAGACGGGGCAGCAGAAATTTAGTTTTACTGCTGATATGTATGCGATGTAACAGCTTTTCCTATGGCAGTTTATATATGTGTCTGATTGCTAATTATGAGCAGAACCAACTGAATTCGTAATGCGATTACAAACATGTTACGTGGGTCACGTACAGACGACCATTAATAACGTGACATGTAGCTTGTACTGCAACCGAAAACACAGTCTAAAGATTTATCGGACACACTTTCAAGAGGTTTTACGGAAAAAAGATTATCCCCGTAGTTATGGCAACCCCATTATCGTCTATATAACATTGAAATAGGACGTTAATCTTGCTACACAATAACACATATTAAAAGTAAAGATTCTACGACACACACACTTATTGATTTTATTTGAGTTTGCAATAGAAAATATATTTTATCAACGTAAAAGTTGAACGAAAAAGAAAACCATTTATCTTTTCTTATCCACATCTTTCTTTTCCTCCCTCGTGGGTTCAGGCAAAAGCAGTTTTAGCAACCACGACAAAGCAATGCATTAATAGTGTATCAAATACATACATATGTATGTAAACGATGATTTAAACAAAGGCTAGACCGTGGACTGGTAAGAGAAACCACCCAAGATCTTTTTCCCGAACACTAACACACTAAAACGTTCCCATTTCTTCAGATAATTTATAACTTCGTATATTCAGCTTTAACTCTATATGAATAGTTTTCTGCATGCTGTAATCCTTTTATGGACACAAAGAATCAATACAGTTCCTTTGAATGCTTTCTCGGTCAAACAATCGGTCAACAGAGACCGGTAATTTCATTTTCATTAAATGATGTCCCTTTATCCAATATTTTTAATGAAATTTTCATGGAAGACTTAAACAGGACAACATGCCAATAATCAACACCTTTCCTTGGCGCACAGGGCGACGAAAGCTGTTGACATAGTCAGTCCAATGACATGACTTTTCAATGTTTAAAGATAGTATACGGGAATCGCATTTTTGGAGATCACATACAGGACTACAGGTGATAAAATTGGGCTCATGCCCTCTCACATCTCTCCCAGCATGCGGTCGTTTACTCATCACCCGCGCTGTACCTCAAGGGACAATATTGTCGTCAAGAGCCGTCGTCGAATTCACAAACAGACAAAAAGGTAGTTTTGAAACCGGATCGTAAGGAATAGTGATGCTTATAATTTCCCCGTATATGTTTTTTTCTAATTTCAGTATTTTTGTTTCCTATTTGGGCGGTGCATTATATGAAAGGTTGCATCTCATTTATTTTTGTTTGCCATTCTGCGCTCCAGGGGGTGTCATAACCGCATACATATATGTTTATGCTGTACTCTGTCATGACTCGAGCCTCGATACAAAATATAGAATCAGTGCCTGGCTGCGATCAACATGTTATCCACTTATGTTTTATTTGACTAGCCCCCAGTAGATATACTGCGTAGTCATGCATCAAGGTAAGATGTTCAAATAGAATGCAAAAAGAGAGAGAAAAACTATAAAGTGATTACTCTTCCTTGAATTGAATCCTGGTGACTCAGAACTGGGGGGGGGGGACGTGAAGGCGGGTACTCGTTTTAATGACCACAGTAAGTGTGCACCGGCATGAAGGCCACTTTCTCAGTAAATTTTTCCAAACAAAGCTTCCTGTCAGAAACTTCCTAAAATGGTAATTTCCTTCAGTAAGAGGGATTTATTACCAATTATATAAAAATCCACTGGTACTTCCGGACCTGTATCCACTATCAGGGCAATCTTCTCCACCAAGCTCCAACGTTTACTCAGTCCGGGCTCTTGGCTCCTGTGCCCAGTACTGCAGCTTAGTTCATAGCCTGGGGCTGACTTCAGTGTCTCATATAATATTCCTATTTTGGGGCCCATAACCGTCAATAACTGGTAACTTTAAGCCATTGTATTTACAGTTTCAGGTAATGCTCACTCTGGAAAAGTCCCATTATGTATTTTACATTATTTTCATTTAACAAATTTAACTACCGCTAATACTTATCCTGCATATATTTTGGATACTACCTAATATCCAATCGGGACTAACCCACGGAGTTGTCTGCCATTTTGAAATTTATGGATTCCGCACACAATGGTTTGTAAATCAGGATAGTATTGGGATGATCGGGGGGGGGGGGTATAATATATGAAACCAAAAGTATGTATTTTGCAAATATTTCAGACCATCAATAATGATATGATAAATGCTGTGGCCGCGATTCAGTTTGATATCCAAATTAACTGTATTTGTGCTACTATCCTGTAATGCATTGCACCATGTTCAAAATGGCGCTCACCAACCTACATGATTTGCCGGCTCAAGGTATCGTGTCGCATTGGGATTTGTAACTAAAGATGGTAACTGCTTCAGACACAACCGAGCCGGCAGATTAAAGTTAAGATAGTAAGTCATGTTTTAAAAATACTTTAACAAGCACCTGCCCTGGTAACTCGGAGAAAGGACACCTGGAACCTAGCGAAATATTACGATAACGACCACCGAACAACCGTCGCTTCCCCTACCCAAGTAAACCCTCCAGACAAATTGAAATAAAATGATGTGTTTGAGTTGACTCTACTGCAAAATAACGGCACACGAAGGCCACTTTCTCGATAAAATCTTTCGACCAGGATCGATCAATTTTTATGAGGGAAGGGCGGCTTTAAACTTCTTTTTTTTTAATGTTTCATAAAAATTTTTTGAGGGTCGGGCCTTTTTAGTAGGGTCGGTGTGGTTACCGGGACGACACATATATTTTTGTTAGGCCTTTGGTAACTTGGACATTTGTTGAAACGTGTTTAAAATCGATGCTCTTTCTCCTTTTACACATTATCGCCTTTGATGTCAGTTTAATTTGTTACTTGGGGACAGCCGGAGGAAATTGTATTTAACTAAATTAACTGTAGACCTGCTATGGTCCCGTCAGTTGCTAGGCAACGGAACTATGCCTGCCCATTGATCAGGTCACTTGTACCAGTTATGTTACATAAGCATACAGAAGTAACACTTTTTTACCAAGCAAACGGAATTTTCTAAATATGTTTAGTATATTGTATGTTAGTGAGTGATTTTTTTCTTGAGGTTTTTGCTTCATCAAATTGTAAGTCATGCATAGAAGCTCACTTGATCCAATTTTATACGTGAGTTTGTCCTCCTTCCTGTCAAGTTCCTTACTGCAGCCTAGGTGGCAGCACAGGTTCCCAGTAAATATGAATCCCTCCTATATATTGACCTTAAATTTCACAAAGTCTCTCTAACAAAGGTCAAAGTTTCTTCATCGGAGCACTTTCGGCAAATGGCCATATTTCCACTATTAGGTTAAAATTTCCCAAAGTAAGTTTGTTTGTTTGTTTGTTTGTTTTTTTAAAGAAAAAGAAATCTCAACCTTTTTGTAGGGTTCGAGCCATACACCCATGCCAAACATTTTGGCAAGACCCCCCCCCATCCCCACCCCCACCCCCGTTCGACGGCTGGAAACATGTATAAATTTTTATATGTGCTGACGTAATGGGTCGTCAATGCTGAGCCTGTAACTTCGAAAATTTTCGAGAATGTTTCATTTGTCAAACAGGCGTGGGTATTTTCTTTATTGATTACTTCCTTATTTATTTGCTAAAATTTGTTTACTTTTCTAGCTCAAATCGCCTAAAAAGCGCACGGATGTAGATTTTTGTCTATTAAAGTTTTCACTTAAATTTCAAATAGAATTTTTTTTTATCCCCTGAAATTTGTTCATAAGATCCATCATGACGGGCCCCCTCAGGTCAATAGCTTTCCCCGGCGTGGGTTGGGCACGATGAAGCTGTTGACTCAGTCTTTTTCTGACCCGGGAAGGGTTAAAGGCCAGTGTCTGTGAAAAGGTATAGCTATTCTGTTCAAATTCAAAAGCATTGTTGTTTAACAACATACAAGCAAAAGCAATCCAATTCATTCCTTTTTTTTAAGGACGGGGATTTCAATATTCCGGGAATCTAAACGATTATAAGTTTCAAACGTTGCTACTTAAATCTAATTCATTCGATGATATAGATGTGAAAATGGGAATGCCGTTTATCATCATCATCACCATCATCATCATCATCATCATCATCATCATCATCATCATCATCATCATCATCATCATCATCATATTTATTAAAACGGGATGCACCAGTACAGTTGTCACTGAATTGGAAGTCCTCCGGTGCAGAGAAAGAGCACACAGCAATATACACGTACATGACACGATGCACGAGAACAAGAACAAGCGAGGAAGTAAGGAAGGAGAATATAACAAGAAAAAGGAACTTCTAGGAAAAAAACAGAATGTCAGTGTTGACACACAGTAATAAATGACGCCAAGATTCGCATATGAATGCCTGAACTGCTTCAAAAATTCGTTTTCCATGCCTGCCAGATCTTCATTTCCACGTAACAATAATGTTCAGAACCATATTGCTTGTAATAACAGGCTACCAACCTTGAATTAATATCCGGTGTAAAAATGTGCAGTACATTATTGCGTAGATCTTTGTTTTTGCTTTGTTTTTTGTTTTTGTATTGTTTTTTTGGGGGGGTTGGGGGGTTGGTGGGTGGGTCTTTTGTGTGTGTGTTTTTTGGGGGGGGGGAGGAGGGGTATTTTTTTGGAAGGGATGGGTGGGTGGGGGTGGACATGCCCTTTTTTCGTTTTTGCTTTTAGTTTCTGTATTTGTTTTTGGGGTGGGAGGGTGGAAGGGTGACTAACAAAAATTATTCTGTCATTAAAACTAAAGGCTACGATATTTGTGGCAACTGCTTTGTACCCGTTAATGATGTCCGTTCAGTTGTGAATGACAAAGATCTTTTGGCTTTCCCAGGTTGTGCTGTAGATTTGAAATGATTGGCACAAAATACATAAATAAAGGCGCTGGCGCATCACCTTGAGCATATGACCTGAGGCAAGGAATACTCTCAGTATTCCTTGGTACGATGTTATCTCTGAGACCGAGCATGCATTTTGAAACCGACCCGGGTTCTCGGTACTCCGTACTCGATCCCGAACCGGGCACCATTTGGGTTTTGGTATATGTAATTCAAACATGAAATAAATAAACTTAGACATCTCAGAACGCTTATTGAAAGCTTTATTTCATCTATATCTTCAAGCCGCAACTCATTCATTAATATCTTTACTGCTATTAGACACAAACATTTGTCTCAAGAAAAAATAATTATATTAGCAAATTGTGCCGCGACAAAGCGCTGAGGGCCAGCCGTTAATTTCCTCAGTCTGAATTAAGTTCAACTATGAAAGAATCATTATTTACAGTTAAATTCTACGTTGGTAGGTCTCAAACAAATAAACATATCTTCATTTTCTGGGTCTAAAGCAGTTTTCCTGTCATTAATGGTCAAACCAACCAAGTTATGGGGAAAACGTTTATGGCAAGCCAACAGGGCCATAACGCATTGGTCTTACGCGTTGCCGAGCCTCCACTACGCGTAGTCGAGCCAACCAATCAGATTTCAGTCTCCACTACGCGTTGCCAAGAATATGTTTTCCACTACGCGTAGTCGAGCTTCGGCTACGCGTAGTGGAGCAACTTATGGCACCTTTTGGCTGAAGAAAAGCAAACCAATCATTTACGTCCTTACAATCATTACTGATATTGAAACCAGTAATTTCTTAACGCGTAGTCGAACAGGTCTAATACAGTTTACAAGAGCATCAGTGATTGGATAGTTTGGCTACACGCTATGGGAGGCATAGTTTCTCCACTACGCGTCGCCGAGGCTCGGCGACGCCTTCTAGAAGATTTTCTCGGCAACGCGTAGTGGAGACTGTAATCTTATTGGTTAGCTCGACTACGCGTAGTGGAGACTGTGATCTTATTGGTTGGCTCGACTACGCATTGCCGAGACTCTACTACGCGTAGTGGAAACTGTAATCTGATTGGTTTACTCGACTACGCGTTGCCGAGCCTCGACTACGTGTAGTGGAGGCTCGGCTACGCGTAAGACCTATGCGTTATGGCCCTGTTGGCTTGCCATAAACGTTCGACAGGGGTTTATAGCTGTTACCCTTTCGTACTGGGGCATTACTATTAATGTTAATGTAATTAATGCGATTAATGCAGCCCATGTGACGCACTTAATTGCAAGTGTATACAAGTACGAAAAGTAACCTCAGTGACCTTTTTATTTAACTTTATTATAACTTTATTGCCAACATTGACAGTGATAATCGAACCCGTTTGTTTAGTGACTGTAAAAGCGAACCCGAGCCAGGCTACAATCCTGAAACCCGCTGGTAAGCTCGGGTTCGGTCAGGCTCTAATATATATATATATATATATATATATATATATATATATATATATATATATATATATATATATATATATATATATATATGTATGTATGTATGTATATATATATGTATATATATATATATATATATATATATATATATATATATATATGCGCAATGAGTGAAACTGTCCCAGCAATAAATCAAAAACAAGGTTTGTGATGATATAGCAGAAGCAGCTGACCAAATAATTCGAACTTAAAGAGAAAGTAACCATAATGAGCAGACTTTTCTTGGTTGCACGTCCACGTATGATAAACAGCCTGGAACAGTGCTGACCTCAAGCGGGCACTTGTACTCTACATTGTGGAAATGTAGAATTTTATACGAAGCTTGCACTTGTTTTTTCATGTCAAAAACATAACAATATGCTCCAATCAAAGGAATATCTTATTTGAATTGATTATGAATATAAAAAAATCAGAATGATAAATCCATAATTGCTTTCACAAGCTTTGGTTGCACGATAAAATATTCAGTTTATGTCGTTGAAAAATCCCCCAAAGGCCGAAAATGTCTTGATACTTGCCAAAAACACCCCTGCATTTAAAGACGAAAGAACGTAGAAATAATCAGACTATGTTGGCCTGCAGTCACTATCTATTTTGCCGTGAAATGCTGAAAAAATCTCTGACACAATAGTTTCGCCTCGTTTCTATGAAGACTATTTTTAGGAGTAATACTTTTATTTGTAAACGCCCAATATAATAATAAGGACAATTGCAATTCTAACATGTTAGAGGGGAAAAGGGAAAGGCCACAGTTCATTTACATACACTGGGCCGCACCAGGACAGCTGAGCAAGTCTTGTGACATCTGTTCCAGGGGCCGGCACTTTCAACGGAGGATGAGTCACAGTAGTCTTGTCCAACAACATGCCAAACTGAAGCTGAAGTGCCCCTAACCCACCCCAACAACCACGACCCCCCACCCCCCGCTCCATCAAAACCGAAAAAAAAAAAAAAAAAAAAAAAACTTTCTTCACGAATATCCTGTCGCAGTGGAACAAAAATACTATGATAAAGGATTTATGGTGTCACATGGTGCGACAAACAAGAGCTCTACTTCTATGTCCTTTGCTTGGACGTCTGTCATACCTGTGCTCCTAAGTGAACAAAATAACAAATTTGACATATAGCTGTTACGACGATATCTATGAACAACTTGGTTGGTCTTTGCTGACAAAAATGTAAGGCAGGACTTGTTTGGATTTTTGCGCCGTTAGGTCACTGGTTACACATGAATTTAAGAAGTTTGGATTCTTTCCCGGGAACCTGATCAAAGGATAAAGCATTACATGCATCGTCTGAATATGATCCACGGAAAGAATTAGGGTGGGTTCAGATTTTTTTATTGTCTGTCAATGTGTTATTTTATGTGGATGGATTGCAGAGTATTCTGTTGTCAGTGGGGATTGGTGTTCTCCAGTTGAAGGAAAAACTGATTTTCCGCTAAGAGTGTACAGTTTCTCTCTACATGTAGTTTGCGTGCGTACAGTATACTGGCGTATGCTAGATAATACCCGGTGCTGTCAATTCTCTGAAATCATCTCAGAGGTCTGGTTAATGTGCAACACCTTGCTGTATCTGTTCGCCGTATCGTGCGCGCATTTAGTCTACGAACTGTATGCACCGACCAATCACTTTTGCGTTTTAACAATTTGAGAAAAGGGACTCATAGTTCTTCTCTATATGGTGTCCTTTCAGATGATGAATGGCAATAATAGTTATGAATTAAAATCTTATGAACGATTATGTTTCATAAAATTAAATTTATCAATTATTATTCCAAATTAATCAAATTATTTCTTGGGTATCAATCTTCTTATGCGTCAGTGACAACCAGCTAGGGTACTTTAGTTGATCTTGTGGCTGACCTTGTCATTAAGTCTTTTCTGAGTGACACTTTTCGTTCGGAATGAGACATGTTATTCACCTTGACGTTAACCCTATTTCAATCAGGACTTCGGTGTGAGACTGCCCAAACGGCTGTAAATGCATAGCGCCTGTCAAACTCATGAAAGCTTTTTGGTATGAAAATATGCGATTTGGTAGGTTGCTTCCAAACTTGTGAAAACACTCAGTAAAGCACGAAATAGTTCCAGAATTATCACCCAGCAGACGACATTACTGTTT
This sequence comes from Hermodice carunculata, assembly GCA_964020975.1. NCBI lineage: Eukaryota > Metazoa > Annelida > Polychaeta > Eunicida > Amphinomidae > Hermodice > Hermodice carunculata. The sequence continues at coordinate 6,559,105 of OZ026615.1, read as the reverse complement.
AACTGAAAGTAAAAGCACAAGCACAAGATGACTGAAAAAAAAATGACGGAGCAGTTGACAAATAAAACGTCTTGTTGTTCTACCAGATTTCGAATAGGAAAGTTTTTACAAACCACCCACAGGGATTCAATGAAGTCTGACGGATTATCGCTTTCATCTGTAATTATGGAAAGATGTAACAGTAATTAAGACGAAAACCCTTTGCTCGTGAAAATGAGAACGAAATAGGCACTCGTTATAGATTAACAAAAATCAGTTGATCAGTCTCAGCAAGAGTTGTATGTTTATAACCATCAATCTTAAATACCATAAATAAATATTTTAATTCTCAGATTATAATTGACTGATTTATCTTATTTCAAACTTAGGCAATTCTCAATAGACAAATTGCCTGTGTGCATGCCGGGTGGTATTTCCTCGTTGGGTTGTTATGCGACCTTTTGGCATGGTTAACCAAGGCCCGCGTTAATCAGGTGTAAAAGACCCCCCATGAAAATAATATCTATTTATGAAATATATCCAAACATAATTTGATACAGGGCCAGCGTGCGCGAACCAGCAAAAATATCAACCCCTTTCGGATCACGTCGGTCGATATGAACAGTCACTGTTAACTGTCGTCTGCTGTATCTCTCCATTATTTTCTTGAACGTTGTAACTTGATCAAAATTTTTGAGAACGCATGTATCAGTGATATCTACGATATCCATTGTCAACAGTTCTCCTTGATTCGCTCTGAGTGATTTGTGCCCAAATTAAAATGACTATCGACTCAGTTTATCAATGTGCACGTGAAAGTGTAAGGGTTAAGGCGATTACTTCATAGCTGTGAGACCCACCAATATATTGGCGATCTGGCTGGTACATCATGAATTTCAATCGTCCAAATCATAACGGTGAATGATAATTTTTCAACGATAAAAAATCACGACAAATGAACTATGAGTGATCCATATTCATTTATACCACCGTGTGATATAATCCCATAAAAGGAATTGAAACTCAAACCTGCATTCACATAAGTACTATTGGGATCGTATTATCCCTGTATTGATTCGTCTTTCTGGCAATGGGTAACGTCTTGTAAGATCTCTCCTCTCCACTGATTTCCACTGTGCAGTTGGCATTCAATAAATCGCAATGCACCATAGCCTGACACGTTTATGTAGTAAAGTAACATCTTCAATGCAAAATAGATAGCTATAACTTCTGATTTTCAAATAATCAAGTTCAGGTTGATGGAGAAATCCACTTAATTGACTATAAACATTGTAAAGTTCCATGATTATCGAGCAGATCACAGTCTCGTCTTTTCAATTCCATAAAAGTCGTATTTGATTAATAAAACGAGTAGTTACATGAAACTGACAATACAAAAGGGAAGGGACATCTATCAAAATGTGCTCAGCAGCGGCAGTAGGTGGTTAAAATTAATAACAAGACGCACATCGATATGACATTTCTTCACACACGTAGATATGCCATCCGGGAACTTGACGTGAGTGCAGTGCTGAAAGACAAGGTGTACCTGTAACATCTTCCGGTTTCATGGACAATTAAATTGTGCATTCTATATTGTCGCATTGCTAATCTGACCATCGATCGAAATCAACTTTATCGGTCACAGACGTCAGAAATACAAGATTTCGTGGAACGTCTGTTGGTCGCTTTTTACAAGGAGTCTCGTGCTTTCTCGTCAGCAGCATTTCAACGCATTTGACCTTTTTCCCTACACTCACATTTCAAATCATTAAACCATGACCCTTTAAGCTGGACATATATAAATTCAATGGTAGTGACAAGAATGATCAGGTGGGAGATGAAAGGCGGTAATGCAATCCTTACCGATACGCTAGACACGATACCAACCTAAGTCCTGCGTGCTTCCAACGTCAAATATCAATTGAAGATTTTTCTCCAGGGTGCATAGTGTGGGTAGATCATAAAGCATTGTCACTGTAATTCTGGTTGAAAGGATACAAATTAAATCGTATCGATATTCCTATCATACTGTCCACGTCCACTAATGTAACCTTAACTGTTAGGATGAGCGAGTGATCCCCTTGGAATACAGCAAGATAACAAGATATTTTGAAGGTGACTGCTTTTTGATGTCCAATTTCATTCTTTTGTTGGACCCTGCAACGTAAAAAACATTTTTTTTACACCCGACAATCAGGTGTGTATTATATTATGACAAATCCAGTTTAGACGTTTGACATATCCTCATCATCAACAAGCCAACTGATAAAAGCTTATAGGACATTATTCAAAATTATGATATATACCAGCAACAAACAAGTTGATTATTAAAATTACACATTTGCAAGATTGAATGATCACGAAGAAAAGAAAGAAAAAGAAAATCCGAACCACAAAATAACTAAGACATTCAAATTGAGGGTTTTAGCCTGATATGGACTGAGTGTTTCCAACCACAACCCATTCACACAATTCAGTGCCATTTATGTTGAATAGAGATATTTCAAATCATGAGAATGAATGTCATTTGAAAAAAAAAATGAATAGATCTGCCATAATATTGAAAAAAACAGCCTCGGGACATTTATCATGTGTCAGGCGGATAGCTTTACCATAGATATTCTGTGCCCACAAAATTGGGCAATATTTTCCCCACCACTTTATAGCCATACAGCTTGACCTTCAGAACATGTAAATCAGAGACGAAACGATGTTCCAGTAGATAAGGAGTTCCATCAACTTGAAAGAAAATATTAAAAGTTGGGACAAGGAATTGCAGAAATAAAGTAGAAGATGCGGAGCCTTTCCCCTCACGAGTTTGATAAAGCGATTCCGTGCGTTAATAAAGCTGCATTTTGGTGATCAGATTTATTTATGTCCCGCAATGTTGCGTCCAACGGCAAGGCAACTGGGAAATTTATGAAATCTTTTAAGTACATGCCACACATAAACCATCACATAAAAAATATAAAGATTGTTTGATCAAATCTTTACCCATGTTAAAAATTAAACAAAAAACAAAAAACAAAAAAAAAAAAAACGGGGAAAAACCACTCCCCGCCCCCAGGCCCTGCGCCCTCCCGCTGAGTCATCACCAGAGTGCGCCGAGGGAAAGTTGCTGAGAAATACAGGTATCTTATACAGACAGAAAAGTGGCTCAGTCCATCAGATTCAAGCTACGTTTACGACTAACCACACACGCACAGTCAATGAGCCGCAAGAGTCTGCAGTCTTCTAATGTAATGCAAGACATTGTAATGCATTGCATGACATTGTAAAGCAACAGAAGACAATGTGATACATTACAATGTCCTATAATGCACTACAAGACATGGCGAGACGGTAACATACATCTCTGCTGTTACACATATTACTCGAACACAACTGCTTATTTTCTGTACTTCTTTTGTTCTCACATTATCCGCGAACATCGAATCCTTAAACGTAAATCACGCCTTCTTTTAATTATACGTGGACGGAATCCCAATAACGGGAACAATTTTTCACCTTATGTTAAAATATTTCACTCCATCTCCGTTGTGCGCACATGGAGCATTAGCTCCACGGATTGATATAAATTTACGTTCATTCTTATTATCATGAAAAATGAGATCCTCGACTCCCGTGACCTGCCCTATCCTCTGATTAATTTGAAGCTAAATTAAAGATGTCTGGTCTTAGAAGTCAAAAGACCATAGTTCAGTACATATAAAGTTGACGAAGTCAATAATACCGACAATGTCCTGGTGATCGCAAGGATATGGCAGTCTTTGACGGAGCGAGGGCTCGGCTGGATCGTTCATAATTTCATAAATATGAAGGGGTATCATGGTGTCCTATGCAGAAATTACGTTTCTTGGAACTAATGTTAGTATTAAACGACGGACAAACGGTGATGGTGTGGCACAAATCCAAGTGTGTTCAACCACAGGGTAGGCCTACTTACGAGGAGGATGGGAATTTTAATTTGACTGACCTTTCCAGCATTTAGATTTAATTTTTTTATGACCGCCATGTCTGACAACAGAAAAAATAGTGCAGAAACGTGCTAATGAAGCAAAGTTCAGTAAAATCCAGTAATTCACCGTGGATGCGTGTTCTGATGTGAAATGTACCCCGATTTCCAATATTTTGGTAGCCATCTAATCGTGGAGATGAAGCACGATAATGTGATTCTGAAATTGATTACAAAGATTGCATTCTCCGAGAACTTTCGGATTGCCTGTTAAGCAGACCAATCTATGTTTTCTCCACTTCCAGTGGAGATAATACGGAGTTTGATCTGCTTGAGGGCAAGGTTCAGGCACAGATATTCCATTGGAGTCTCGTGACCACCATCCAAAATCAAAGCACTGCGAGGCAGGTATTCAGGCAAAACGAACGGTAGATTTACATATTTTCTCATAACCAAGGCCGTGCTGCACGTCTTTGATTTAACAAATTGACCCATTAAAGGAAGCAGTAATGTGAAATATTGCATGTCCACTGTTTTTGTTTTTTTTTCAAACAGGTTTCTTTAACATTTTCAATGCCAACTGTGACCACAGCCGAAACTGCTTGAAACGAACCTCTCTGAATTAGAATAACGGTGTCAGGTTCGCGTTCCTTGTTAAAGACATTTCGTTCATGACCAGCATGCCTGTAGCGACATAATATTGATACTCCAGGTCAACAGCTTTCCTTGGCGCGCTACGGGGCGCAATGAGCCCAAAGAGCGCCAAGGAAAGCTGCTGACTCAGTCTAAGATTGGGCATTGAAAGAGTTAAGGTTAGCTGTCTTACTTACTCTGAAGGCCAAGTACTTAATGGATCGTAATTACATTGTCCACGCATACTCAAAGTGATAACCAGAGTTACAGCCCGATCCACATCGGTTATTGGATGACTTTCCATCCGGTTTTCTATGTTGTAGAAAAGACCATACATAACCTTTGTCATATATATATATATATATATATATATATATTTCACATGCATAAAAAGCTCTCTTCTACTTTTCTACTGCCAAGGTGGTAACCAATAATTATCCGCAACTAAAATTACTGTGTTTTGCCATCTTACGGTACATGGAGCCTAACGATACATGGAGCATACTTCTCAGTAAATTATTGCACATTCAACAAAATCTGAACAGAATAATATGTAAAGGTACAACCTAGTTATTATGTACGGTACGGTAAACCCATATTCAATCACACAAAGGCTGAAACGTATATTTAAGGACGGAGGTTGATCATTTTGTTGTGAACAAGGGGTATTGAAAATGTATTCCTAAAATTTGTATTCAATAATTTTCACATTTTCCCCAAAGGTAGTTCAATTTCCAAAACTGTGCATAAGATACTGAATACACCATAGCTATTCCATGGCGTTGGGAACTTGGTTTTAAACATATTTCATTGCGAAACCTAATTGGCCAACAGGATTACAAGTTTACATTTAAAGTCTCTCGTACAGGCATGACAATACGACATCGAAATGACAAAACACCAATACACAGATAGACTGACCAAGCAGACCTCAAATTAAGAAATAGAAAAAGAGGGTAATGAATCGGTGTGTGAGCTTAGACATCTTCACTCCTCTTGATGAAGTGTGGATACTGGCAGTAAGTGATCAGTATTCATAATATAAACATTCCAGAGTTCTTTTTACTCGTGTTGTGTACACCCTGGATTTTTTTGCGTGCCTATTCTTTGTAGGTCCTGAAATATTAGTAAAAAAAGTACAATTCGGAATTTGAAATGTCAACTGATTTTGTCGTTTGTAATACGTTCCTTAACAAAACATATTTATTACACTGGAAGATTTTTTTTTCTGTGCATGCTCCATATGAACATACAGGGGATCGAGTCTATAATCACTATTCTGAAGCTGTCACCATTCAGCTGGTTGCAGCCCATCTTCATTCTGGCATGGATGACAGGAATTTTCCTTGCACCAAAATAACAAAGATGGTTGTCTTTAGGTTTAGAGTATTTAGTTCATCTAAGAATAAAATCGCCCAGATGTTCAATAGTTCTCCCTCTTCTGGATAGCGATCCAATTCACGAGCAATAGAGAAGAGCACGGGATTTTTAAAAATCGCTTGTCCTCTATGTCATGCACTTGGTTAGTTCTCATATAAAGATACAATTGACCACATCTGTCCAATACTTAAGATTTATTGATTTGTATTTGTGTCTTTTTGTCCATAACCACTTTCTAGTAGTCAGTACCCTATTCCGCAGTCCGAACTCTTTACTCTCCATAAACTAACCTGTCCCTGTCTAACCCATATACCTATGGAATTACTATATTCCATATTGCACACGTTCCTCTGTAAAATTTTGACATAGGCTGTATCAGCCCAAATGAATTAAAGGGTCATCAGCGGGTAACTACTCAACATGTTTCGGAGCCTTTTACCCGTATATGTCTCTCTGAGTATCGGCTCCTTGTCTGAGCTAAATGTTCAGCAAAGACAACCCACATAATAAAGAATAAATTGAACGTGGCAAATGATGAATTAGCTAAATACGTGAAGTTTTGCTTATAAATGCAGAGCTTCATTATGAGAGAAGAATACCTGTCAAACAGACCATAATTACTAAATTTGTATAGTACAGGTTCAGATAAGAACAATTTGACTTCATGTTGCGCCTATGGATGTTAACTATGCCTGGTGCCCGTTGCGGAAAATCTTGCGAAAGGCGCAAAGTATAACATGGATCAGTACGCAGCGCGGACATCATCTTACCCTCACCTCGTCCCCATCAGGGGAACATGAATCATCCGTGGTGCTTCTTCGGCTGAAATTTTCGCAGATATCGTGGCACATGGAGCACAATATCTCTGTACTCTCCAGCTTTAACAACTACACAGTACACAAGATCTTTTGATCACCAATTTTTCTTCTTTGCTATAAACACTGCAACCCACATAACTTTATAACAAAATATTATTTTAGCGCGAGGGAAACGAAAAAAGAAATGAAAGAAATGTACGTTTTGTTATTTTTCACATGACAAACAAAGTATATTCCATGACGGGCGTGATTCAAGTCCGGCTGTGTCTGGCCGCAGGAACACTTACCGGTTGCTCACTTTGTTAAACATTTATGTTTGTGTGACAACACAGGCATGTTGTTTTTCTAGGAATTCTTTGTTTCTTTTTTCTTTCTTTCTTTCCAGACAAATTTGTCCGACATTTCATTTGAAAAGTGTTATATGTAGAAACTCCAAACTTGGCATGATTATACTTCCACACATGAAGTCTTGAGTTTTTGTAAAGAGGTTCAATGGTTTTGAAAATCATGCAAATCAGGGCCATTTAAAAATTTAAATCTTGAATATCTTCAAAAGTATAATAGGTACAGGTAACCAATTCAATTGGGCTTGGGAGAGGACAGAGAAAGGTGGGGCATGTCAGATACAGCATGTAATACCTGTGAATGTAACGATGATGATCTTTTTCACTTCATGTTTTTATGTCCTGGTTTAAACTCTTTTAGATTGAAGTCGTTCAAGCAATTGGAACAGTCACTGAACGATATTGATTTTAGCTATGTGTGGCAAAGTTTTATGGCGTCATCCCTGTACAGAAAGTTGAACTTCCTTCTTGGAGACGAAGGTTTTAGTTTTGGCGACGAAGTTGGGTTTTTATTTGATTGTATATGTAAAAGATTTTTATTGGAGGCATGGCGCTTTAGGAGGGAATCCTCCAATTCCTGACTGTTCTGTATATGTATACAAGATTTAAATTCTTCTTGCACACTATGTATATATGTATATATGGACGCACCGTGGGTTTGCCCCAGACCACTGGTGCCCCCGATGTAAAGGGGTAGTTTTTCCGCAATAAATTATTATTATTATTATTATCATCATCATCATCATCATCATCATTATTATTATTATTATTATTATTATTATTATTATTATTATTATTATTATTATTATCCAACTTCAATTAATGTGTTTGTAACACTGCACATTTTTGTAATTTACATGTAACCTCTAAAGGTCAAAGGTCAAGGTCATTTGGACCTTTGAATTTTCATCCAGTTATAACTCGGTCGATTTTTATCCAATTTTGATCATGTTGGGCTCAAATTGTACCTATTGTAACACTACACATTTTTGTAATTTACATGTGACCTCCAAAGGTCAAAGATATAGGTCACTTGGACCTTTGAAATTTTTATCTAGCCAAAACTCGGCCAATTTTTATCCAATTTTGATCATGTTGGGCTTAAATTGTAGGAATTGTAACACTGTACATTTTTGTATTTTCCATTTGACCTCTAAAGGTCAAAGGTCTTTATTATTGTCGATATTATTGTCATAAGCCTAATTATTATTATTATCATGTAAACATATAAAAACTATATATATATATACATATATATACATACATATATACATATATATATACATATATATATACATATATATATACATATATATATATGACAGTGCTAAAACAATGAATTGTTTGAGGGCATTTTATTCTGTTGATTGCATATTTTAATGGACGTCTAGTGAGTTAGTTCTGAGAGGATATACCAAGTTCTTACAAGAACGAGTTTGAGGTGAGTACCAAAAGTTTCAAAAGTCTGCCCGTCCTCCGCCTGTTGTCACCAAAATATAAGCCAGCTGTATTACTTCAATATACACTCAGTTTATTGTCCTAAAACTGCCTCCATGTATTCTTATTTGTGTTTTGTCCCATTGAATATCTACCTGTTTGTCCGCCTACTCGAGCCGGAACACCGGACGAGCGAGTGCTTGTAACAATGTTTTGTGCGTCACGGACGGTACGTCATGCACATGATCACGTGAACAATTGTGAAATACTATATTGACAACAACCTATATTTTATAAAGGCCACTGACCTTGCAAGTTCGCCCATCTGGTTGCTTTTCTTATTATATACTTCAACGTCTTTTCAATATAATCCAACAGGTATATAGAATTAACATAGCAGAACAATAGATGTATTTTACTTTTGACTGGACCCGTGTCTTCAAAGCAAAATGTGCAAATATTTTCGTGCAAAGCACAAGGCCAAATGTTTTATAATATGTAAACAAGTCTTACTTTTGATTGTAATGAACTGAACTAAACTACAAACACGACAGGCACAACGCATTTGACACGATTTGAGAATACCGGTAGAAAGGCTTCAATAGCTTTCACGAGCGTAAAAAGTGAGTCGCATTTGGTAACCATAACCAGGCACGTCCTATACAGACACGCAACAACTTTATTATTAGGCATCATTTTGTTATAATTTGAGTTTTGTTCCTTTGTGTACCACGACGGCCCATGGCATAGAGAATTACTCGTTTGTTATTGGTAAACATTTAATAGGGCGTTTCTCTTGTAGACTGAGCACCGCATTGGGCAGATACACACCACAGTGAAATCTCTTCCAAAAAACACCCTAGGGACCGAAAACGTGGTCTTATTAAAGGAGAGATATTAATACGGATACAAATTGTTTAAGGATAAAAAAGCGAAAGTTTAAAGTGGTGGTCTCAATATAGAAATGGTCTCTTTACACAGGTGGCCTTAATTGGAGATTCTACTGTATTTCTGCAACTCTAGGAGACCAACAGTGGCCGGCTGTCATTTACTTGTCTGTAAACAAAGCATGTTTGCATATACTAGACTGTATGAACCTATGCAGGATGTGACACGGGAATAAATATCATTTCAAATTTACATACAAATGACACTAAATGTTGAAAATATGGCTCACCTTCAGCAAAACAACCATATTAGCGCTTTACCGTATAGAGGACGCCATGCATTGCAATGTGTTTTTCTTTGTGTCCTGGCTTTAATTTATAAAAAATATCGACGGTATGCTTGAGATGTTGATGACATGCTTATAGCATTGATGGCATGCCTTTTGCCTAAGGCATCGTGGGGGGGGGGGGGTATCACGCGGTTTAGATTGCCAGCAAATCTGGAGATAGCCTGGTTGTCAAGCATATATAGAACGTACATTTCGTACACACAAAATGTTACAGACGACAGACTGTACATGTATGTGGATATCAGTTTTGATATTGGATGCGACAAGCAGCATGTTGCCTGAATGTCCATGTATGGGCATATGCAAGGGTTGCACTTCCATGCAATCGAGAATTTGATACTGAACAATTGCGTTCAATGTTGTTATATATAACACATGGTGAGGTAATAGAAATTGTCTTATTTTCTTGAAGTCGAGAAGTATATAAAGGTCATATAAGCGTACTTTGCTTGGCAGAAAAACATTACAAAAATTCCAATCGCAAGGATGTTATATAAAAAGCAGCTTTACGAAGTAGAATATGCAGGCAAACGAGAAAAAAACACATCAAACACTTTACACAGTTTCATGATTTGTCGACATCATCCGATTCTCAATTTCTCTGGTTTCTGTTGGTCAAAACTGAATGTTAGTCAAGACTGAGTGACCGTCACGCATAGCAGAGTTCCCAAACAATTATTTTCCCTCTTAAGTAGGTGTGGTAATTTTGTTTTCAAGTTTGGGGGTAAAACGTTCGTATTTTATCGACGTTATGAGCAGAATTAACTTGAATGCTTTTGCGTTCAAAGGCAACAATGTAATTGACACCACTGGGATGTAACTGGTACGAGGACGCATCCCTATGGTACACTTACGTCGAAACTATAGGTCACTCGTGGTCTTTTAAAGTTTTATGATAAGACGGATAAAACGACCAAACCAGAGACATCCACATATCTCTACCCTTTCCAGCAAACATATCGTTAATTGCATAAACTTTCGGGAGGTATTTTCATACTTTCTTTTCAATTTACCAGTAGTGTGCTCATGCAAAGGAAAAGAAAAGGGTGCATTAGCTATGAGAAAACTTGATGCTGATGCTGGAATGGCAAGCATCTGTTTAAGTATTTATCGTTGCTTGCTTCCGATGCATGTACCATTTTCCAATTCAGAACACCAACTGCAAATTAAACGACTCGTACATGAGATTCTGCAAATGTCTTTCCTTCGATAAATTACAGAGCAGAACATAAAGAGAAAAAAAAAAATGTAAGAAAAATCAACTTTGGGACAACTTTTCAGTGTGCGGTCACAGACGTGGTCTTGCATTGAGTAGATGCGGACAATGATGCTGCGTCTTGCTGGTCATAGAGTGCAGAATAATTCGTCGTGAATCTTCTCTGCAAGTTGTATTGACACCAGTGGTTATGCCAACAGTCAATTAATTTTAAGTGTTGACATTGACAAAATCTGCTTAGATATACTCCCAAGTTTAACACCGAACGGCAGGTAGATATATAGTATATATATATATATATATATATATATATATATATATATATATATATATATATATATATATATATATATATATATATATATATATATATATATATATATGTGTGTGTGTGTGTGTGTGTGTGTGTATACATACTGCTCAAGACCCTATTTAATTAAAACGTGAATCACGAGCAGCTTTTTAAAGAATAGGAGCGCAGTCAGGTTCGTCGGTCACAATAAGCGTCGTCCTTTCCAACCATTGGATGTCACATTACCAGACGCAAATTCAATCTGAAATAAATTCTTTTGGGTCTCACCTTGGTAATGTCATTTGATGGATGGAGAATGTATGCACTGCCTGTGCTTACAAACATTAACCCACACATACACACTCTGTATACAATGCATAGAATGATTTATGGCTAACAAGATTGAATATCTTGTATAAATGTATGAAAAATATGAGGGTAGCTTATCGGTTTGGTTGTCAAAAAATTAGAAATGCCTTCATGGACCATGACACGTAAAGTATAAGAAATGGGCGTACCTTCTTGAGATAAGCGCAATCTTGCACATTACATGGGTGATATGTGTAATGCAACTTTTTTCATGGTGTTTTCGGTGTTAGATTTATGGTATCGCCTAGAAAACCTAAGAAAATCGACATGTTACAATGTTTATACATCGTTTTTAACAAGATCTGCTATAACTACAACAGACCTACAATAGTAAAATCTACCGTAATCCATCGTTAAATATACATTGTAGTATAGTAATGCACAAGATATTAAAAATGCAAGTAGTGCTCTGTTGTGTGTCCTACTGGACCACTGTAACACACACAGACACACACAGACACACAGACACACACATACATACATACATACATACATGCATGCATGCATATGTATATTTATATATATACACATATATATATATATATATATATATATATATATATATATATATATATATATATATATATATATATATATATATATATGGTTTAACAGCATTCCCTCTAGGTTTATTTCATTCCACGTCCAACAGGGCAGTATTTTATTTCATTTCAAAACCATTTTTTTTCGTTACTGACAGTGCAGTGTCTTACTATAACTTTCGAACCGTTCCGTTCTGGGTTTCTAGTGGTACAATGTCTTACCATCGTTGTTCATTTCTGTTCGGGTTGTTGACATTACCTTTGCGCAACATGTTTTCCTGTCCCTACTGATTCATGGGAAGATAAATGTCCGATACCTGAAACTAACGAATAGAGTGGATCGTAAGCAGTGTGGAAATGACTCACCAAAGAACGGATTGCCTATTGACATGGCAATTTTCCTCTTTTTTTTTTTTTTTTTTTATTTATTTATTTTGAAAAAATAAAGTTGGCGAGTTTCAGCACTAAGACGGCCCTGAGCATTGTGAACAAAACTGTGTACCCCAAATGACTATTCACCTTACCAACATTTGTCGGTCTTACGAAAGACGTACTTGATACTTCAGGTGTCAATCCTAACAACCTTACAATTTTCTTGTAGACGGACGCCGTCAGACACCATAGTTTAGGTTAAGCTGGGTGACAAGTCAGCTGAGCCAGAAGTGATCAATGAAAGAATGATTTATCAGGATTGATAGTGCAAATCTATATCTCCAAAGTCGTCCCACAAACCACCTGTCAGACTATTAATTTTGTTGAGGGCAATCTGTATAATTTACCAGAAACACAAACACCACATAATGAAGACATCTCGTGTCTTACTGGGTGTCACTGACAAGTGATCAGCTTTATAAATCCACCCATGGCAACTGATGACATTTCCCTTTACAAATAACCACTTGGTGCAAATGAAAGCCATGCGTACATTCTATGTTGAAAAAAATCAAAGCCTTATTTTTATAACTTTATTTTATTGGCCGTTACATTTTTTAAGTATACAGAAAACACCAAGTGTACGTATATACTAAAATTCTTTCTTGCCAGGCGACTGTGGAATTCCATGAGATTGTGATTTAAAATGCGTATCGGATTCGATATTGCGGTGAAGCAGGTGGAATGTGGTTATCTTAATGTGTCTGCACCATTCACTTAATGTTGTAAGATCTTAAAAGTTTTCACTTTATCGGGATAATTGTCCGCATGCCCCACCTCACACAAGTATGTGTGACTCACAGTAACCACATCAAAAGAAGTCTCTAAGTTGATGCGCCACTGTGTTGTTTCGACTGACGGTTCTAGCTTGTTATGTCTGGGTGCCAACCCAGACGTTTTGTTTTTCCAAGAATTCTTTCTTTCTTTACGACAAAATTTGTCCGAAGTTTTTCTCTGACACTATTATTCCAGAAATCACCAATTATGCCATGGTGACTAACCTATACAGTGAAATTGTGCATCTGGTCTGGAATAGTCATGATGTTTAAAATTATGCAAATTAGGGGCAATCAAAATTTTAAAAGCTCCACATCTTCTAAACTATTGCAGATAGACACAAAATTTTAATGTACATGCATAGGTTTGTGATACCGGCCAACATAATGGACAGTAAATGGAAGTTGTAGAATTTCAAATTTTCTAATAAGGGGCAATGAAAAATTTAAAAGTTGAATATGTTAAAAATTATCATAGACGGAAATGTCATTCCAAATTCAAGTTAGAATTTTGTGGCAAAGCCGCATCCAGTAAACAATGAACCAAAGTTGTAGGATTTTAATTTATCCAAATTAGGTGAATATGCAAAATTTAAATCTTGAATAGCCTCAAAACTATCATAGATAGAGGTGCCATTCCAACTTCAAGTTAGAGTTTTGTGGCAAAGCCGCATCCAATGAAACATGGACCAAAGTTACAGGATATAAATTTATGCAAATTAGGTTAATGCACAAAATTTAAATTTTGAACAGCATCAAAAGTTTTAAAGATAGAAGTGCCATTCCAGCTTCAATTTATAAATTTGTGACATAGCCCCATCCAATGAACCCTAAACCAAAGTAAAAGGGTTTTGATTTTATGCAAATGAGATGAATACACAAAACTTAAATCTTTTTCAATAACTTCAAATCTATCCTACATGGAGGTGCCATTCCAACTTCAATTTATTGGTTTGTAACATAGCTGCACCCAGTGAAACATGAACCAAGTTGTAGGATTTTAATTTATGCAAATTAGATGAATACACAAAATTAAAATCTTGAATAGCTTCAAAACTATCACAGATAGAGGTGCCATTTCAACTTCACTCCATATGTTTGTGGCAAAAGTGCATCCAATGAACCATGAAGCAAAGTTGCAGGATTTTAATTAATGCAAATAAGGTGAATACACAAAATCTAAACGTGATTAACTTCAAAATTAGAAAACATAGAGGCACCATTCCAACTTCAATTTGTAGGTTTGTGACATAACCACATCCAATTAACTATGCACCAAAGTTGTAGACTTTCTATTTATGCAAACTTGGCAAATACACAAAGTTAAAATCTTGAAAAGCTTCAAAACTACTGTAGATAGTGCTGTCATTCAAACTTCAGTTTATAAGTTTCTGACATTGCCACACCCACTGTGCCAAAAACCAAATTTATACAAATAAAGCTAATATACAAAGTTTAGATTATGTTAAACCATTGCAAAGTGTAGCATTTCAAACTGTTCTCATTTTGAAGGCACGCAGATTTGCTGTGCAGCAAATCGTATTTTCTAGTTTCTGCTATGCGATTCAATTGATAAATTCACCTGGCAATGAAGTAAAATCGAAGAAATATGTTATATTTCGAGCACTTTACGAGTGTACCGCTGTTTGAGACAAGGTCACGTTTAATTTGACCCTCAAGATAATCAAAAGTACTTCCCATTACATTTGTTATGACAATCCCTCTTCCCAACACAATGAAACCATGGACCACAAATCTACGTCAGCAGGTAACTTATCACATGATGCAAAGCCAGCTATACACATGACTAAAATACACACATAATATACAGTTATTGAAAGGCCGTTTTACTCCAGGGTGGTTAATTCTTGCCTGAATTGCCATGCTTCTAATAAAAACTGTTTACAAAGGGTGTCAAACAATTCCGCAGTCTCTCTTCCGTAAGATTTGGTTTGTGTGCCCAGAAACATACACAATTTGGTTAAAAGAGAAGAACTTATAAATTTCCACCAAACAGATTCGTTTTGAATTTCCTTGAGTCTCTTTTCTAATTTGACATAATATTTAACTCTAATAAAGTTTATTTTTGAACATGTGAATAAGAAATGAAGAAGGGTTTCGTTATGAAGGCTACAAAGGGCACACTAACTGTCTGATTTTCCCCATCTACATACGCTTTCATTAATTTCTAATCATCCCACTCTAGCCAAAAATTAAGTCTGGCACCGTAAAAATTGCCTGTGTCGAACAAATATTTTTTCATCAAATGTAGAGTCTTTAAATGCACGGTACCATTAGAGGGAACTTTTTTCATCGACCTCTTGGAACAAATCAATTTTATAAGTTCTCAATTGACGCTTCAAAAAAGGCTGAAGCCATTCTGAGTTAGTACTGAACATGGCCCATCCAATTCCAGCATTTATCAGGATTTTGTTCACTTGTGGGAAATATGGCTAGGGATTTGTGGAATTCTCAAGGTAACAATTTGCAATATGATCAAATATTTGTTTACATAACTTAGTATTAGGCACATCATACGGCATGCGGTGATAATACTTTACACGAAATTTGTCCAGTGATAATTCAAGAGGCAACCAACCCAACCCTCCCAGAACGGCAGTAACGGCTGGAGAAGATTTAACTTGCATAATAGCTTTAGCCATAGAGTATTGGATTGATTTTAAAATTGATTTACTTTCCATACTATCATTTAGCCAAACTGAACATCCA
Organism: Hermodice carunculata; assembly: GCA_964020975.1. Taxonomy (NCBI): domain Eukaryota; kingdom Metazoa; phylum Annelida; class Polychaeta; order Eunicida; family Amphinomidae; genus Hermodice; species Hermodice carunculata. Next base: position 6,542,962 of record OZ026615.1, on the reverse strand, counting down.
TGGGTACTAAAAGAGAGAATAACATTTTTTACAAATACTATCGCCAAAAATGACACGATTAACATTTTCATGAGCTGAAAGTATACTGTTAAGATAACTTTGCAACCGTATTGCTTCAGGTTTTAAACAGGTTTTGACATGGGCTGAGTCTGAGAGAGATTGGGAGAACATAATCCCCAGGTATTTGTATACTGTACATTCCGTTGTTGCAACGTTACCTAACATCCAGTTTTTGCAGCTGTTACAGCGTTTACCAATGGCCATCACTTTTGACTTAATTTCATTAAATTTCATTCCCCATTTTAAACAAAAACCATATGCAATGTTGAGCATTCTAGTTAGATTATTTTCACTGTTACTGAGCAGGGCTATGTCGTCAGCATAAAGTAAAGACGGAATTCTTATGTCTCTGTGGGGAATACCAAGTCCTTGGCCCTCGAGCATGTCCATGAGATCCGACATAACAAAACAAAAGAGAGTAGGGGACATGATACATCCTTGCTTAACTCCATGTGAAACTTCAAACCAGGTACTTTCAAACGGACTGAAAATTACTCTGTTTTCCACTTTGCTATAAAGGCCTATGATCAGGCGCCATGCCATGCCTTGCCTTGAATATCCTTTTCCCTTAATTTTATAAATTGCCTTTCCCTGTCAACCGTGTCAAAGGCCTTTGAAATATCCAAAAATGATAACCATATTTTCAATTTCTTACTTTTCCGCAAATAACAAATACCTTTTAATGTGAAATACTGGTCCTCACGTCATTTCTTAACATGAAGTCTTTACCTCTCGTGATCTCTTTTCTGAAAATAAATAATATGTCCACAAGATAACACCAGCATTATTGAGCAGATATATCTCAATGGTGATTGACGCACAATTTCCAGTCCTTACTTCATAAATGGACATATTCGGAGGATTTTTTAAAATCTAGTGTGTCCTAAATGTCATATGTATCTCTTACAGATGAAGGTTTTTTCGTTATATTACCTATTACCCATTTGTTCTCCTGGCAGAGTCATTGTCGATCATAGGTGTTAATTTTTTTCTGTTAAGAGCTCTTCATCCCCATGATCATCTCATACACCTGGTGCAAAGATGGAACTAACACACAGAAATGTACGAAATCAGGCTATAGGATTGCAAGACCTGGTGGAGGTTGTTTTAGGGGAATCGCAATGCGACCGGCCGGGTTTTATTTTCACTCTACATGGGCACGTTTCCAAAAAAAAAAATTAATGTCCCACAGACACAAAATTCAGGACATTAGCAACAAATAACTTGCTTATGTTTTGTCTGAGAAGAAAACCATGTACCACACAAGAAAATCTTCATTAGCGTCGTATATGTCTCAAAATGTGCCCAGTAGGTGTCACGTCCAAGCGTACTGTTGGTAATTTTTACTTGCCCTTGAGTAAATATTTGTTCACAGGGTAGACATGCTTCTGTGCATGATTCGAGTCGTCCATTCTATTTTTGACCATGCTTAATGCCCAAATATGTATGAACAAAATATTTATGACATTACCGAGTCTCTTTGGTCCTATTCCTGTCAGTTTCTTGATCTAATAAAAGTTACGCTTGATCCAATACAAGCAAGTAAAGTCCTAATGCCAATATGGTCTTTGGACAGGAGTTTTTTTTCACAGAGAGAAAAAGAACCAAACTCGCCTGCACACTCAATCAAATTATGTTATGGTCTATGGTGTTTATTCAACTATTTCTGAAGTACATAATTATGTGGTAGAAAAAAAAAGAGGAAATTATTTTATTCTATCGCTTTGTGTTGGTCATTCGGCTCTCAACATTACGTCAAGGGAAAAAAAACCATGTTGGGACTTGCCCCACGGCTGAACTTGCTTAAAGGTAATCCATTGGTGTTTTTCTAAACTTAAACGTTGTAAACATGTACTTGAAACCTAAAATTACATCTCCAAAATAACCATTCAATGAGAGGCGACAAACATGGTTCCGAACTCCAACAAAGATTCCTCACCATAGAAGGTGTTGGAGTGAAAGTGAATGGTGGTATAATAATTGGTGAAAAATGACAAAGTTGCATGTTGAGCACGTCTTCGAGGGTCTGACAAGCTCTGAGAAGGTTGCTTGTCTTATTCGTGACAAATGACACAACAACGTATGACGGTACCAAGCATAGTTTCAAATATACGGCCTGAGGGCAGTCACATCACCTTGGCAGACAAAAGTTCCCGGATGCCCTGGTCCCAGGGCACCGGCTCTTGAACTGACAACACGCTACACCGTTTCAGTTCCCATGCTTCTGACTTGCTAATTGGCTAATTAAAGTCAACAAGCGTCATTATTGTCACTTTATGCCCTAACCTAGCCAAGCGTTATTGCACCCACACGAGGTGTACGGAGAATGGGGGGGGGGGGGGTGCCCTTGCTCCGTGTGTATGTATGTATGTATATATATATATATATATATGTATATATACATAGTGGAATATCCCTATTAAGACCATCTAAGGGACTAAAATGTGGTCTTGATACAGAAATGGTATCTCTATGGATGTGGTCTTACTTGGAGCTCTACTGTAGATATATATATATATATATATATATATATATATATATATATATATATATATATATATATATATATATATATATATATATATTTAATCTGTTGACTTATCTTTCATTGTCCGTGTCATTCACTTGAGAACAAGAAACGAACGGAGCTTCATTGGCCAACGTGTTGCAAAAGTGTCGTTTCAAATATAAATAACAGAAAGAATCGTGACATTTTGCACCTTAAGCTTTTACCCGAGGCCGCCCAACATGTCACCTATTTGTCGGTAAATGCATCCAAAACCAAAATGCGGACCAGGGGGAGGGGGGGGGTTGGAGCAAAGTAGGGCTGCGATGGCTTTTATACATTCCCTTAAACTATTTCGCTGCCAATCTCGAAAAAACGTTGATGAGTTGTGTATTGACATACCGCTACTAGATTCATATTTTTTGTATACTGACCTTTCATTGAAGTGCCCCTGTGCCTGCAGTTACTAAAAGAGAACAGAGACCATAATAATCGTTGAGCTCAACAGTTTGCCTCGGCGCGCTTTTGGACAGATTGCGCTTGGAACACATGATTGGACCAAACACGCAGTATGAGAAATTGTCTACAGGACTAAAATAGATAAATTTATGGGAAACAAACACAAAAGAAACACATATCTCAACTTGATTTTGCTTTGCACTGTTTTTGCACGATTTAATGTACTGCGAAACCCCGTACCACGATCTGTACGTAATATATTCGCATTGCATCTTCCCTGGGGTACAATCGGGAAAACCTACGAAACAGTTTGCGGTCGTATGTGTGTGCACAACAATAAAGTTGTAATGTGTTATTAATAAAACCTTTCCCCCTAAGTGTCGATATTCTCAGATGTACGTATCTTTTGCGGCAAAAATGCTTTAGGCCATGTTTTAATGAAGTAAATGCGTCACAAACATATAGGCTATCATTTTTGTTCTTTTGGCTATTGCAATCGTAAAATGAACAGATCTTTTCATTTCTTTTTGACAATAATTTTACGTATTTATTTGAGTTCTTAAGAATGATCCGCGGGTCTATAATCTTTCACACAGATTACACATCTCGCAGAATTACATTGCATACTAACAGCTGGATAAACAGTTGCCTGAGAACATAACTGGTTGCCGAAAACTGATCTGTTCTCGCTCATGTTTCCTTGGGGGGGGGGGGGGGCGGGTATATGGTCCTAGCCAGGTAACCAAATGCGTGCACATGCTTTCTGCACGGATTCCTATTAGTCAAGCAAGCAATGTTTTGAACAGAGCTGGTCGTCCTGTTCATGTAATACATGGCTTTTCACATCGAAATAAGTGATATGATGATTACAAGGTTTTCAGTATGAGCATGGGCTATATATTGGCTGTGGACAAGAACCGAACTCCTTTCATTACGTCCTTTAATTACAATTAATATTCCAAGTTTTTTTGTCTAAAAATTCAGCAGTTACAGTAATCGCTCGCTTTTTTCGACAGAAATCCGAAAGGGTACTGTCATTTAAGGCCGTAGTTCTTTGCTGTTAAGGTAACACTGAGTAAGTGGCTTTTTTGCAGTTTGGGCACTAATTAATGTCCCCCCCCCCCCGAAAGCTGTAGAGCTGGTCCATGTCAATATAATAGGTCTCATCTCATTCACAAAATATTGTTGGGGGTGTTTTTTTCTCTTGTTTTTGTTTGTTTGTTTGATTGTTTGTTTGTTTGTCTTTTTTTTGTTAATTAGATATTTCACTAATATGTGAAACAGACGATATTTTGCATACGGGCACTTCTGGATGGGTTAAAAGGAAAGTGTTCGTTCTGTGCGCTGTCAAAATATGCTTGACGACCATAAATTACACAAGACTAGTACTGATATCATTTTGGGGAAGCATACATTTCAACCAGATGAATGAAGAGTGCTCTGCCAGGTTTAAATCATAGGGACCACGAAGTAAAGCGTCTAAATGGGCCTTTCAGACACACTATAGTCCGCTTGGTGGCAGCACATGTATGGTATGGCACATGACATTTTAACTAATGAGTGAAGCAGCTTTTGTTTATTCCCATGGTGCCGTCACCAGCAACAGGTGGAGGGGGGGACTTCTAAAACCAACATGCTTCATTAAATTAATATAGTCCATTAACATTCCACCTGCGCCATCCAAGTAAATAATATCTATAACGATTCAAGCTAAAGACAATGTACCTTGGTTGAATGTCTACAATTTCTTTTTACAGGCATAATTGAGTAAATGTAGTGCCCATGTTCACAGAGAACAGCCAATTTACGACACAAGTGTCAGAAACTGCAGTACAGTATAAAGATTTGCAAGCATGGAGACCAAAAGTACTTTTAAAAATCTACAAATATGTAAGCCCCCAGTTCAAACCGCTTATTTCAATAACAACTACGTAATAAGTTCATAACAAGACATTTGCACACCGAGCAATCCATCAAAAGTTTCGCTAGGACTAAAATGATCAGTATCAAAAGTTCAAACAGCTTATTGCATCAAATTTGAAAGCGTTTTAGACATGTAGTTGCAGCATGATGGTATCTTAAAGAGTATTAATTGATTTCTTTTGAAAAACAGTTTGCCTTATCAACAATGACACAGTAGCCTTAAAAGATTACAGAATGACATTGCCACTGATAAAAGCTCAAAGGACCTACTCACGAAAGAAATAGCGCCTTTCTCATTGACCCACAGTCACGTGGATTGCTGCGGGTAAGAATATTTAAGAATATTAACTTCTTGTGTTTCCTTTTATTGCTTCATTTCTTGAATTATAAAAAATGCGATTAAATTTTAAGTTTTAACAGAAAAGTTTTGGCATTGTACATAGTCAGCACTACCAGTCCATCCAAGAAATGGTCTGCATTGGGAATATCTCGTGAAAACAAAAGTTATACCCGAGCTGGCATCTGCTTTAAACCTATTTTTGACAATGTATATGTGCAGATTACTGACGAAAATCAATACGTACGTGGCCCTTATACAGAACCATAGACAAGTTATATGAGACTCCTGAAAGAATGTTTGACAAGACAACATCAGACATACATTTAACAGCATGAGAAATCCAAAAGCTTGAGTATGTATTTCTGTAGGATACAGCAAATATTTACAGCACAAATGATGGGATCTATGATGGGCACCTGATCTGTGTGCGATACTCATGTTTATATAAAGGTCTGTCCACAACGTCAGACACGTTTGACCATATTTGCTGGCCAGCCGACATCTGACCTTGAGATGTGCAACTTAAAGTAGGCATGATCTTTGGATGCTAAGTTTGTCACAAAGGAACAGGTTCCACTATGCGTGTCATATTTGATAAGAAATATTCGTCGCTTTACCCTAAACCGTGACATCAAAAATGTGTTAAATGGAAACATCACGTGGCAGTGAAATGATCTATTAGAAGTCGCAGGAAGAGGTCAACCTCGCATTCTGTACCAAATCCAAAAGGTACAATGCAGTATTGGAATCCAATCTGCAGGTTCCGTGAATGTCAAATTGTTTATTTAAGCTTCTGTCAGAAGGCCAAACACTTAGAAATTGTATAAGGTTTTCCAATGTATGTAATTAATTGATGCGCGGGCGTCGAATGCCGCAATGAGGTTAATATCCCACGATATGTTATCCGATGCGAGGGGATGGGAGCTCTATCCGTCGCCTCGCTTGAAATGAGAGTGGCGACGTTGATATCCTAGACACATAATCAGAGCTTACACCCGGTTTTCTCAAAGGGGAGCTTTTAGACCCCATTCTGACCGTTTGGCAATGAGATCACAGAAACTTGTTTAAAATAGAAAAATTATCATGTCGTCATCAAAATGGGATGTCAAGGTTGAGACAGTATCTTTCCTTGAAATCAGTGCCAAAATGAACATGCGCCCCAAAGTGTGACTGATGGTTGATAGCATGTACGAGGTATCACTAGAAACTCCTCCAATCGTTAATTGAGTGTTCTTATTTTATTTTTCCAATGCAGCAACATTTTAGGTATCAGCTATGGCTGTTCCTGTTTGCAATTAGCGTGTAATGCTATGCAGGTGTCACCTAAAGTTAAAGGACTTTTTCCTATTTGCTTTTCAAGATCTTCCGTTGTACAGCGCCAACAGCAGAATGCTGTTTTTATTTTAGCAGTGTAGCATCATAATTTGCTCACGCCTTACTAGAGGTCGGCGTATATGTCCTGACAGTATAACCAAGGAGTGTAGCCTCCTTGGTATAACATATACTTGACGATGTTCTACACGGAAGTATGATCTGCTCATAACAATTTTGGATTTTAACAATTCCACATCTCCCCTGCTTTAAAATGGGGGTCGGTGGGTGGGGTGGCGGTCATCGGATCTGCACAGTTTCAACAATTGCTTGTCCTCACTTTTAATACTTTTACAAGCTCGGCAGGACCCCTGGACCATAAATATTTCTTTCGTTCGTTCTTTGTTCCTTTCTTTCTCTCTCGACTGATTTTCTCTCGATATTTATTATTGATTGATTGAAGGCGTATATTTGTGCATGTGAAATATCAGACACCGTTTGCGCTGTTTGAGATATCCTTACTAAGTGCCAACTGAACTGACGTTTTGCGCCCGTATTTGATAAGTGATCTTCACTTATTTTTTTGGTTATGTCCAACTTATCAAATACATGTACATCTTTTTGCTCATGACTTAAAGATTATAACGCGAAAAGTTAGCAACCGATTTGACTTATGTTTAGCTCCGTGGACAGTCTGGTTCACGGAACAACTATCAACGTTTACGCCATAGTCTAAGGTCAAAGGCCATTACTTTTAAAGTGAGAACTCATCGTCACCTTCTTTAATTGTTCAGGCCAATTTTATGGTTACAGAATCTCAGAGAAAGCTTAGTGCTCCACGGTGTCATCATATCAGAGTAGTGTACCGGCACCGAGGGTCTTAATAATAAATGTAATTAGTGTCCTTGACCTAATTCTGTCCGTGCACGACCTACATACGAAAAAAAAAAACTTTGTTCACGACTCGAAACGTTATCAATCGTTTAAGTGTGTAAATGTATTGAGTTACCTGGTGTGTGACGTATCGCGTCTGACGCGGCGCTTCCTGGCTTACACTTTACTGCTAAAAATATGTGAAGATTGACATCATGTGGCTCTTCTAAAAACGGCATTATTCTCTCGCCTTCTTTGCTCGATTGCTGCTCATGTGAAGGACCCTGCAGGATACTGACCTAGTTTTACAATTTGGAAGTGTGAACAAGTGGCCACGGATTTTTGCCGATCACTTTGCGATCGGAGATGTGTACTCATTGCTGCTGAATGCAACTTTTGCGCAGCAGCATTGTTGATGTTGATTGCTAAGGGCATTCAAGGTGTAAGCCCGTCCCCAGTATTGGTGCTGGATGCAGATGCATATGCATGCACATTTCAATGTCCATCATCTACACAAAGATTCTTGGATTTCTTGAAGTACAGCCACAAAACGATTGCGACTTGCACATTATGGCAACAATATCGTTTATATCAGGCTTTTGGACAGTGTCTACATTTTACTTTCAAGAGAATGTCTCGCCATTTTAAAGTAGGCATGTCCTTATTGATACGCGTGATATTTGTACCAAAGCATCTCGGACATACAGTCCTTGGCGTATTTTTGGGAAAGAACTTTAACATCTGAGCCCACATTCAATCAGAACATATAAAAAAATATGAAAAAAAAAAGATAAAATAAATAAAAAACCGTCATCACTAACGGCTAGTACAACACGATGTTGTTAGCTCCATACAGACACTAACAATCCAGAAATAACCCCCTCGAGGGGCAAAAAACCAGATGTCTTCCTCATCAGTCTTTTCACTTGAAGGCAGAGTTCACCAATGCATTTTGTAGTACTGGTGCTGTGCGTGTCTGCAGCTAGCAAAGGCTTGACATCGAAATGTCGGGGATCAACAGGTGAATGCAACCAAAAGAATGCCAAGGTCTAAACTAACATGTACAGACAAGCAACTTCAAAGAAACCAAGAAAAAATGGTAATTACTAAATTTCTGACATCCCTGCCCGTCATTATTCTCACGTAGCAACCAATTGTGGGGTATGAAACTGAAACCTGTTTGCAGAACATGTCCATCTGCATGGGAACCGGAAAAAAACGATCGAAGGCGGTGTTCTGGAAGAGGACAGTTTGCTGAAGCGTCTGCATCGTGTTTATATATCAGATTCGGCTCTGTCGGGGCGGCAGGTGAAAGGCAACAGATTCTTAACTCTATACCTTGATTCACCGTGCTCAATTGGATATCGGGGCGGTATCAGTGATCTTAGTGGGAGCTTGGCATTTTTCTATAGTTAACACTTTAAAAAAAAAAGTGCTTTTGAGCATTTGTCTACAGTTAACACTTTAAAAAAAGTGATTTTGCATTATTTAGAACAAATTTGGATTAAATTTACACATTGGAAGGGTCATCGAAATTGGCAAAATACAAAATATATCATGAATTAAAAACGATCTCAAATGTTAAAATTCCATTGTTGCTTTTGAGATACAAATTTTAGACTCTGATGACAAGGCTGTTCCAATTTGGAACATCTCTGAACCGTTTTCCACATTTGTTGCATATACTGTATCCAGTGCGAATACATTTTATTATTACTCAGAAAGCCATGCTCTTGACGCCACCCACCGAACAGTGACTTTTCATGGGTACACCCCAGGGAAGGTATGTAATAAAAAAAAATAAAAATAAAAAAATAATAATAATAATTTACTGAGGATTGGAAAGATAGTCTTCCTTAGCTCTTATATAAACAATAAACGTGAGGCTTTATTAAGCTGTACAATAGACCATGTCAGAAAACAAAAACAAAACATAACTAGGAAAAAAGATTTGCTTCAAAGCAAATCTGTCTGCGTGCCTTCAAAATTTGCAAATATAAAATGCTATAACTTTTGTCCTTTAGTACTTCACATTCCATGAAGCTTATGGCTAGACGAAAATTTCAAAGTCCAAGTGACTTGACCTTTGACCTTAAGATGTCACATGCAAATATACAAAAGTGTACAGTGTTACAATACCTACAGTTTAAGCCCAAAATGAACCAAATCAGATGAAAATTGACCAAGTTATGGCTAGATGAAACTTTCCGATGGCCGAATGATCTTGACCTTTGACCTCTAGAGGTTACATGTTAGTAACAAAAATGTGCAGTGTTGCAATGCCTACAATTTGAGTCCAGTATGATTAGAATGGGATGGAAATTGGCTGAGTTATGACTGGATGAAAGTTTCAAAGGTCCAAAATGACTGTGAATTTTGACCTTATGCAGATTGTCACATGTAAATTACAAAAATGTACAGTGTCAAAATAGCTACAAATTGAGCCCAACTTGATCAAAATTGGATAAAAATTGACCTAGTTATGACTAGAAGAAAATTTCAAAGGTCCGAATGACATTGATCTTTGACCTTTAGAGGTCACATGTAAATTACAAAAATGTGCATTGTTACAATAGCTACAACTTGAGCCCAACATGATCAAAATTGGAGAAAAATTGACTTAGTCATGGCTGGATGAAAATTTCAAAGGTCCAAATGACCTTGACCTTTGACCTTTAGACGTCACATGTAAATTACAAAAATGCGCAGTGTTACAAACATATTAATTGAAGCTGGATTAGTTACCTGTACCTATAATATTTTTTAAGTATTCAAGATTTAAATTTTCAAATGGCCCTAATTTACACAACTTCCAAAACCGCTGAACCACTTTACAAAAACTCAAGACTTCATGTGTGGAAATATAATCATGCCAAGTTTTGAGTTTCTACGTGTAATACTTTTCAAATGAAATATTGGACAAATTTGCCTGTAAAGAAAGAAAGAAAGAAAGAAAGAAAGAAAGAAAGAAAGAAAGAAAGAAAGAAAGGAAAAAAAGAAAGAATTCCTAGAAAAACAATAAGTCTGTGTTTGCACACAGACATAACTAGAAAGAAAGATTTGCTTCAAAGCAAATCTGTCTGTGTGCCTTCCAAAGTTGTAAATATTAAATGCTACAACTTTGGTCCTTTGGTACTTCACATTCCATTAAACTTATGGCTGGATGATAATTTCCAAGCCCAAATGACCTTGAACCTTTACAGGTAACATGTAAAATGCTAAAATGTACATTGTTACAATACCCACAATTTAAGTCCAACATGATTAGAATTAGATGGAAATTGGCCGAGTTATGGCTGAGTGAAACATTCAAAAGTCCAGAATACATTGACCTTTGACCCTTAGAGGTCACATGTAATTTTCAAAATATGCAGTGTTGCAATAGCTACAACTTGAGCCCAACATGATCAAAATTAGATAAAAATTGACGAAGTTATGGCTGGAAGAAAGCCACCATCGAAAGTGGCCTTTGACTTTGAAATGACCTTTGCCTTGAGATGACCTCTACCTGAAATAAACCCTGACCTTTAAAATGATATTTTGACCTAAAATTGGCCTTTGACCTTGACATGACCTTTACATTAGAAATGACCTTTGCTATGATCGAACTCCTCTACACTTGGAATTATATCTACTATAGTATATAATATATTGAAGATTTAAAATTTTAATTAGCCCTCATTTGCATAATTTTGGAAAGTATGACCTCTCATTACAAAAAGGCGAGACTTCAAAAATGTGCAGTGTTAAGATAGCTACAATCTGAGCCCAACATGATCAAAATTGGATAAAAATTGACCACGTTGTGGCTAGAAGAAAGCCACCATCGAAAGTGGCCTTTGACCTTGTATGACCTTTGAGCTTGAAATGACCTCTACCTGAAGTGGTCCTTGACCTTTAAAATGACATTTTAGCTTTAAAACGACATTTTGACCTAAAACTGACCTTTGACCTTGACATGACCTTGACATTTGAGATGACCTTTGCCTTGTATGATCGAACTCCAATACACTCGGAACTACATGTAGAATAGTATTTAAGATATTGAAGATTAAAAACTTTAATTAGCCTTCATTTGCATAATTTTGAAAAGCATGACCTCTCTTTATAAAAAGGCCACACTTCATCTATAGAAGTATAATTATGCCAAGTTTGGAGTTTCTACGTATATTACTTTTCAAATGAAATGTGGGACAAATTTGCCTGCAAAGAAAGAAAGAAAGAAGAAAAAAGAAAGAAAGCAAAAAAGAATTCCTAAAAAAACGATATGTTTGTGTTGGCACACAGACATAAATATATATAAAGAGAAAAAGACAACATGTAAATACAACAGGTACGAACAAGTACCAGTTACATACTGAAAAGGATTTTAATTCATTTAAAGTTCTAAGAATCTGGAGAACATTTTGGAATGTTAAGATTTGAGGATATTGTAATAATAATAATGATAATGATAATGATAATGATAATGATAATGATAATGATAATGATAATGATAATAATAATAATAATAATGATAATGATAATGATAATGATAATGATAATGATAATAATAATAATAATAATAATAATAATAACAATAATAATAATAATAATAATAATAATAATAATAATAATAATAATAATAATAATAATTACAATAATAATAATGAGCTGATTAAGGTATGTATAAAATAATGATCACTATTCATGTAAAAGTTGTCAAAATTTCAACTAATTAACTACTGTGCCAAAAAAAACCCACAATTTCTAGAAAAAAAAAGTTGCTTTTGAGAAAAAACATGCTTTATGGCACTTTACATCTGAATCCATGGATTTAATCAGAAATTTCTGAAAACCGCTGCTAACATGCAATATACCTATTGCTTGAACCGCCCAAGATGTTTTATGTGTAAGAGATAATGGCCCGAAATAATTGTGTTGGGCAATAACAAAAGAGATCGAACATCTGATATAAATTAAAGGAACAATGGTTCAAACACATGATAATCACAACAACGTCCTTATTTGATCGTGTGTACTAATAAATTTTGAAAAAGACACGAGAACATACCACTATATAACTCAATATATAGACTGGTTTTACTTCAATTGATATGCGGTTTAAAATAAATTGCATATCATCCCATGCTGATTTTAAAGGTAACAGGAAGTGGGCAGAAAAATGGGCCACTTTTTACTTCCTGGGTGGGTTCTTTAGCTGTGATGCCATTATACAATGGTCATTCGATAATTAGCTTTTCTTTAATCTCTGTGAGCCGGGCCTGCTGGCCAAGGTACCATTGGTTGAGGTGTTACCTGCTTCTTAAGCTGACAAGAGACTATGTATACTAGCCTGCCCCATTCGTATAATTATCATACAATTAGCCACCTGGTGGTAGCAGCAATTCTCATTTCCTTTAAGGTACTTTTTAAGTTAAAACCAGGCAAGAAGCGAGGAAAATGAACTTGGAATAAAGACAAAGTAAATGGCGAATAGATAGTAATGGCTACTTCCATAGCAAAAAAATTAAATAATTCTGAAATAAGTTTGTTACGACAAAGAGGAAAATGTGGCGAAATTGTGTTATGAGAACATTGACTTCAGAGTACAATTTCTTCAAACATTTTACCAAACAGTTTTCAACACAGCTGGGCGCAATCAAGTTACCTACATGCACAAATTATCTGACCTTTTCTGCGAGTATTCCATATAAGTATAAGGCGTCCCCTTCATATTCAGTATGGGTCAACATCTTACTTTTACTTAGATTAAAGATGGCAATGTTTTGTTGAACATAAGAACAGAAGATCACCAACCAAGATGCATGCTATCAATGTGGAAACAGAAACCAACCGTTTTTGAGCTAATGGCTCGCACATTTATAACCTCTACAGAATGGGCGAAAGAACTCCACTCCGTTTGACTCCATTTTAACATAAAATAATTCAGTAATGATATAATTCCAGACCAAGTGTATCTTCTCATTTGTGTATAGAGCAAGAAGTAGTCTTGCAGCAGCAGTAAACATTGCTCCCTTCGCTATTTTCCACATTCAGTCCTATCTATCATTCCTATGTTTTATGTATCGTCCGGGGAAAAAATTAATATATGTACACTTGTGTTTGATAATGGTTTATACATTTCAACAAAGTATTGGTACATTGCACTTGCAGACTATTTGGTTTGAATCCAAATTATATATTTGAAGTTTTGTACTTTCATTATTTAATATGAGCTGTTAGCAAAGATAAACCTATTCATGCCTTCCGTTTTATCGCCATAGTCCTAGTGCAGTCATTAAAGTATCTTTTTTACATGTAACACTCCTAGACACCACGAAAATGACGAGTTTAATAGTTTAGTTTTCAATTCAGTATACAATCTAGTTATAAGTCTCCTTTATTTGGCATCAGTTGTATTACTCCTGTACAAGCTGTGAAATTAGTCTTCTGTTTTGCCCAGTGTGTATTGTATATGCTACTGTGTGTCTTTATATGTACTGGAGTGCCTCCAGATTAGTTTACTGTAACTATTAGGCAATCCAGTTGAAATAAATATGCTTATATTAATTAATTAATTATCTACTGTGTATCTTAGTTCTTATCTTATTTTAAAAGCGGTGAATCTCCGATGCAGATTACAATTAATTATCTTAGAAAGATAGCTGGCATCGCCGCCACAATAAAAGAATCAGTAGGCAGCATAGCTGATGATATTTTGATTACCACATGAGAAACGACATTAGTCTGTAGAGTCGAAATAGTGAGCCCTCCGTCACACCAACAAGTCTTATTATCGCCCAGGAGGACAAAGGAATCTAATTTCCAGCATACATTGTAAAGGTGCTATACAGCCTTAAAAAACTCTCTTTCGGGTCATGAAATATGGCCCTTTTGGGATGTGATCTTCATACCAACTCACAATTGCTCAATTGATTGTTAGTTCCGCCTCTTTAGTTAAACCGATTAAAGGGTAAAGAAAGTGTACTGGTCAGGGTCCTGGTTGATTGTTGAACGCGGTCTGCCAATTTCAATAACGCAAAATTACTTGGTTAGGGTAACAAAATTTTTTGTTCATGAGATGAAAACTTTTAAATACACAGAATCCAATCTCTTTAACAAAGTTACAATTATAAATTATCAAATGTTAATGTATCTGGTTTGAACTTGCTTCAAACTGAATGAACATTTATTTTAAAACAGTGGTTCAAGAACATATGTCTCTATATCGACATTTCTATCAAGCATTGGTAATGGCCGTCTTGTATTTTGATCAAAGGCATTGAACCATTAATATTCAGTAAGTTCATGAAACAGACTTTTTGTCATCTTTGGTCCTCAAAGAATTAATTCGCTTAACCTAACCTATTGCCAAGAATACCATAGTGTGCTATTTTTAAGATGACACACCTGTTGAAATAAATAATAAATAAATGAATATTTTCTTCTAATGATGAAGACGCCACCATGCTTTGGTCTCTTTCCTTTTTCCGTTAATTCCTTTCGGAGATGGCCCAGCGAATTGGTCTTATTTATGATGACCAAATACCTACTTTCCTTTTACCATTAACAGTTTGACAGTTAATGTTAAAATGCCAAGTATAACCATGAAGAAGAATTTATCAAAAAACAAATAAATAATGTGCTTGACAGTCAAGATTTTCTGCAACAGCTTGTAAACAATACACACGAAAACACGAAACTTGATGGTTCACTTGTTCAAATATCGTATTCAAACTTTTCAGCAACTTCCACTTTGTGAAATCGTACCTACTTGATAAATAACCGGTCAGTGCGGGAAATGTACATTTTCCCCTCTGCCCACCCTCACCCCCATCCCGTTGTATTGGTTTACACATAATTTTTAAGGCGATTGGGAAAATGGCGAGGACCTGCGTGAATCCCTTTCGCACACAAAGAGAAACAGAAAAGCAGACAATATACAGCAGTGAGACACCGCTGTCTGAACGAACACCACCGCACCCAGACAGATAGAGCGGCGCGTCCACGCACTCAAAAATGTTGACAGGAGAACACGTCACAAGCAGCAAAAGGACAATGGGGTGTGCCATCGCAAACAGTCAATTACTTCTGCACTCATAATCACGAATCTACCTGAATATCATGTAACAGCTCCAGGGCTCCCAGATCTATGCCTGTTCAGTGTGAAAACAAACAAACAAATAAACAAACAAACAAACAAACAAACTTAGTTTAACTTCAAAAGTACAGTTGTCAGAGCCGAGTGACAAAGTTTGCACCTTGAATGCAGCGAAAGAAATTACAATATTTTGTAATTGATCTCGTTCCACTCTAAAATTTACAAATTCGAGAAGGGAGTGAAACACATCCTCATTGGCAGTACCACAGACACACCTGGGTGAGACGGTAATGCTATAAAGTATCGCTATACTACACTCCAAACTTGCATACAGAACAGCTACCCTTCAGGACCACTTCGCACTCATGATGTTACAGGACACCAGTATACTGGATACCAGGATTAAGAAGAGTTTGATTTGCCCATCGTCAATAGGTCCATGATTTGACCAATCATATGCAATATACCGATGAGAAATCACACCATATGTGCTCACAAATGTTGTTATGTTCGTGGTCGGGGAGACCTTCATTAGGACATCCAAAGGAATATTGTAATATTACGATAAGTGTACAAACATATGACAGTATGAGTTCAATATAATACTGTGGCAGGATACGTAATGTATATCTACAAAACTTCTTTTCGTCTCAGGCCTACTCAAATTTCTAACAACTGCAATACATACCACATTGTTGTAAAATGAGCACAAGTCTGAGCAAATATAATGGTTTGGAATTTTATAAATATCACGGTACCCACTTAATTAAATATTTTTCACATATTTGAAGGGGGGGGGTTCCAGTGCTGTGGAAGGACACAGGTAATAATTTTGCCCTAGTACAAGGTGCGGGAAACAAAATTTGGACTTAATGGTAAGCACGAAGCTAGGAAAAACAAAGGGACTTGCAGGACGCAAGTGCGGCAAATAAAAATGTCTGATAAGCCAGTACGGAAAGCCCCTTTATCCTGTATCCCCACCTCCCCCGATATGTAAGTAAACCAGAGGCTGTGTGTGTGCGCGCAATTTGTCACACCTGATAAAAGCTAAAAGTGAAGTTAACGTTTCGGGTAAATCGTATCTAATGCAGTGTTTAGCAAAAGTTGTTGTTAAATCTGTCAAAAAATATATTTCCAGTTTGGTATCATAAATTTGGAATTTTTAGATTTGAAGTAAGTCAAAGGCAAGTCCTAAAGATGCATTACCGGGTGTAGTTTGCGTGGAATCTGTATATCTGCACTCAGATTCTGCAGCATACGTACTTTATAGTGCATTGGCGGTTGGAGGGACAAAGAAGTAGGCCCAGCGTTCTTTGGGGGAACGCTGTCTTCTCTGCACGTTTGGATAAACCTACGAGACTATATGTATTGACACGAGAGAAGCTCCTTAAACACTGATTGGGCAATATTGGGTGGATTTATGGACATGGCTATTTGTACCTTTCAGCGAATATTTGCATTTGCAGGTTATATATTTCACACTTTGGAAAGACCTTTCCAACCATGATATTTACATATGTGTCTCCCAACCCAACCCTTGTTGGCTTGTGGAGATATCCTCTAACAACGTGTATACCAGGCTGGTATCTTGGAATTGACTGTTTTAGTCTCAAATAACCAAAACTGCCACGATGTTTTTCTGCCCTTTTTTAAAGGAAAGTTGTAATTTTTTTTTCTTGTCAACATTGTAATATTTTTTTTTTTACGACTTGATCAGCCCTAGCGGCTTCTTGCCAGCGAAAGTTATTTTTTCATACAGACAACACGAGCTCCATTTCTGGTATCATTTTCATGGATAACTTGCTCGGTTGTAGCGTTTTATTTCGTCAAGTGATGAGCATATTAGGCCTATGCCTTTTCTTGATGAGAGAGGCAATGTATGGACACGTACATACTGAGCCGTCACACGCTGCGACAAAGAGACCATGGACCAGATACCTAATGATCAAAGTGGTGATCATGACGATTTTTGAAAAGATGGACGAAATTTATTGTTCTACATTGCCTTACCATCCTAATGAATGATTCGTTTGCGTGTGAAGTTTACGCAATGTATTTGAAAAAGTAGCTAACATTCTCTTTTTCTGATTGATCATGGATTCATTTATGAGTTATCGTGAAAAAAGATATAAAATGCAATGCACATATAAGACCTGGATGTCTGCGTTTTACTGTTCTAAAGGGAATCCACACTGTGTGCTCATCTACGGGAAAACGGTTTGTGATGGTCCTGCGTGATAATAAGTGAACTGGAAATAGAAACATCACAATGCTCTGAGCAACTGCTTTCTCGATAACAGTGTATAGACCACGATGACAATGAATTGGAGGCAACAAAACCTCGTCTTTCTTGTGCAAGTATACACAGCATGCAACCACCGAGACGATGAGAAATGTCACCCGGTACAGTAACAGCAGAAATCGGTCAAGCATACATGTTAACTAAAAAGGTGTTTTTATATTGGGCCCATCAAAGTATATATATATATATATATATTATATATATATATATATATATATATATATATATATATATATATATATATATATATATATATATATACATACATACATATATATATGTATATATATATATACACACACATACGTATGCATATGGCAGTCCATCCATACGCCTTTTTGTTGCGGATATGTATGTATGTATGTATGTATCTATGGTGTAATACTACCCTCTCAATCACTCATGCTTATACCCCTGCTTATCAGGTTCCCAGCCAGGTTTTTCAACCTGAAACTTTTTATGGCTGACCTGTGGTTACATGCACAAACCCCCAAAGGGGCCTCCGGTACAACTTCCGGTGTTTGCGCATGCTCACCAGTTTCTCTCCTGGCTTCCGCCCACGTTGTTGTGGTGATCACAGGAGTGCCCCAAGATCGGCTTGTTTTTGCAGTTTTCACTGCCGGAGCAACTCGTCGCCCAAGGATCGAGATAAGTGTGGGGTAGTGAGTCGTTGGACCGTTCTTTGAGCGAGAAGCCTTGATTCCTACCTGTTTTTTTTATCTATTTGGTTTCAGGAACACGTGGTCTTTTCCCTTGAAAACCAACATGGCGGACAAGGATGTGGACCGCAAGGAGCGTGAGAGACGTCAAGAACGATCTCGCCTCCTTATCCAGCAGCTCCGGGGGAGGCAGGGGCGCAGCCTCTCACCCCAAGTGAGTGCTGGAACAGCTCCAGCTGTCCCTGCCAGTTCAGTGGCGGGCATCCCTGCTTCTCAGAAGCAGGATGTGGCCGGCCATCTGATGGGGAAGTGGGACAACCATCCGCACTGTAGAAAGTGCAGATGGGAGCTGGAGCGACTGCAGTGCTCGAGGTTACGACCTTGTCAGCACTGTAAAAGCTGGTCAAGTGAGAGGTGGGACCTCTTTGAGTTGGCAGAGCGTCGGCGGGCTAAACGGTCTCACCGTAGAGCTCCATCCGTTCAAGACTCTCCGGCAAGCCTGCGAGTCACCACCTCCTCCTCTTTTCGGAGAGTTGAGGCGGTGGATAGTGCCTCGGATTCGGCGGGGGCGACCCCAAAGAAGAGGAGGCGCTCTCGCAAGAGAAAGGGGGACAGGGCCGAGGAGCCTTCTGAAAAGAGGGCACCCGCCTTGGATCCGGGACTCAAGGCTATACTGGACACTATGCAGAGAACACAGATGCTGATGGCCACCACCATGCAGTCTTTTGTGCAATCTGCACAGATGAGAGTCCCTCTTCCCACACCAGCTGTGTCTGTGGCACCTGTGGGTCAGCAGACCCAAGACCCGGGTTTCCCAAGGGAAATTCAAGGTCCAGGTGCAACTGGCCCTCCTGCAGAGGAGACCAGCATGGACACGGGGGAGGCACCGGAACAGCCCGGTTTGCCGGTTCGCTCTACGGAGGGGACCGGCGGGACTGGCACTGTGGAAGGAGCCACAAGTTCTCTGGTGGGAGATGCCCCAGTGCTCACGGAGGTGGGTCATGAACCCTTGCCCGGAGCACGCCAGGAAGTACATGATACTTCCCTGGCCGGTCCGGACCGGTCCGGTACGTTAGATCCGGTGCTTGCCGAATCCGTGCCGGCCGTGACCGGGACCGGACTGGACCACTCCGATGAGCAACCGGAGAGGACCAGTCGAATAGAAGCTGCCCTTCCCTCTCTCCCCACGCCACTTTTTCCACTGCATAGTGGTTTAGATGAGCGGGGAGAGCCTTTGTCTGACGGAGAGGGCTCGTTACACGAATCTCTTCTCGACGAAGGCGAGGACGAACGCGAGGAGCGCCTTCGGCGTAATCTGGAGCGTGAGTCCCGACCTGTCCAAGGGATGGGGTCGGAGAGCGATGAGGTGTTGGCCGACGAGCCGGCCCATTCCGCTCAACGACGGTTGTCCTTTGAAGACAGCTCAGCCCCAGCCGAGGTTAGTGAACCTGCAGGGCTCTTTTACTCGACCAAGGAGTCGATCTTGGCTCTCCTCGGAGACACCTTGAAGGCTCCTCCCTTGCCACCGACCACGAAGAGACGAGCGATGTCAGTGTACCCACTAGAGTCGCCGTCTGTGTCGGAACAAGTCGGGTCCGGGTTCCCCTTCTCTGCTTACGTGGATGAAGTGTACCAGAGCCTGGATAAAGAGCTCCGGGGATCTAGGTCGCCCTCCGGCGTCCCGACTCAGCAAGCGCTGAAGTGTGGGAAGCTGTTGAGGAGGCCGAGAGCTAACGTTGCTAGGTACTGTGTACCTAATGAAATCTACGATAATAGGGCCACGGAGGTAGACGTGGAATGGGAGAGTATCTGTAAATGGATCCCCCCATCTCCTAAAGTCCCCCAGGAGGTCCTTAGTAGATTAGAGGAGGATGCAAGAGCGATGGTAATCATCGCCTCCTTCTTGGACGTGTCCTCGGCCGCGTCTGCCGAGATCATGCAGCGACTCTTCGTGTCGCAGCAGGTCCCGGAACCAGTCAGGGACTGGATAAGTCTGAATACCCGGCTTCAGGCGTCCCGGGGTATGGCGATAGAGCACCTTCTCAGGCAGGCCATTACAATGGAAGCCAACCTGAGGTTAACAAGGCGAGATTCGTGCTTGCAAGTCACCAACCTCACGGAAGGTGAACAGCGAGCCATCCGAACTCAGCCTTTGTTCTCAAACTACTTGTTCGGAGGTGCTCTCGCTCCCATCAGGGACCAAGTGGTCGAGCAGCGAAAGCGGGAACAGGCCGATGAGGCTAACCAAGCCATCCTCGACCTAGCTAGAGCAGCCACCAAGGCTCGTGGACAGGGAGCCAAAGTTTCTGGCGCCAAGGACTCCTTTGCAAAGAGGAGGAAACCTAGGCGACCTAGGAACAAGAAGCCTCAGAAGCAGGGTTCAGCTGACGCACCGTCCTCCGGCAGTGGCAAGCAGAACCGGCCCTTTCGGAAGCCCGGCTTCGGTAAAGGGAAAAGGGACTGAAGGTGCGCGCCAGTCATCCACACCCGTCAGGAGCTTTTACGACGGGTCTGGGGCGATGTGTCAGCGTCTCGGCGGTCGGTTAGCCGACTTCCGCAGTCACTGGCTTTCCGTCACGGACGACTCGTTCGTGTTAAGTGTCCTAGAAAAGGGATATGTGCTACCGCTCAAAGAGCGACCGCCCTTGTCCCGCGTCCCCTGGAAGTTCGAACCGCCGGCCCAAGAGCCGAAGAGGTCATTCTTCCACGAGGCGGTCGAGAAGTTGTTGGCGAAGGGAGCCATAGAGAGGGTGAGGGATCACTCTTCTCCGGGATTCTACAGCCGACTATTCTTGGTCGCAAAGAGGGACGGCGGCTGGAGACCGGTCATAGATCTGTCTCATCTGAACACATATTTGGAAGTTCCACACTTCCACATGGAAACGCCGGAATCCATTACGAAGGCTCTCCGACCCGGGGACTGGACCTTCTCCCTGGACTTGAAGGACGCGTATCTGCACGTGCCTATGTCTCAGGGCAGTCGGAAGTACCTACGGTTCGCTTACGCAGACCAGGTATTCCAGTTTCGAGCTCTTCCTTTCGGCTTGGCCACGGCACCTCAGGTGTTCACCCGGATAGTGCAATCCGTGGCAGCATGTGTTCACAAGAGGGGCATAAGAATGCACGTGTACCTGGACGACTGGCTTGTCCGAGCTTTAGTTCATCAGGAACTAATCAAGAACAGAGAATATCTGTTGAAGCTGTGCGGGGACTTAGGGCTAGAAGTAAACATCCCCAAATCAAATCTCACACCCAAACAGGTGTTTGTCTTCCTAGGCATTCATTTCGATCTAGTCCGATTCGAGTGCCGTCCTTCCGAAGACAGATGGGACAGACTACAGAGCCTTATCAAGAGGTTCATGAGATCGACACAGCAAACAGCTCGGCAATGGCTGTCGCTGTTGGGCATGATGTCCTCGATGGACTCGCAAGTTCCGTTAGGACGCCTACACAGGAAGCCACTCAACATAGCTCTGAACGCCAAGTGGAACAGGACCAGTTTGCGGCAAATGGTCGAAGTAGGTCCGCACGACAAGTACCTCATCCGTTGGTGGACGGTGAGAAGGAACGTCATGGGTGGACAGACGATGAGGCCGTTCAATTCCAGACTGGTTGTTTACACGGACGCGTCAAAACAGGGCTGGGGAGCCCACACGGACTCCAACATGGTCTCAGGCATCTGGCCTCTGCACTTGAGACATTTTCACATCAATTGGCTAGAACTGGAGGCAGTATATTTAGCCCTGCAGAAGTTCGAACAGTTGGTGAAAAACAAAGATGTGACGTTGATGTCGGACAACAGGACAGTGGTGGCATACCTGAACAAACAAGGGGGCACCCGGTCCAAACTGTTGTTCGAACTAACAAAGAAAATACTTCTCTGGTGCGGCAGCAAAGGAGTAAGGATTCTGGCCCGTCACATCAGCGGCCATCTAAATGTAATGGCCGACCAATTGTCCCGAAAGGGACAAGTGATAGGGACAGAATGGTCCCTACACCCACGAGTAGTTCAGGCGTTATGGGACCGATGGGGGACACCCCAGGTGGACTTGTTCGCCACCAGATGGAACCACAAATTGCCAGTGTTCGTGGCTCCAGTCCCAGATCCTCTAGCTTTTGCGGTGGACGCCCTGGCGATGTGCTGGGACAGAATATGGGGCTACGCCTTTCCTCCGCTCCCGTTGATCCCTCAAGTTCTGAGAAAGATCCGGGAAGAGAAGGCGGAGATCATCCTGGTGGCTCCCTGGTGGCCAAAACGGGATTGGTCTCTCGACCTACTGGAGTTGAGTCGCGAGGCTCCGTTACGTCTACCAGTCTGGGACAGACTGCTCGTGCAGCCTCGGACGTCCCGGTTCCATCGGAATCCGGCGGTGCTCAACCTTCACGCATGGAGGTTGTCGCACGACACGTCCAAGAGGCTGGGTTCTCGAATCTCGTTTCCTCAAGAATCGCACGAGGTAAACTTCGAAAGTCTTCTTTGAAGACATACGACTCGAGGTGGAGACTGTTCACTGAATGGTGTGCCGGGAAGCAGTTGGAACCTTGGTCAGCAAGATCCTCGGATGTTGCCGATTTCCTCTTGTATTTGTTTGAGGAAAAAGAGCTAAGTCCAAGGACTATCGAAGGATATCGAACAGCGATTTCTTCCTCCCTGAGCAAGAAATTGGGTCAATCATTAGGAGCAGACCCACATTTGTCAGCCTTGATTCAAAGTTTTTATACGGACAAACCAGTCGGCACAAATATAATGCCCACCTGGGATTTGAGCCTCGTCCTTTTGGCCATGACGAGACCTCCATTTGAAGAAAAGGATCCCAAAACGATCCAATTAAAATGGCTGACTTACAAGACTGTCTTCTTGCTCGCACTGGCCTCAGGGGCCAGAAGGAGTGAAATCCATGCATTGGATGTGAACGAGATTCGGTGGTCGGAGGATAAAACCTCCGTCACATTGAAACCACACATGGGCTTTTTAGCCAAGAACCATGTTGCCACAGACCCCACCACTGCCTTTACGGGCTTTACAATCAAAGCGCTTTCCGACACGTTATCAAGATCGGAACCTGATAGGACACTGTGTCCTGTGAGGGCGCTAAAGTGGTATTTGGACCGAACGAAAGAGATTCGTCAGGGTCGGAGAGCCCTCTTTCTTCCGTTGAGGAAAACCGAGTCGGGCAGGATAGCTGCTAATACCGTGTCCGCATGGCTGAAGGCGGCGGTCTGTAAGGCCTACCAGGTAGCCTCCGGGTCAGAGGATATTCTTAGGGTCCAAGGGGTAAGAGCACATGATGTCAGGGCTTTCTCTGCGTCGTGGTCTCTGATCCGCAATGTTGCCCTTGCCGACATTATGCGGGCATGCAGGTGGAAGGCTCATACAACATTCACATCCTTTTACCTGCGGGACCTGACCGAGATTCAGGGTGGTTTGATGGCGATGGGCAATACTCGCACAGCCTCCTTTGGCGATGGGAAGTAGCTCCGTGGTGACTACCAGACGGCCCCAAAGAGGCGCAAGTAGTATGTCCGGAGTCGCAGATTCATATGACCAGGCAAGTAGTCTGCTTTACTTCTACTGTGGTAGGCTGGGTTGAGGGAACAGAGCAGCTGCTCATTCTATATGCCGTTCTGCTTTTTTCCCTGAATTCTCCTGCTCCTTCTTGCAATAAGATTGCTCAGGTAGAGTTCAGAGTGATTAGGGTACCGTACTAACGTACGTAGCTGACCTATGGGGTATTACTGTAGACGTGTCAAAAGGTGAATTACGCCCTCCTCCATTCTGCTGGTATATCAGCATGAGTGATTGAGAGGGTAGTATTACACCATAGATACGTGGAAGCGATAAATGCTTCCTTTATCTATTAGTAATACTTACCTCTCAATCACTCAAAAGCCCACCCAGGCCGTCCCCGCCAGTGAAATTCTAGAGGAGAGAAACTGGTGAGCATGCGCAAACACCGGAAGTTGTACCGGAGGCCCCTTTGGGGGTTTGTGCATGTAACCACAGGTCAGCCATAAAAAGTTTCAGGTTGAAAAACCTGGCTGGGAACCTGATAAGCAGGGGTATAAGCATGAGTGATTGAGAGGTAAGTATTACTAATAGATAAAGGAAGCATTTATCGCTTCCACGTATCTAGCTATCTATCTATCTATCTATCTATCTATCTATCTATCTATCTATATATAATATATATATATATATATATATATATATATATGGGTGTGCATATGTACGTGTGTGTGTGTGTGTGTGTGTGCAGACAGAGAGAGAGAAAGAAACAGAAGACTTTCATTTCCAACAAAGTGTAACTTGCAAAGTGTTCTCATCTGTGAACTTCGTAATCAAAGGCTGACATTTTCCATCATTGGATCCCTAAAACAGTTTCCCATGCACACAATCAACTCCCGGGGGAGGGACGAACAAGAAACAACCCTATTCATAAGAAGCGTAGAGGTGCACTGCCTTATACTGCAATGTGCACATGCTTTTATTATATTAATTAAAGCCACAATATAGACAAAGCACTCATGCACATGATTGACGTGAACGATTTGTTCATTTCAGATTGCCGCCAGGGATTGAAGATCATATGTCACCTTCGCCTCTAACAATAGTCTTCAGTTATTAAAGATAGAGCAAATGGCGGAACACTATTATGTATTTGTATGCATTGGTATCGTCTCTTTTGGTCTTGGTGCATCAGAGATGTGCACAGTATCTGGGTCTTTATGTCGCTGTGCACCTGCACCTGTACCGTTCCTGTATGAACACAAATTCTTTTTTCTTTTAAGCGAATAGTGTTCGTACTTCTAATTACATTGCGTATAGTGCTTTTCTTCTGAAATCTGTGACACAGATCTTCCTTTATCGCTCCAAACGGCCAACAACAAAAAAAAAAAAATAATAAAGAATCGTCGATTAGTCCAATCAGAATAGCTTAACAATGGACAATAACAAATTAAAAAGTGTCATAATTAAGTCTTTTTTGTATAGAATTCCCCAAGTCAACAGTTTTTGCCTTGGCGGCTGAAGCTGCTCCCAAGAAGATATATTGACTACGATTTATTACAGGTCAGAAAGTTCTAACATAAACAATACGAAACCCCCCCCCCCTCGTTTATCAAACTGTTACGGTCCCATCTACATTGTAGATATTCCCATGCCTGCACGTCTGGAATAAATTTTCTGGCTGTCTGGATGGTGGCTTCCATGCACTCGTGCCAGCCTATTAACCCTTTCCCCTTGAACTAAGACTGAGTCAACAGCTTTCCTTGGCATGGGTTGGGCACTAAGTGCCCAACCCATGCCAAGGAAAGCTGTTGACCTGGGGCATGTGATCTTGATAAGCCTCATGTACATTTCTCAGTCAAATTGTTTTTCATAACTGTTGAAATTAGTTGAAAACACTGAAGCAGACGACATTTGACCACCAGCCGGTTTTGGCCGGTTTAAGGGGAAAAGTTTTAATAAGCAAAATATCTTGCGCTGAAGTCTCGCACAACTTCACATCGGGCAGAATAGCATTGGTTCCGAAGTATTGGGTCGTTTAAAAGCAGCTGCTCCAATATTTTTGGCACTTATGGTCTGCTGTGGATCGTTGCTCTTCTCCTATTGTTGCCTGTCCTCCATTCAGTCCATTGTGTTCTGCGAAATCAACGGACCAATGGTGATTTTCAGACCAACTAAGACTTCCTTGTATATTACTTTTGATACCTTCGAGATTTGAATGTGACCCCATTGTGAACAATAAACTAGCCATCATTTGGTTGCACTCATAAACCATACATTTATGAACCAGGCTCCATCCATTCCATTAAAAAACAGACATAAACCATTATTTCATGCAGTATCCATCGGATCAACTGACAATGATCCATTGCCAACAAAAACATAAACAAACAAAAAAAAACAAAAAACAAAACAAAAAACAAACAAAAAAAAAAACAAAAAAAAAAACAAAAACAAAAAAAAAAAAAAAAAAAAAAGGAGTGATCCATCGCAGATGGAAGCAATTATCCATAATGCAATAAACCTGTTATAATCGCATATAAATTGACCAGGGAGTGTCCATTGCAGTTAAAAATACATAGAAAAACAAACTACAAAATAAAAAACGAACAAACAAAAACCCAAAACAAAAAAGACACTGCCCGTTGCATTAAATAAACTGTTAATCTATGCAGCAATCAATAATGCAGCAATAATCATACAAAGAGACACCTCCCAGTACACGAAGGATTAACACTGACAGGGCACATTCTCATATAAATTCAGGCTGGACTTGAGCAGGCTCCTGGGACAAGAACGTTTTTAGGCTTCAGCAGGTGTGCTTGTCAATTGGCTTTCTTTGAAGTGTAGGTCAGCGTTAAATTTAATGGCCAAAATATTCAGATTTTCCTTTTAAACTTAAATTTGAAACTTGTAGTATACCAGAAACAAATTCATCTGGACAGAAGTTGCATGTTGGGGGAAATGTGTGAAAAAAGACTATGAATTACACATCGTAGCCAGTCGAAATCGAAACGTAGACTGGCACCTGCTCAACACAAGGCACGCAGCAACAGACGCCGTCCATGCTTCCAGGCATGTGATTGGCTGTCTGAAAGTTGAATATCTGGTTGTCTAATCTCAAGCTGCTTTCATCAAGGTACCGGTAGTAAGTAATATATTTAAACACACGAGTCAAGCATTTTTGACCCATTAGTCACATAAGCATTTACCACAGATGGTATATGTACAATTCAAAATTTTACTCAGTGGTGAATCTATATTAGCAATGGGATGCCACATGACTTCAAACGTCTTGAACACATAACCTACCTCTATATTAAGGAACCCCTTATGGCGTTATGATATGCTCAAATAATGAAATCAAAATTATGAAAAAGGGCGACACGATCAGAGGAACTACCTGGTCACAACTTAAGATAGAAAATGACATACGCGTTAAGTTAACCAGTCGACAGGTGGCATTTTTCACTCAATAGGACACTGGTACACATGAAGATACATTGCATTTATCACAAGGATTAGGGATGAACTGATCTAGGTAGTACAGTCTCCTGGCTATCAATGAAATATAAGCACCATATGTATTAAATGGCCATTTGGCCATTACCTGTATATATGCATATACATGAAATCTGTACAGAGGTTTGAGCTCACTGAGGGAGGTACTTACACTGGAATTTACCGAAATAGCAGTCAATATCTACATATCTACAAGACATAGTTGCATAAAAAATTTATGCCCTTTGCATCCATCAAGTCTGGTTTGTACCTCCGTATATTTTCCTGAACAATCCATCACGTTCATCAAAGAAGGCTGGACATTGTAAAAGAAAGTGAATCTCGCTTTCTGCACTGCTCACATAACATCTTGTACCAGATACGACCAGTTGCAGGAAGTTTCGGTCTCGTATGATAGCCGAGTTCTACATTCAAATCATGGGAGCTTAATCTTAGTCTAGCAGAGCAATGGCCACATACACCTGATACACCCTTTTTTTTTACCATTTAAAGTGAAGGGACTTTGGTCTTGCATTCTTGTATATAAAACGATACAGCTATTCTTTTAAAGTTTTGTGAAATAGATATACATCTTCAACATGTTGAGAATGCCAGAAAAATGTCTAAGATCGGCTGCTGCCAGGACGTTGGTCACAACTCAGCACCAGTTCATCTATTCTGCATGATACGTTTCAAGCAAAGTATTGCATGAGGATTTCAACTCATGTTCAGATGATAACTTGTGTGACATGTAGCCAATATTCAAGTGTACAAAACTTATTGCTTGATGCATAATGGAAACAGACATGTTCCCATGTTATATATATATATATATATATATATATATATATATATATATATATATATATATATATATATATATATATATATATATATATATATATATATATATATGTATATATACATATATGTATACATATTTGCCCAGCGTTGGTGTTTGGTATCGTACACCCAACATGTACAAGAAAAGCCAATTGAACCCTTTTTATTACCTCATAAGTTCTGTTAGAAGTGCACACTTTACAACCATATTCGAATATTGGCAGAACTTAAGGATCAAATAGTTTAAGCATCCATGTGTCTGTATATTTACTCATATACCCATAGTATATTTTTAGACTGCACAAGCTTGCTCTTTTGGCCAGTTCAGCCTGCTAAGCAAGCAATTAATACAGACAGCTTGAATCAAAGACATTTTGTGAAACTACCTCGACTAAACGATAATTAAAACAGGTACTACGTGGGATATAATTACTCCCACGAACACGGTTATCCTAGTCTGGGTGAAGTGACCATAAAGATTACATTTTTTTTCTATAGAACTGCATGAAGAAGTCAACCTGGAAATGAAGACCAACTTTTGCAAACAGTTTAGGAATTAAGATACCCCCCTGCAAAATACCGTGTGAACATTTCAGAATTTGACTTAAAAGGCATAGTCATTTCCCCCTGTTACTTGGGTGATTGAACATATTTCGCGAGACATTCAGGTGGAATATACCGGGAATAACTTTTGTTCTGATATATAAAGAAGAGTATACGATTCACATGGTCAAAGGCTTTAGTAAAGCTAACAAAATAACGTAAGAGTACATACTGAGGGTGGTTTCCCATGAATTTCTATTTGTCGATAAGACTTGAGACGAAAAATGTGTTATGATGCGTCCCACTGTGCCCGAAAAAAACAGTCATGTCCAAATGCCCATCATCATGACCAAATGCACTGTTCTTCCAACTCCAGCGGGCAATTGGATAAATATTACTGTAACTAATCATGCATAGCTAACACCTTGATTTACCGGGGGTCTGTTTTATTACTTTTTTGTGAAGTGGGTTGAGCGCACCTCGTGACCACTGCACTGGGAAGTTTCCATCTTTCAGTAAGTGATATTAAAGACACTTAAATGGATGCTTTAAGAGATTTATGGCATAATTAGGAAATTCTACACGAAGGTTAATTAAGGATCTTCCGACTGCTATTTTTTTTTCGTAATCTACTTTGTTTTCGATATAATTCAAATTTGTATTCTTAAGATAAGGTAAAAAAATCATAAATCATAAATCAAAATAATCATCAGTATCAGGTGCAGAAGCAGACTATGAGAAATATTGATCAAAGTCCTGTAAAAATGTATACCGTCATTATGTTGCTCGCCTGACAATCCTTCCGGAAAATGCCAAAGAACATTTGAGTTATTTGAGCGCACATTTTCAAGCTCTTGCCTAACATTTAACATTTGCTGTCGTCGCTTCCTTTGCGCCACCCGTTTGTGTTCTTTTCTGCCATGTGTAAAATTGTCTCAATTTACTACAATCAGACGAGTCACAAAGCTTTGCGAAAATAGGAGCCTCGTCTTTTAACGCTTTATCGTCATTATCAAACCACCGAGTTGATGTTTTGGTACGTGTCTTTCAAACTCTTGAAAGGTATTTCCAGTGGTGTGATCTTTGTGACTATAACACCTATAACAGGTGGCTTCATTGGTTGTATCACTGTTGAGCACACACGCAATGTGTGTCAATTTGTCACGGGCTACATCAGAAGCTATCTCTTGGAAACATTTAAGCGAGATGAGTCCCTTTTATGCTATTTCATATAATGGTCTTGAGAGTCCGGGGTTATCTGTGGAGATGACCGAGATTTTACATAAAAATTAAACACAGATGGACAATGGTTTAACTCCATTCTGAATTAGTACAAATTAGTTCCAATCAAAATTCAATGGTAACTCTAAACTAATAAATGTTAATATTTTCACAAGTATGCCACATAAAAATGTCATTTTATGTTGTAGCAGGTAAAATCTGTAATCACTTCAAAACTGCAACAAATCCAAGGAAAATTTGCTGTTTAAATCTTTAATTATTTTAAAATTGTAACAGATCACAGAAAAAAATTGTCTTTGTAGGCTAACAGACATATTCCCTGTGACCCTATGAAACGAATCTTCTTTTCTAGTAACCTGTTGCATCGTTTAAACCTATGGCCTACGTCACACGCGATGAAAATATTACGTTGGTTGCATTTCGTTACATTTTCTTCCTTCCCGTACGAGCCAAACGGTGAGTGGGTGGGTGGGTGGGTGGATTGAATGTCAGTACTCTTGAGGAGGGGCTGATCCCTCGCAGAACTTTTTTTCTCCACATTAAAGTGACATGAAATTGAAATATCTTCTTCAGAGTTTTTAGGGTTCAAAAGTTCCCAACTTCTCCGTATACACCTTAGGTCTTTGTCTGCTAAGCCTGAAGGCGCACCACAGACGGGAAGCAAGGACTGACAGGTATTATGACACGAGTGAGTCACTCCTGCAGGTGATACAGCTACCCTCTGCCCAACCCGCACCTGCGTTTTATATCCGGCTTTCTAACGGGACATCTTGTCTCGTATATAGGTGGCCTCGATGAGGTGGTCCTCATGGCCCACAGTGTAACCACATGATTGCAAAGACCTTGTTGGTGCATCATTTGTTTTCTTGTCGAAATAATTCTGCCGGAAGGGCCTACACGAAGCCATAATACATATATATACACACACACACACACACACACACACACACATATATATATATATATATATATATATATATATATATATATATATATATATATATATATATATATATATATATATATATATAATTTTCAACCGGTTACTTTGGAACAATGACACATTGCAATTCAGTTTGTTCTATTGTTATATCGATGCATTATTATGTCCTCGGAAGTGTGAACCCTGCTGAGGCCACTGAAGTGCCTAATTGGCTGCTGTGCAAATCAGGACAACAAGGATCTTGATCTCAGTGATGAAAGAGGGTGGGTAAGGGGTTTCCCGTACTGGCGTACTAGGGCTTTATATTTACCGTACTGGCGTACTGGAAGCCCTCGTATTTTACGTACTTCGTACTATCCCAAATTTTGAAACATTTTTATTTTCCGTACTGCGTACTCTAGAAAAAAATTACCTGTACCAGCGTACTGTGCCCCCCCCCTTACCCCCCTTATGAAAGTATAATCACGCTCAACCATCATGATACAAGCATATCTTTTCGTGGTTGCCTGCAGATTTATATTAAGCATAGTTGTTACAACGTAAAAGTAAAACATTCATTTTAACGATTTGTTTCATTCTGCTTACTAACTGATGTGTTTCAAGAGGCCCAAATTATGGTTTGCATCGATTCACAAATTTTGAGTGACCTTCAGTACAAGTCATCTATAGTCTCTTTGAAACACGTGAATGTCGAAGAAAAGGACAAAGAAACATACAAATACACGGCCAGAAAAAAAAATAAAGACGATAAAAAAGATTAAACCACTCTGATTAAAATTGTTAAAGCAAATAAGATTTATTGAATTCGGCAGGCAAAGGAAGTCGAATAAATATAACCCATTTTCAGTAAATCAGGTCGTGAACTTGAAAAAATGTGTTTTCTTTGCTCGTGTGAAATACCATATGACGTCTTTCCAAGATACATGACGCCATCAGAACAGCTAGCTTCGTCAAAATACCAGTGACAATTATTCACTTGGATTTTTTGGTTTAAACATATTTTATTCGAAAAACAATCGGTCAACAGGCACAATGCCTATATTAAGACCTCTTGTACATAAAGTGACAATACATACATACAATGTTGGACTGCCAGATAACATATAGATACACGCACAGTACGTTACAGACAGCAGACAGTGAAAGGGAGAAGGAGAAGAGGCTATTGGGCGAGTATGTGTTAATTTGCTTGTCCATATCTTAAACTGGCGACGAGATCTGTATAAATGTAAATTATAGTGAGAGGTACCTGCTTGAAAGCTTTACTGAGGTTGACTAATCCTTGAATCTTTCCGTAGATTTAATATAACAATGTACTGATCGAAAAATGTCATAATTTGCGTTTTTGTTGCCACCTGATATTCCGTAAAGTAATGTTTTTAGGTTGAAAGGTGCCAAAGATACAATTTCAGTTTGAAGTTTGTCCCTTTGGATGGTATATTTGCTGCACTGAAAAAAATAGTGGAAGTAGTCCTCAACAGAATGACCACAGGAACAAAGTGGTGACATTATCAAGCCCATTTTGTACAAGTCAGAATTCAGCTGGCTACAACCCATTCTTATCCTGGCATGTATAATGGCAATTTTTCTTTCTCCAAAGTAAAATAATTCATTTCTTTTCGGTGTACTTTTGCTTAATTTCCGTTTGAAGTCGTCAACATTTTCCGAATTTTTTATTGATCTTGAAAGAAGATTCCATTCACGGATAGTAGATGGGAGAAAGGAGTTGTAATGTATGTTTTTTCTAGCAATAGGAGGTGTTATGGTTTGTCTGGATCTTATGTTATATGCATTTCTTTCTCCCGCTGTCTGGGGAACTAGGTCACAGAGGTAGGCAGGAGCAAAACCATTTACTATTTTGAACATGAGAACTAATTTTTGTTTACGTCTTCTTTCGGAAAGTGTTTCCCAGCCCGTTTCTTCATATATTTTACTGTGACTTGTTCGACTCATTGCTCCTGTTACAACCCGGGCTGCAGCCAGTTGAATACTTTCCAGGAGATCCCTGTCCGATTGTGTGCATCCATCCCAGACCACGCTGGCATATTCTAAACAGGGCAGAATGAAAGAGAAGTATAAAGATTCCAGCGCCCGTCTGTTCAATTTGTATTGGAGGCTTTTTAGAATACCTACTAATTTCCTTGACTTTACAGCAATCAAATTTATGTGTGATGCCCACGAGAGGTCGGCAGAAAAGATGATGCCAAGGTGCTTATGATGTTCAACATTTTCAATATTTGTTTCTTGGAACATTAAGTCAGGGTGATCAACAGGTCTCTTTTTACGAGTAAAAAGTAATGATTTGGTCTTTGCTGGGTTGAAACTGACCAGCCATTGTTTTGCCCAATCAGACATGGAGGAAAGATCGTGAGTTAAAGTGTTTGCCCCTTCGGCTGGATTATCTACTTGGATATATAGTGTTGTATCGTCTGCAAAAAGACGAATTTCTGACTTGACTATATCTACAATGTCATTTACATAGATCAAAAACATGAGTGGGCCTAGTACTGAGCCTTGTGGGACGCCTGCTTCGATACTGCCCCAAGTAGACGCCTGACCTTGGATAACTACGCGCTGACACCTGTCATGAAGATAATTTTCGACCCATTTTAATAGATTGCCATGAATCCCTGCTTTCTTCATCTTGTAAACCAAACCCGGATGATGTACTTTGTCGAAAGCTTTTGTTATGTCACAAAAGACTACACGAACTTCTTTTTCCAAATCAACAGCTTTGGTAAACTCGTTATATAGAAAAACTAGTTGGTTAACAGTTCCGTCACCAGGAATAAAACCAGATTGTTTATCGGAAAGGACGCAGTTGTCCCGGAAAAAATTGAACATATGCTTGAAGACTGCTCGTTCAAACACTTTGCCTACACAACTTAGGAGCGAAATGGGTCTGTAATTTTTACAATGTTCTGGTGATCCATTTTTCAAGATCGGTGACACGTGGGCTTTTTTCCATTCTGACGGAAATCTAGAATTACTGAGAGAAAAGTTAAACAATTTAGTAAGGGAGGGAGTGATGCTAGATGCAGCCTCTTTTAATAATAAAGGACTTATGCCGTCTGGTCCACAAGCCTTATCAACTTTCAGAGATTTCAAGATGTCAAAAACTGTTTGTTCATCTAACTCTACTTGTTCTAAAACATTTTCCTGATCAGGAATATCATGCCCATCCAGTGTAAAGGCCGAGGAATCGACACGACATTGTTCAAGGAAAAAGTCATTAAAAATGTTTGCTTTTGTAGTATTATCGGAGGTGACTGTATTATCTGAAATAATTGCAGGAATCGATGATTTAGATTCTCCAGAGATAAGGTATTTCACCATTTTCCACCAATTTTTGCTTTTGAATTTACCCTCATTAACAACTTTACACTGCTTTTTGTGATACTCCTCTTCAGCTGTTCGCAAGTCACTTATATAAGCATTACGCAAGTCACGAAAATATCGCCATATGTGATGATTTTCATTTGATACCTTTGCTTTTTTATGTATTCTTTCCACTTTCCTCTTTTGAGTGCGCAATTTGGACGTGTACCATGGTGCATCATTTGCACGTATAGTCACGTTTCTGTTGGGTATACAAGCTTGTGCAACAGACAAGAAGGACTGGGTCCACATGTTGCAGGCCGTGTTAATACAATCAGTATCGAAGCAGGCATCCCAATCAGCCTCATTCAGTTTTTGCCGGAAAATATCAAAATCAGCTCTAGAGTAATCCCATATGTGTCGGTCGAAACAGTGAACTTTTCGCACCCTGAAAAATAAACTTGCTGCAACAGTGCAGTGGTCGCTTTGTCCCACGGGTGGCAGCACAGTTATTGACTTAATATATTGAGGCATGTTACTAATTATTTGATCCAAACAACTTGACGTCTGTTGGGTTATTCTCGTTGGTTCTGTTACGTGAAGTTTTAGATTATTATGAAGAACAAAATTACTAAGTTTTTTACCATGATATGTTTTTGGATCAGCGTTCAAGTCGCCCGCTATCATAAAGTTTGTACAATCCGTGTTACTAGAAGCTAGATCAAAGTTGAGTTGAAGATCATCCCAGAAGGATGCACCTGAATTTGGAGGCCTGTAGACAACGGCTAATAAAAACTTATTGTTGTGGAGCCGGATCTCCATCCACATCAACTCGAGATTTGGACTTTCCAGATCCGTTCGGCGTGTAACAACTAAGGCATGAGAAGTATAAACTGCAATCCCTCCACCAATCCCGTGAACGCGGTCACGACGCATGATTGGGTGGAATCCTGGGAGATTAAGATCACGACTATCCTTATCAGCCGTAAGAAAGGTTTCAGACAACGTTATTATGTCAAAAGACTGAGCTAAGGAGGTTTTAATATATGTAAGCTTATCATGTGAGAGGCTACGAATATTGGCATGGCAAATTTTCATATCTTCAGTATGGTTATCAGGGCCCGGGTTTGGATGCACATCCCCGGACAGGGCTATCAGTACAAGGTGTAAAGTAGTAAAAACATCTGTCAAATTATCCAAAAAAATATGAAATTTCAAAGTAACCAGTACTTTTTCTAATTCTATATGGCTGTTTCCTCTCTGGTATAAAGTTCCGATATTAAATGACAGAAATAATATGCCAAGGATTAGAATAATCTGACAACAGAAAATAAACCAGAAAATTAACTTCTGCGACATGTACATTTCTATTAAGATACCAGATTCTTGCCTTAAGTTCATGAAAGTTTTTAAAGTTATATGTAGACTTATGCAGATAATATGAACAGCAAATTTCCAAATTAAAGATAGGTTACTTACAGCAAGAAAGAGCATGACCCTAATAATGAATAAATGTACATGACCAATTGTTCTCTCTACAAACGAGGGAGAATATAATGCTTCCCAATATGTCCAGAAATATTTCGCATGTCCGATATCAGTAACATATAACTGGCAGCAGATATGACCAGTGAAACTGTAGAAAACATACATGAAAAACGGGAAGTACCAAAAACTAGATATGACATGTACAGTGATGTAAATATATATGTAAAACCGATTTAAATAGCGTATACCAAGACAGAGGGATGAATGTATCGAATCCCTGCAGTAACGAAAGGTACCTACGAAAAGGGCGGCGACCAGTTTGAGTGAAAACATACAACCAAAACAATCGTCTTTCGAACAAACAATAGCAGCACATACCATATACAAAAATTTTCGAAGTTGAAGTGCTTTAAAAAGCACATTAATTATAATTGAAACCCCGTCGTTTTTACATAATGCATTGTAAACACATACCATATACACGACTTTCCAAACTTGAAGCACTTCGAGAAACACACTAGTTAAATTCAAAACCCCTTGGCTTTTACATCGTACACTATATACACAACTCGCAGAGAGAGCAAAGACATAAATTCCAAATAGAGACAGAAAGGACACAGAAAGACGCACAACACAAAAGTGTCGTACATACCTTGGAAAATTTAGATTTAAACGAATGTTAAAAGAGAAAAAAAGTAAGCGCAGTAGTATAGTTATAAATTTTAAAGATTATTATATGAAAACTGCGTTTTTCAGTTTCTGGATTATGAAGCAGCATATGATTATAACGTTGATATTTTTGGCATTTATCATTTCAAAATTATCTTACACAATTAATGCTGTCTCCTTGTCCAAGATTGATCTGCCACTGCGGAGCCGCCATTGCGCCCAAGAATCAACCCTACTGTTGGGCGCAAAGGCGGCTCCACAATGGCAGTGCGTGTTTGCCGCCATGGTGCTTCGGCTGTGCCCAGCAGTATGCATTTATGCTTCAAGCCATTCTCTGGGTAGAATACTTCCCCTTCAGTCCATACCAACATGATGTTGGTGCGCTTTTATGGGGAAATTCAGGTGTACAAGCTGAAGGATTCCGCTGTTTATGTTGAAACCGAATTTATAAAAATATTTCAGTGCACACAGTAATTTATGGTATATTTTTCTGTTCTGAGCGTCTTGTCTGTACTTTGTGAGTCTCCATGTTTGAAGAATCCCTGGATAACAGACATGTATCATGTACTTTTGGATAATCCAATAAAAATAGATATTTTTGAACTAAATCTGGGACCACGTGAAGCATTTTGTACATATAATGAAATGACAACCAAATCTTTACCGTAAAAGCCCAGTAAGTAAACCCTACGTAAAAATACGATTCATCGTTTTTGACATGGCAGCTTTTCAGTATACAAAACAACAGAGACACCATGTCACCGTGCATCAGTTTCAAATTAGTGTTTCTTATATTATGGAATGTCCCTTGGGTAAAAACTAGTGCTAGCGCCTGACACAACTTTCAAAACGGACGCTCGTGGCGGATACTGGGTTGAAAATATTATAAAATGTCCTTTGGGTTAAAACTCGAAGTGCAAGTGTCTGACACAAGTTTTCAAAACGGAGGCTAGTGGCGGATACGTGGTTGAAATATTTTCTGGAGTTGCGAGCAAGTGGGTATCATATAAAGCGCAGCAAGTGCGCGAGCTTGCAGTTTCATGACCTTGCCTCAGATACCATTGGTACCATCATTAAACTGATATAATTTATCATCTGTTTACCACATACATGTAAGTTTATTTAGTGTTCAAAGGGTTAACATTGGTGCTCTTATCACGAGCGTTTAGTTTACGTTTCGCATGGTAATCCAAAGCCATGATTTATTGCGTAGATACACACCCCCTAAATACTGAGATGTGACTCACTGGATTTTGCATATGTACTCGTTTATCCTCTGTGTACTTGTTTACCACTTTTTTGCCAGTTTGAAGAAAAAAAAATGGATTCGACCTATTTCATCGCAAAAAAATGTACATAGATCTATTTTGATGTAATCTCACTTTCCTCTTTAGAAGCTTCAAAATACAGATCCCTATTATGAAATTGCTTTTTAACATTCATGTATTCTGGTTTTGGTATTTAAGCTATTTGCAGTAGAAAGCGCTTTGTTATGGACAAAAAGTGTGCAGAATGGATAGAAATAAAAAGTTGGCTTCGTTCCATGTCCTGGCACAAATACAGTTTTTCCCATGATTTGCTCCAGTCGGTCGCTCTGGTGACAACGTATAATCTTCATGATAGCATGGTTACAATAATATGTCTACAAATAGTTTTCAAAACATTAAGTCTGGATTTACAAGTTTAGATTAAGGCGTAGTTTGTTATTGTGGATGTCTTCATTTAGGAAAGTAGCCCATAAATTTATTGCTCTAGCCTACATTTAGAAATTACCGATACTTAAACTTAACACAATGAGATACAAATGTGCTGATTAATGCACACAGTTTAATACAAACGGTACATCAACGACGTACATTGCATCATTATCAACACACTGGGAAATATCCCGGGACGTACGGTAGCTCATTTAGGAACCCTGTGTGCAGTTTTTTTGTTAACCAAATATATAATGGTTTTCAGCCAGTAAAAGTAAACACAAAATTTGTTGTTGTTGTATTATCTTAAACTCTGACACTGTTATATATATATATATATATATATATATATATATATATATATATATATATATATATATATATATATATATATATATATATATATTACAATTTATATATAGATACATCATTTGACCCAAGTAAAAATGGTTCCGAATAGCATGTCAACAAGAAGATATTTGGTGATATTTCTGCATAGAAAAAAAAGACATCGTCAGGATATAGTTACTATGGGCCTGGGCCTCCATTACATATGGGGATTTTTTTTCTATTTGGAAAGGCAAATTATGCAAACCAACTAACGACTGGGCTGTTGGTTGAGCTGGAGGGACATGGCAATATATAAAACTTGGTTGCTCCCAGAGAGAATATGATTGGGATTCACATTTTACTGTTTAAACTGTCCACTAAGCCACAGACAGTTCAATCCGTCATTTGCGGTATAAAATTCATTTTGTTCATTTTTAGTGATAAAACCAACAAGTCTTATATTTGGCCGGGAATGCCAGATGCCAATCAGAAGCAAATCTTACGACAATGAAGAGAGCTCTTGTCTGGTCAGTTGTGGTTTACACGACAGATCTGCCAGGTCATGTGATGTCTGTCTGCAGAGCGGCCATTTATCTGATCTCTTGTGCAAGTAGCTTTGACTGTTTCACTTTATATGGACCGTAAATGATCATCGCACATATATGATTGGACTCATACAAAAACAAACAAAATAAAACAAAACAAACAAACAAAAAACAAAAGAAAACAAAAAATAACAGGCGTATTTTGTAATCATTCATTTGCTTGAGGTTGCTTTCTAAGCAATATATATATATATATATATTTATGTATATATATATATATATATATATATATATATATATATATATATATATATATATAGAGAGAGAGAGAGAGAGAGAGAGAGAGAGAGAGATAGATAGATAGATATATAGATAGATAGATAAATATAACATGCATACATTTGTGCGTGTGTTTCATTTGATGTCTGCCCTTTGGTGTTCAAATATTCTACTTATTTGTTAAGAAGAACATTGTATTACTATAATTTGCTTAGATCTCTTCTTCTGGCTTTAGGCTAGCAACTTTACTGGCAAAGCGTTTTTCTGCAAAGCAGTAAAGGTTTTTCAAATCTATATACAAACTGGAATAAAATGATAAGCAGATAAACAGTCCAACGTGCAACCATGTTGGTCCTGATGATACTTTTATGCCCAAGAACGAAAGTTTTCCGTCAATTTAGAAAATGCCGTGTTTAGCATCTGTGGTCAACAGGACTCGACCGGCGACTCCTGTCTCGATCATGTTGACCTCTTTCTTGGAAGGCAAATCGTGCCAATAGGAGATATTCACATTGATGGTGATCCTGCCCTGCCACCTACGCTGCAGCAAGGAACTTGACAGGAAGGAGGGCAGATTCATGTGTTAAGCAGTGCTAAATGAGCCTCTTTGAGAAAAGTAACAGTCCCAAAACGCAAAAAGCTCATAAAAAGTCAATCACTAAGTTTTAAACCAATCAAGATGCTGAACATATGTAGAAAATTTCATATGTTTGGTAGAAAAAGTGTTATTTCTGGATGGTAAAGTAACGTATCTGCAGCAAGTGCCCTCATCATAGTGGAGGTATAGTTCTGTTGCCTGGCAAATGAGGGGGACCAGAGCAGGTCTGCACATAATATAGTTAAATGTGACTACCTCCTATTGTAGTTTAATTTACGTTGGCGTGAAACAAAAGAGAAGTGAATTCCAGAAGTCAGAAGTATCGCACGGGGCGTGCAGCCACGAGCAGGTCGATTTTGATAACCTTTGACATGCACCGGAGATGAACAGTGCCGGGTGCGCTTGTCGTTTCTTTAAACTTGTTTGGATTAACGTGAATACTGACAGAGGCCAGTTCGCTGAGAACTTGGTTGGGGCGATTAACCATTTCCTGGCTAAAATATCATAGCGTCAACAAATCAACTCTGGCCAATGAAAACTGATGACCTAAAGTAAAGTCAGTAAGACCTTATCTGCATGGTTTCCGTTGCTGAGAAACACAAGTGGGGCCTGTCCCAAACGTATTGAAATATGCGATATTTTACATCCGTGCATGTTATTTTGGGCGGTTTGAGCGTCAGACTAGAAGTGTACTGGGCGTTTCTACGGATTGCCTGAGATCTGTGGAATGATCAACCATGGGTTCATTTTTGGCACAAACAAAATATGGTGATAACTTTTTCTCTTTGCAGTGCTGACTATTATCAGACCCCGTGTTGCCTTTGGACCAGTTTTTGTCTGTCTGACACGTGTCTTCCGCTTTGTCTTTCGTGTTGACGTAGTTCGCACAAATTCCAAAGACCGATGTCCGGCGTTTCGTCGCCGGTATTCGTGGCAAGAATCTCGTAAGCCCCAAACGTGCGGCCGTGCGTCATCGATGATCTGATGATAGAGAATACACAGTCATTTCCGTTCACAGTCGAGCTAAAACAAACCATTGCCTGATAAACCGGTTTGGGTCATTTTCTAGAAAGTGTAATGTGTCCAAAATTGCCAACTATAAAACCAATGAAAATGAAACGTTGAACTGCTCTAACAATTTGTTTTGACTTTGCCTTATATTTAAAAAAACGGCGTGTTTATCATATGGTAACACCATCAAGCGCCAAAAATCAAGTTATAATGACATTGTTCAGCTGAGCTCAAAACATCAAAAACAGAAGTACTTGAATAATCTCTACCTCTTGGCTTGCCTGCTACAAAAGCATCCAAATACAAGTCAAATGAATATATCAAACTAAATCAGCAGTTTGACAAGATGACCAGTTTCTCTGCAACACTTTTTTCAGCACCTTGACATGTCGGTGCCCTGGACTGAATTGATTTTTGTTCCCAGAAAATGTATGAATACAATTGTACTACTCTATGGGATGAAATGGTACAATATACACAAGACCTGCCGTATTTTGGTTACAATTGGAGGTGTTAATATTTACTAATATTATCTGCAGACCTGATCTGGTAGCCTTAGTTGCGAGGCAACAGAACTATACCTCTGCCATGATGAGGGCACTTACACCAGTTATGTTACTTCATCATCCACATAAAACGCTGTTTATACCAAAAAAGTGAAATTTTCTAAATATGCTTAGCATCTTGCATGTTTTTAAAACTTAGTGAATTGGTTTTCTTAAGCTGTTTGGTTTCTTGAGTTGTTACTTTGACATAGAAGCTCATTTGGCCCAGCTTAATAGACGAATCTGTCCTCCTTCCTGTCAAGTACGTTGCTGCAGCGCAGGTGGCAGCACAGGATCCCAGTTGATATGATGCCTCCAATTGATAGGTTCTGGATTGCATGGACGGAATCTTAATTAACCCTCAGGCGCATGTGGTCCGGTCAACTGGGTAAAAAAATCATACTGTCAATTTTAAGGTCTTCGTGAATCCTCGAACAAGCCAGGATATACGTTTCGTCAGTCAACACCACAACGGGCCCAAACCATTGTGGTCGATTGAACAGATATGTTTTTTGCTTCTGTCTCAAACACAATAATGATTCAAAACGAAATGTGACTAAGTTTTTTCCATGTTTAAAAAAAAAAACTTGTCAATACCATGACGGTCAACACTATAACAAAACCATGGTTACGGTGGTGATCTTTTACACACGAATGACTGTTTTTCATGTCATGAAGGGTTTGGAGCGTCGCAAAAATAGTATGACAGATATTATCCTCCTTCCATTTTGATCACTGTGATATATACATCAGAAAGGTTACAATAACTGGTCTTCAATCATTTTATACTGCTTGTAATTTATGGCACGGTGGTGACTATAAGTTTCATGACTTCACCTGTATCAAGAGTTCATTTGGCATGCGTAACTTTAAGAAAGCGTGGCTGGCACTACTACTCTATATAGCCCATGTTTATGTCTGCATGTGTAAGTATCCCTAGGGATCCATCCTCTGAAAAAGAGTCAATTTGTCGGTTGATGTACTTAAAATATAAATTGGTTCTAACATTGCATTACAGCCCAACTGGCAATATCCTAACAACACAGAAGCATAATTAGCAACGACGGCCTCAAAATCTACAGTCTGATGACTAAGATACAAACTTGGGCTTTTAACATTCTCTTCGAAGCATGTTCCATCATGTGCAATGTTCCATCATGCGCATTCGTGGTGATTAGAACTTTATGTGGTGCGTTTTAAATGATTGCATTTGTGACAGTGGCTTTTCTTTCGACAGTTATAACTCCTCTTTGATATACTGTACTTTTTGTGATATTTTCGGTTTGTCTCAAGAAGGTTTGCATCATTTGTATTTTTTTTTTCATTTTAATCCCTCATAGTTTCCTTAATAAAACCTTTCTGCTAAATGGAGGATTCAATAACGGAACTTAATAGTTATTGCTTCAGCTGACTGGTCAGTCAGCTGAAGGTACACGTTACACAACAGTATGCACGCTACAAGATTAACACAATAAGTTGCATATGCAATGGAAAGTAATGGGAATCCACGACTCTAGCCCTCTAAATTAAAGTGCCCTATACAGGAAGAAATTGGAAACCTTTTGTTCTTGCCCTTTCATAGTGTGTAATATTTATTTATTTAGGATCACAATATCATTTGGGGTTTGTTTTTTTTTGTTTTTTGTTTTTAACTATCAGTTAAGTTAAAGTCACCATGATGTTATAAAACATGGTATTACTGTAATTTGCTCTAAACTCTGTCTAACGTGCATGCTCAGCTGATGTTCCACGGACATGTCGATTGTTGGCATACGGGCTTTCGTGACTCTTCATCCTAGATTCGCGCCGTATCTATTGTAATGCTTCTATAGATTGTATGATAAACTTTGCATCCCAGTTTTACAAAGTTGCTTGTGTGTTCACTGATTCACAAGCGGCCCCACGTGTCATAATTATACGATTCGGCAGACTAAAAAACATGCACTTAGCAGATTCATGAGCTTCACGGGCTATCAGGGCAGTTCTATCTTATCATCATTGACGGGGTTAGTTGGCATTTCTTTTTATAACGCTGAACACCTGAGCAGAAACATACAGCCTGGCAAACTTCACTATTTTGCTCATGTGTTGCTTGCTTTGACACATAAACCAAAGGATCAATGGCAAACGTAGAGAGACAGGAAGTAGCAGAGTGTAGCACTGGTCAAGGGGTATCACGTGACTCACCATGACCACACTATTGGTCAGAATAGGTCAGGTGATCTCTTTTTCTTATAACTGCTGACTGCTACCTCTTCCTTCTTGGCTTATGAAATGGAGTGACAAAAAGAAGTGCAATCGTTTTTTTTTTTTTTTTTTTTTTTACAAAATTGAACTGGCAAAAAGAAAACGTTTTAAATTGAAATTTCAGCTAAAAAAATCATGTTAAACTTAAAAGGTTAATTATTACTTCTGTTATTATTTTAGTTATGCCCAACGAAGATTTTAAACAAAATTGGTAACAAAAATTCTCTCACATTTTTAAAAATCTATGTTGGCGTATAACTTTCGAGGAAGTTATCTCGAATCTTATCTTTGATACTCGAGATCACGGTCAGTTTTTGTTTGTCTTCAACTTTAGCGAAGTAAACATGCACTCAATACCGATATATTTGTTTAAAGGTAAAGCTAGGTTTACAATGTTCACTCCAGAGCAGCATTGCGTTGATAAAAGGTTACATCGAGGTGAAAGCAAGGATATAAACTCGAGCTAAAATAACGCGCCAGTATATTGTTATTTTATTATCAAGTACAATTTACTGGTTTTCAATTGCGAGAAAAA
The DNA here is from genome assembly GCA_964020975.1 of Hermodice carunculata. NCBI lineage: Eukaryota > Metazoa > Annelida > Polychaeta > Eunicida > Amphinomidae > Hermodice > Hermodice carunculata. The sequence goes on along the minus strand of OZ026615.1, from coordinate 6,498,606 downwards.
GTTCGAATTATATATTTTTACATCTAGACGTCATACCAATTCTTACCGCCATAGAACATAGACAGGCACTCAGTGTTCACAGGCATACATGAAAAAGCAACGGTTCTAATGAGAATTTTTAACAGAGCTGCTTTGCATATGTCTGATACGACCTCCGCATAATTAATGCCACGCCCACATTGTCTGTCAGCATGCTAATCACGATATGATCTTCGGGAGAAATCACGCAGGATTAGTACAGTTCTTTTAATATTATATTATGATGGACGTCTAATGAGCATGGAGAAATTGCGTGGATCGCGATGCCATAATGATTATCAGTCGACGTCTTATAATGTGATATAATCCATATGGCCCTGGCATCGGCTGCAGGACAAAAGACCTTGGCGGAGAGGGTGTTATGAAGCCATAATTTGGTTGTGTGAAGGGCAAGGGCGGCTGTAACTTTAATATTGTATTTATATTGACGGCTACATTCCAACTTAATTCAGGGATGGTGACCTGGTCAATTTTGCTATGGACTTCGACAATCCATGGGTCTCCCTTTTGCACATGTTGGTGAGTTAGCACGTCATGAGGACAAAGAAGCACTGTAGCGACTGTTTTATGACCGTCAGTGTTGGGTGGTGGAGCTGAGAGGGTAGTTCGATCCTTGTTTAGGGAGTTAGTTACCCAGGTAAATATTCACGTATGGTACCCATTCCCTTTGACAGCTAGTGCCATATTTACATAAATAAAATATACTTATGCTGCCCAAGGAGTCTCACCTGGCCGCCAATGGCAAACCTACATATGAAAAGAATAAATAAGTTAATGCATAAATAAGTGAATAATAAGCAAACATTAACAAAACAAAATTAAAAGCAACAACAAAACAAACAAATAAATGGCTTGAGATCAATCACAAGGTATTGATCTTGTCACGTTGCTTAAAGAAGTTTATTCATTCATTCACTTATTGATTTATTTATCAATTTATTAAACAGTGACCCTTTCATTTTGCTTAAGGTGTTGTCATTTATCTATTTATTTATTTCCTTACTAAAACACGTGAGTGTTTTTATCGAAGTCATTTTGGTGCTGGAACAGTTAAGTTCAAACACATTTATTTCACATGGATTGCCGAGTAGTACAGAGGCACTAAATGGATGGCTCTCTGTGGAGCACAATCATATGTATAAAACACACAGGAGAAAAAATTACTGAGGACAAATCAATTGATAAACATGCTAACATAATAATCTACTCGCTTCATCCTAGAACAGCACTTAAAATATCTTAATTTTCACCAGACGAAAGATTTTCATAACCATGTGTGAGATAAGTGAGCAATATGTCAGCTGCTTCGTGAAGGTTTGGATTGACTACCGGTGCCAAAATATCACATAACGTTCCCAATAAAGATACTCTATCATGGCGGGAGAGAGAGAGGACACTTCAGAAAAAAAAAAGTGGTACGTGCTCTCACTAGGGTGTGGGTAAATACATGCTGCGGAAGGAAGAAGATTGAATCTATGAAGATAAGAATTGAGTCGACAAAACTCCAGACGTAGTTGTGTATGAATAATATTAAGAAATCTTTATACATGTATTATATTCAAACAAATGTGTTTAACGATTTTCCCCATCAACAGGTCAGGTTGTGGAACCAACGACACATATTTTAGGCTATATTACACAGCCGAATATACGCATAGGCAGCACCCAACTAAATTCCCGTTTAAATAAACTGGGATTTAAGATAAATCCTGCCTTCATATGCGAGGATGTCTGCACTTCTTTTTTATATGCCCTTCCCATACAATCCACCAACTTGTTTGTATTAACGTTTCAATATGTGCTTAGACATGTAAACATTAAGATAACAATGATAACGAAAGCTTATTTTCTACATTGTATACGTATCATGTATAATGTACCTGTTCTGACGCTTTCTATAGTTGTCCCCCCCCCCCCCAAAGAGTGGTTTATCTCTAGTTTTGGTGGTGGAGGGGGACATAATTTCATGACACTGATGGTCGGTCTTACATGAATGTACAAAACAAACAGTAAGTAATAGGTTAAATACTGATGTACATGCGGCTTAAGGCTGACCATGGAGTCAGGTCTGCCACACAGAGTGTATTGTTTTATCACATGGATATTTGAGTATTTTTACATTGCCCAGACGTATCGTGGAATAAACACTATTCCATCAATGTCTCCGCTGCAAAGCGATAGTTTTCTCCATTATTATTGTCGTCGTCGTCATCATCATCATCATCATCATCATCATCATCATCATCATTACAGTTATGGTATTCTGGATTTTGCTGAGCATTAAAAGTATGAAAGTTTCAAAAATGTATAAACTATAATAGATACGATATGTCACCCTTCTTCTTTCGATATGCGTCTGATAATTACACATCTAAGGAACCGCCAAAAAATGTCATAATTTTCACCTTAATATGAACGAAACATTCGTAGGGCGCAAGGGGGGGGGGGGCAGAATTAAATGATGATTTTTGGTCATAAAGGTTTTTCAAACAATTAATGAAAAAAGTCAAAACTTTCAGCCTGTTCACTTAAAAAATATTAAGGCAAAGTCAAAACTAAAACTAAAACTACATGCAGGCATTCTATAGCAACGCCATAGATGTGAAACTGCCCATGTATGTTGCCTTGTGACCCAGGCTCCCAGGCCAAAACAAACTGTTGAAATCCATTTTAAAGTCTTTCCCGGGTTAACGTGATGACGGTCGCACAACTTATCAGATAGTCACACCGATTGCGTATATATTTGATACAATTGTATTCCAAAAATAAAAAATGTGCTCGACACTTCCCATCAGAGTTTCCTTACAAAAGCATAATAGAAACTTAACTTAGGTGTGTGTGTGTTTTTGTTTGTTTGTTTTCGTTTTTTTTTTTTTTTTTGTTTTGTTTTGTTTTGTTTTGTTTTGCTTCGTTTTGTTTTTGTTTTTAGTTTTTGGGGGTTTTTTTGGTTTGGTTGTTTTTTTTTTTTGTTTTTTGTTTTTGTTTTAATTAAATAAAATGTTGCCTTGACATTATCTGTGCAAGTGTTAGGCTTCCATGGTGTGTTTGGTTTCGGTGAAATGATAATATTGGTCATATTTCGGGTGCAGGAAGAGCTGAAAGTCAAAAAGTTATGGAAAGTTCATTTATATTCCCTCCTTCGCAAAGTGCACAAAACCATAGATCGTTGAGCTTCCGCGACGATCCATGATACTGGACACACGCTAAGACGAACTCCAACCCAACGCCAGGACGCACGGCATGGTGCTGACAGGTATGTAACTGTTACCAAGAGCGTGAGTGCAGTGATAAAGTCTCAGCGGAACTAAATAATGCGACCCTGGAAAAAAAAGGGGGTAAAAATGGTGATTTTTTTCCAGAACCATAAAAGTTGGTGGCAAATTAACGGTGAAACAATTTCTGGACCGTAACTTCACAGGTACAGTCCCTCTCTTTCCTGGCCGAAGGCAATGATATAATTGATAACTTATCCGAGGCCGAAGTTCTTAGAACCTTTTGTTGTTGTAGTTGTTTGTTTGTTTTTGCTTTTCTACCTAAGCGATCCGAACTTGATTCTCCGTCTGCTGTTCTCCCCAAGTTGCCTGTCCTTCCGTAGAATACATAAGGTTCGATTTCTATCTCAGACAAAGAAGTCTTTGACACTTTATTTTTTCTGCATATTTCTAAGACTCTTGGTTCTGACGGCATCAATTGTAAACTTGTGAAAGAAGCCGCTCCTATACCACACAGAAACCACTTACTAAACTTTACAACGTGTCATTGAAAAAAAATGATAAAACGTTCCTCCAATTCACAAAAACAAAAACAAACAAACAAAAAAAACAAACAAACAAAAAAAAAAAACATGTGGAGTAGCACTCCATTGTAAATTGCTCTATTTTCACGTGTTTAAATTTTTACGGGTTTTTTTTCTTTTTTTTTTTTTCTGACATTGCACTTTAGTTTTAATTTCACTATTTTGGACATAATTCCTATTCAAACAATGTTAAAATACTGTTTCACTGTGTTTGTTTTTTCACGATTTTATGTAATCAGTGAAATAAGCAAAATAAGAATATAGCGAAATTAAAGCAATTTACAGTATCCGCATCCTTGCCACGCTGGGCAGATAAAATCTTTGACAAGTGATTTTCAAACTTCTTTGAGCTTTTTCATGGTCGATCTGTGGATTTGTCATTCACCTGACAGCTGTTTATACATACGATAATATGATAATATCGTATAATTGTGTGAGTATACGATGATCTGTAAGAAATTTAATGACAAATAAGCCAAGACATAAAAGGTCAATATACATATATATATACATACATATATATATATATATATATATATATATATATATATATATATATATATATATATATATATATATATATATATATATATATATATATATATACATACATACATATATTGAATGCAGGACCGGTGTGTATATGGGTATGTGTATGTGTATGTGTATGTGTATGCCGAGACTCTGATTTTTTTGGAACGAAGATACTCCCATAATCAAAGTCTGGCTACGGGTCTGAAACTCAAGTGACTGGATCTTTTATTATCTAGTAGAGTCAACACTAAATTATATGAAAAACCGGGGATAGCAAACTTCAGCAGTAACACCACGGAATGCAGTTCAACATGACATCGGGTGCAGGCTCCGAAACATGTTCTGTGTAGTTACCCGCTGAAGACCTTTAAATTTATTTGGGCTAATACGGCCGATGTCAAAATTCTACAGAAGAACGTGACAATAGTTCTTCCATGTGTATACAGGTTAGACAGTGACAGGTTAGCTTATGGAGTGTAGAGAGTTCGGACTACAGAACAGGGTAATGACTACCAGGACGTGGTTCTGGACGAAAAGACACAAATGCAATAAGAAAAGAAATTGTCCATCTTTGTCACAATTTAAACCTGAACTCCAAACGAGTTCTTCTCGACTTATTGGTTTCTCACAACTTGAAATTTGAGAAATAGATTTGCATCAATTTTGTTGGCACCAGCTTCCGGTTTTGCCTGATAAACACACCACTTTCCGTATTTTCTCCACTCCACGCAGGAAAGATAATACGAATCTTGATCTGTTTTGAAGGCAAATTCCAGTTCAATAGAAAGTGGCGGGAAAACATAATTCTAGTCCTCCTGACTGAAGTGCCCTCTACAGGAGGGATACAGGAAGCTTCTATTCTTGCTTCTGCAGTGGGTATAAAACCTACTCCCAGTTGTCATTGTGGTTCAAAAACGAGGACATGTTACACGTTAGTTTGTTGTTTGTTTCCTTTTTTCCCCTTTGTATTCTTTCCTTGATCATACAACAGCACACTTTAATTTACATATTGTCATTGCAAGATATGCTCCTTTTTTCTGAGCCTTAATATACAATAGTGTACACTCCAAGTCAATAAAACAGCCATTGGGGGTGGGGGGCACACGGGATGGAAGCTTTACTACTTACAGATTTTTCCAAGAACAGATATTGGCTAACTTATATGAAAAAAAATGTATGCTTATTTTTGATAATGTACAACTGAAAGACGAATGTGAAACTGTCCGAAGGTTCGATCTTTATGAAAGCTCTACCATTTCCACTTAAAGAACAAAACGTTCTCAAAAAGAATCTTTAGAGGGTCTTCATCTTGTTGTAAACTTGATACTTTTTGGGGGGGGGGGTGCATCAAGGAACTGGTATAGGATTCTTTGAATAACCCTACCTTAGAGTTCACCAAAGCACCTCTAAGGTTTTCCACAAACATATATAGCAAAACAGTTCTTTCGGGGAAAGCCTCTAAGAATCCTCACCTAAACATACTCTCTGAATGTAATCAATGATCACCAAGTGCAGATTTTGTAAGAGATAGGCCAGCTTTGAACATGTTATTTTTAAATACATGTAGCCACATAATCAGTTCGTGGCAAGCTGTCAGATAGTTGTGTTACGGTTGTTTAATGGCCATATAGTGATCAGTGGTTATGTATTACTGATTTTGCATTTTTCAGTGCCTTGTCTTTTCAAAAGTTTAGCTGCATTTGCAATTTATATTACATACAGCATTTCAATAACATAGAATTAGTGTCTCAGTTTTGCTTATTTAGCAACGTTTACCCGTAAAGTACGTTTTCAGACATCCTTCTGATCTCAACATTTTTATGTGTATTTCCAAAATATATTTTTGTGTGTACTTGTGTCCGTGTAAATGACAGGAGTTAATGACCATTTTCAAAGGTTTAAACAATTTTTGAGGGAGATGAAATTTACCTGCAGCCTTTTCACACCTTAAAAAATCTTCAGAAAGCTTTCAAGAACTTCAATTTCTAAGAGCATGTGCCATGAGTGTGCGTTCTATTTTTTTTTTTCGTCAAAATTCTGTATTCTTTTTTAAGTACATGTGTTGAGTGATATTGAAGACTATTTTGTCCGTTGAGGAGGCGCGCGTGTGTGTAGTCTTGGTTATTGGTTGTTACATTCTCGGCGATTGGGCTAGGCCTCCTGCCAAATTTATAAACCTTCAATATAACTCAATACATGTACGTAGAATAAAATGCAGAATTATGGTGGAAAAAGGATTAGTTCTGGATCTTGCATACATTTGCAACATGCTGGTTTGCCATGCGGACGACAAATGCACAAGTATGAATGGAGGCTCAATGAAGGTTTATGCATTCCATGAAGGTTTTGTATGGCTGAACTTTTCACAGCAAAGTGAAAGCAAGTGCTTGAAATACAAACATTATGACGCATCAAGAAGACATGCAAATTGGTCAGAAAGGCGCAAATAACAAGCTTCAAGTATGTATATTGGAGCAAATATGTTCAAAAGTAAACAAATGAGAAACAGTATGCTCGCTTCTATCAAAATATTTTTCGGGAAACCTGCAGATTTCCATAGCCCGTGCTGATTAATTTCTCATGCTGCTTCCTATTTTTAATTTATCTATTTATTGCGGTATGCTAAAGAATAGCAAAGAGCTATAATTTGTTGGCCCTGTATCAACCCGTTGCGCGAATTATGCTTATTACCAGCAGCCGTGAATGCAGCCACTGAGAGGGTGTGGCCGATCTGACGGATCCAAATAAAAGTTTATTGTACGACATTGTACATCAACAGTTGACCAACACCTGAACCCTCAGCACTCTCAGACATAAATTATAACACAAAAGATGAAATGCAATACAAACATAATAAAAGTTGTCTTAGTATCAAAATTGAGTTTTGACGTTGGTTCTTATGATTATGACACATAGTTTCAGTAGGGTTCGGTTAATAAAGTGAAGTGTTTCGGCCAGGCAGACGACAGTGAAAGTCGCGGAGGAGATGACGGGGGTGGGGGGGGGGGGGAGGGTCACTGAAGAATCGTACAACTGTTGTGCCAAAGCAACAAGAACAACAAAATGCCAAGAAAGAACACTTTTGAACCTGTGTCTGTTCCTCTGGATCTTATCACTGCCCGGTATTAATTAGAAGGGGGGGAGGGGGGGGAGGGTCCCTGTACGCTGGTAGATAATAAGTTTGTACCGGTACAAGGTACGGAAAATAAGACAATTTAGAAACAACAGCTGGTGCGAGGTACGCACAGTAAAGGGGCTCCCAGTGCACAAGTACAGCAATAAAAAAATTGCCAGTACGCCACCCACCGCTTCTTGTTAAAGTCGAGGCAACAGCTCACATGAACATTTCGCCTCAGACATTTGTGTGTTGAGCTAAGGGTTTACCGCTAATGTACGTTCAACAATATAGAAGCACTAAAAGACCAAAAATATCAGAGTTCACTTCAGGTGGCCAATCTTGTCAAACAGATTTATGATATTTTTGACAATAATGGACAAGTCCCGGTCAGAAATAGATATTTTATTGCTTGGTGCAGAGGGCACGTGGGGTGAACTGTTTGTAATATATAGCAGGTATTCTATCACACGCGTAAACAACGTATTTAAAACTTTTTCTCTTTCAAATGGTACTTCATTAAAAAAAATTATGAACCGTATGAGCCATCTGCAGTGTTAATTATTGCCCTAGGACACAGCTAAAAGAAATTGTCATCAGGGCAAGCATATACATTCTCTTGACTGATATGATTCTACAGAAGATTCAAATGTTGAGCAACATATCAACATTGTTTCTCTGTATATAATAATAATAATAATAATAATAATAATAATAATAATAATAATAATAATAATAATAATAATAATAATAATAATAGTTATTATCATCATCATCATCATCACCTATTATTATTATTATTATTATTATTATTATTATTATTATTATTATTATTATTATTATTATTATTATTATTATTATTTTGTGGAGAGTTATAAAAGGCAAACACAGTCAACCCGATATAAATCGTCTCTTTCGACACGACAGAGTAAATTGCGAAACTGAAAGCACATATATATTCAAAGATATAAAATTAAAACTAAAAGTACTAATTTTTTAGAAGGCATGATTGAAAGATTTAAAATCTGACTGTTTCTAATTGTTTAATATTTGAATACGCATACATATTTGTGCCCCCCCCCTCCAAAACAATTCGGACTTGTGTGACCATCATGTAATGCTTATCTATATTTAGATAAAATTACAAGGGAGACTTTCAATATGACAGGAACTACAATATACGAGAAATTCAGCTTTAAGTTTCTCATAATTCCAATGCAAAATAAAGAGTGAACTAGGTCTGTTAAAATTGCAATGGGGACTGAAGATAAAAGAGTTGCCACGTGGTCCGTCAGATATGCTCAAGTCAAACGCGTAGGAGCGAGTTATGGCAGTCCAAGTGACATGAGTGGCCTATCTGAGCTTGATGAGTCCATAAAAGTTGGGGTTTTTTTAACATTTAGATGTGCCAGTTTCATTTTACGGGTTTCGCACATTGTTTTTTATTCAGATGTTATTTTGAAAGGATCAATTTCTTTTTTAAAAAATCTACCAATGGGCGTTTGTAATGAAATAAAATTTCCACATATTTACGTCCATCAGGTTTGCTATGTGGTTCTCCTTTAAGTATGCTTTATGTGTGTCTCGTGTCGTTAACGAAGCCAAGACACGGATATTTTCGCTACTCGTAGTACCACCTTAAAATTAGTGAAAAGTGGATTGCTTTGTCAGTGTAAATCATCATAGACAAGCTGGTGTCTGCCGTGTATAGATACCATGACGATGATGGTATTTTCTTTTACCCACACAAAAAACATTCCTCCACTGAAGCTGTCTTTATGTCTGCTAAATGCCTATTTACCCGTACACCTTTAACAGCATCAAGATCACTATGAATAAAACCGTCCTCTGACAATGGGTATACGACATGAACCAGCCCCGGGCCTGGGGCAGAGGCCAAAGTCCGTAACAGGTATTATTTTGGCCCTATTTTAAAGTGATCGAGTGCTAATTTATCCACAAATGAATTCAACTGGATAAGCAGGTGGGCTTCCCTTTAATTGTTCACTCATCTTTTGCTCACGCGTTTACAACTCTGTGAGAATTGGGGGGAAAATCCTCTGGCTTTAATCACCACTTTCCGAAAAGGACTACCCATTGGAAGGTGACACTGTGACCGAACACCCTCCTTTGCCAGCCCGAGGTCTTGTACCCACAGGGTCGTAATTTATGCCAGAAGATAGGCTTCAATAAGTCTCCGAATTTATTTAGCTTATTCTGCCTGGGGGCTGGTTGCCACTGTTTGGTTTTGAGGGTCACTTCAGAGGAAACATATAATGACATCAATTGCAGGCAAATCCATCACATTAAGCCATACCATGTAAAGCGGAAAGAAATCAAATTGAATACATGCACATATACATTGAAAGGGCCGTGCAAGAGAGGCGTTGAAACGTCAGCGGTGGACAGGCACTACCATTAAACGTACGTCTCTTGAAAAGAACAAGTTGGCAACCTTTGGTTCTGTGTTGTCGTGTTAGTCATTGGTACAACAAATTGGTAAAGCACACCAACGTACAAAAAAGGACGCTTTTGTATTTCAGACACAGTATTAACAGTTGTAAGATCCAAATCTGTATTTAGACACCAAAGATGATCATGTCACTGACAAAAAAAAATCAAATTCCAAAGTAATTATATCAGAAAAAGTGTTTTCCGCGTTGTTCTTGTGTGTATGAATGGTAAGCATCTTAGAAAAGTCTGGTCCTCTCGGGACTTGCAAAACATGACTGATGTGCTCATGCGCAGAGGATATTTATAAACAAACACAACAAAAGTACAAAAAAAGAGAGAAAGAAGATGGTCTCATACAATGCATGTACATGCACTGTATATGTCTTTTAGATAAAACCATCTAACCTATTAGAAGCCAACGAGGTTCACTCTTGGGAAAATTGAACCAAAGTGTAAATTTGATATCCACAATAACATCCTGCTGTTTTGTTTTGATTTGTTTTGTTTTTTTTTTTTTTGTTTGTTTGTTTTTTGTTTGTTTTTGTTTTTTGTTTTGTTTTGTTTTGTTTTGTTTGGTTTTGTTGTTGTTGTTGTTGTTGTTGTTTTTGGTCTTCTTTACGCAAGATTTTAATGTTGGATATCTGCAAAACTGCTACAGATAGCGGTTTCATACAACATTAATTTTATATATTTTGTGTAATACATATGAATTTACATTATGACAATCAAAATGTGCAAATTTTTCAGACACAGGCGAATTCACTTTCAAGTAAAACTTTGTTTTCCAGTTTTACATGTAAGTTGTACGTCCTATACTGTGGGAAATAATACGTAGCCCTGTCCAACTCCATTTTTAAAATACATGCGTGTACTTATATCAGGAGGAGGCTTTTCTAAGTTAGAACCATTTGATAATCATGCTTTAATAGCCGCCTGGGCTCCAAAATTAAGGAGCCATGGATATAATAATCTTGAAATAAATGCTTGATGTGCAAAGCCGAGTCTTGAAAAAAAAAAAAGCAGTCGTGGACAGAAAAAAGAATGGACAAACTCGCATACGTGTCGATACGACCGTGCACTTGTCCTGTTCACCATGAACGTATGACTATTGAGTGATGCTATCCCTTGAAGGAACACGTGAGAGATGTTCATAAATTATAGTCTCAGCTTGTTTAGTCAATTTTACTCTGAACACACAGGCTATTCAGCATGTCGTATGACTTTCTATGGATCCACCCCCATGGCGGAACCCATTATGCTTTTGGGGTTGTCCGACCGTCCATCCACCATTATTTGTAAACACGATATATCAAGAGTGACAACACTCTCTGATGACCTGAAATTCAAATTTACCTCATTTGTACCTTGATATACTTTCTTGACTTGATTACATTTTGGTCACCTTGACGTCATTTCCAAGGTCACAGGATCCATGTATGGGCAAAGGCGGACCCATCAGTCAACGCTTCGCAGTGAAGTGCTTCTAGTTTATTTTTACTTTTAAGTTTTAATATATCTGCTCCAGGGATGTGCAAAGATTTGCACATCCCTGTTTACTTCAAAATAAGTTTTTTTTTTAACATTTGCAAGACATGTAGCTAGATTCATGATGTACTTAATCAATGCATCGACAAAGAACAATCACATCCACATTACTTGCCTCCACGTTTTAAAACGTGTACGAAGCGAAACAAGATACCGGTAGATAATGCAAGAAGTGAACCGTTTAAGTTATAAAAAGTGAACATCAAAGCAGATTCCAACAAAGAATGAAGCAAAGCGAAGGAGAAATATGAGTCCTTACGCGGGGCTCACTTCCGTTCAACGAAGAGTGGCTCATTTGGAATCGAGACGCTTTTCGGAGAATAAAGTGGCCCAAGCAGGCTAAAATACCTCCGACAACTCAATATTATTAGACAGGGCTCGAGAGAGTGGATTGTGAAGAATCTTTGGATATATAGATTATGTGCGTCCGGCAGCAGAAGATGTTTAAAACAGCAAAACAGCGTAGCCGGGGGGGGGGGGGAGGATTTTGTTTGTTCCCTTGTAACCGTAATCAGGATTTTCGGCCGGTCAGCATGAATGGGTTCGTATCGACCAGAATATGATGACAACCATTCTGCAGGTGGCCCCTGTGATACAATTTATATATGTATATATACATATTATACATATATATATATATATATATATATATATATATATATATATATATATATATATATATATATATATATATATATATATATATATATATATATATATATATATATATATATATATGTATGTATGTATGTATGTATGTATGTGTGTATGTATGTATGTGTGTGTGTGTGTGTGTGTGTGTGGCCACATCGACTATGCTGCGTCGATCAAAAGAAACGTTAGTTATATTCACTTGTACATAGAAAATTCAGTCATGTAGCCCGTGGCTACACTCAGTGTTGGCAAGTGAGCCACACATGAGGTAAACCTGTATTAATGTTGTGTCCATTATGTCATACAGGCACGTGGGTACAAGACATGGAGGCCAAACAACACTCATGACCACCCAATTACACAATAACTGTACTCATCACCACTGTCGATTGACCCTGAGGACAGTGAGACGAACCCCTTGTCGAGTATATGTCAGACTGATATCTCAGAATCACGTCAAAAATGCCATGCTGTAATATTATGAATGAAAGATTTTTTAATATACTTTCTTCGGATGGTAAATATTTCTTTGTCGGTCTGGTGCAAAAATAATGGGTAAGCTCCCCAAACTTTCTATCACATATCATGTCTTAAATCATTATGAAAATCACAAATATAAAGAAAATGTAACTCATTCTCGATAAGTAAATTGGCACGTGTCGCAAAACATCATGACTTCAAGGTACAAGTCGAAATCTGCTAGTCTCCGGATGCTAATGTAGGATACCTGACCCAAATTGCGCCAGTAACAATCTCTCATATGACTGATGAGTCAGAATGGACTTATTTGTGGATGAAACACTTTCCTTTGTCCTCGTGAGATAAGATTTTTATATGCCGTTTCTACCTCATAGGCTCTTTTAAACATAATGCATGGTCTTAGTTTTGGTTTTGTAACTGTCGCTTTCCATTCTTTTGCATTATTCAAGGTAACTTAGCAGACACAATATTCATATAATGTGGTTCTCTTCTTTCATAAATTAGTAGGCCTAATAAGTCAATCATGTCAAACAATATTTTAAATCTGAGTTTCAGCTATAATTCTCTGTCTCCATAATCTTTAAACATAGATTTAATAGTTGGAATGAGAAATCAGATAAGACTGCGTCGAAATATTGGTAGAATCCATTCCACATCAACTTGAACACCTATAATTGGGGCTTTTGTTTGTACACCCAAATAACCGCTATAATTATTGTACAACCTGCACATAAGTTCTCTGATTTTTGGCCTATTTTGACGTTATATGATCCACGAGAATTTGTGAATATAAGCCTCGAATGGATTTAGCATAGATCCCAAAGGCAATAAACTTTTGAAAAACAATTTTTTTTTTGCAACTGTGCTCCTATTTAATTCCCATATACTGTGTATTTTTAGGATATTCGTGTACACTTCCCCCAAAAATGCCACATGTGGGGGAACATTAGGATACTTGCACTTTACTGGAACAAACAATAACACATATAGATATATAAACATGCTTATTCAACCAATTTGGGCACCAGACAGTAGGTCCTGTAGAGGATATGCACACATGTCCTCTCAAAATTTGAACTAGACGGTCGAATCAACTTAGTCCTCGGAAGGTGCTGTGGCTGCTTAAAATTTTATGTACAACTTCAACAAAAACATGACTTGCACATCGCATGCTCCACAACATTGAGCATAGCACGGTTTACTTCAAGTGCGGTTGTTTACGCCACAAGTTCAAGGCCCTATCAGAACAGAAAAGAGCTGTGTGAACTGTTTAATGTCGTGTAAAGGCTTCATTCACCTTAAGCCAACGTGGTCTCCCGCAGCCCAACCTGTGTACTGAAGTCTCGAAAATGTAAGACTGCTGTAATACACTTAGTCTTCAAACAGAAGACCTGCAACCTCTCAAAAAAATGTATTTTTCCATCCAGGCATAATAAACTCAGCATGCATGTTACTTATAGGTATAGCTTCGTCTTCAAAAAGAACTATTACATAGATAGCATAGTTTTGACGACCTGTCAACCCTGAAGATCAGAAAAGCATATATTTTGTCAAATATGTGTAATTTAAATACCAAACAGTGCGGCTAACAATTCATTTTCTAAGAAAACGAGCAATACCTTACATCCACCCTTCTCTGCCTTTTTTTTACCGATGGTGACAAATTATGTATACTTATAAAATGTAGAGCTTGTATGTAGACCTGCAAACTTTGGAAGAGATAGGTGTTAGATTACAGGTGAGGGGACATATTACCCCCCCCCCCAATTCAGACCGAGTCAACAGCTTTCTTTGCGTGGGAAGAAAAGCTATTTAACTGGAACATTTTTATCCTGATAAGTCTCATCTACAATCCTCATTCAAATCGTTATTCATTTCTGATGCAATGAGTCAAAGACATTAAAGCAGACGACTTTTGATTACCAGCCCGTTGAACGGGGAAGGGACCAAACAGTGAATGGAGGTGCGGGATTGTAACCTTTCTTGATGACTGATGATTTGAAAGGAAAAAGACCAAAAAGTAAATAATGCATATACCAATTTCGGACCGCATTTTTTGTGTAAGCTTGTACACAAAGTTGCAAACACAAGTCAACCTCAGGAATTTGACTAGAAATATTAAGTGTACCATTCAAGTGAAACGGTGCGTCATACATTCAACTCCTTATAGGGTTATCAGGTCTGTTTTGAATGTAAGAGCGTGTGTGAGTTTAACGTAATCTTCAAAGAGCCATGCACCGATGGTTCAGTATTAAATTTTTGAAACTTTCCGGTAGGTACTCTTTTGCCAACGCAGTCTTCAAATGCATTAGTGCATGTGCTCTACACTGCTAAGCATAAAATCTTCCCACGTATTACTTTTAGCCAACTTAGTAATAGAGCTTGTTCGTACATAATTTTCAAAATGTTTTAAGGCAACTTTATTGGCCCCGTGGATACTCAGAATACCGCCTAAGACTATATTTGGGTACCTTTTACAATACGCCATTGGTTACTACCCTGTGACCATGTTGGTTTTCCAGTCAATTCTACTCATAAGAAAAAAGGCGATAGAAGATAAATTGTTTTATCGTATGGTGTGACCAGGCTGTCAGTCTTCAATACGACTGGTGTGCAGCCTGCATCCTGTCAGCATGAAAGCTTGTTGATACCTTTACCAAAGGTGGTCGTGCGTGAACTTCCATTTTAGCATAGAAATGCAGAATGTAACTTTTGGCCGATTGAGTGTGTGATATTAAAACTTGCTTCTTCCAACTAAGTCACCAAAAAGAGTCGTGTTTGGACAGTACACTTCTGTACATAAAATTTGCTTGTAACATTTACCCACCCACCCCTCCCCCGGCATTTACCCAACTCATCTTTAAAAAAGCCTTGCGTTTACTCTGCGCCTTTATTCTCAGCCAACTTTGTCTTTTAAAAAGATCGTGCATCGATTGGACATCTTTCAATTACAAAACCTGTTTGCTACGTTTAGCCAACTCTGTTTACAAAGAGGGGTGCGTTGATTGTACTATAAAAGCCTGTGTACTGTTAGCCAAATCATCTCTTTTAAAACAGCCATGCATTCTCCGTATGCCTTTAATTAAAAGAGCCTGTTTATCACTTTGAGCCTACCCTAGTATTCAAAATGCTATGGGTGGACTTTATAATATCTAAATTTGACGCTTGTTAGTTTTAGCCATGTGAGACTGCAGAAGGGGTCATGTATAATTTGTAATATACATTAAATCATGATGGCATATTAGTTACATTCAGTCAACTTGGTCTTAAAAAAAGAGCGGCGATATTGTACCTACACTTCATAATCTGGCTGAGCCAAATTAGTCTCCAGAATGAAGTACCATGGATATTTTAAACATGAATTTCATAAGCTAGTTTCAAGTGTTGGCCAACTGCATCCCCGTGAACCATGTATTTACTTGCATCCGCGGTCATGATATGCATCTGGACAATGGGAAGTTAGACATGATTGACTTTATTTCCCAATATGGCCGAAACGTACAAAAATCCACAAGCTTACATGTGACATTAAAGTTGAAAGCTCAACATGAGAAAAGTATTTGAAATGGTCTTTCAAGCGATTTACAAGTCTTGTGTCAGGTAAACATTTTTACATCATACAATACGCTGGAAACATACCACTACATGAGAAATATTTGGTAACTGCTTCTCCCCTTAAAATGATTAAGCCAATAGAAGCAGGAAAGAAACAAAAACTAGACGTTTGCTCTCGGCTTGAACTCTTTTATGTTGCTTTTGGCTGGCACACTGAAGTGTGTGGGGGGTGATTGAGTCACAGCAATACATTAATTGCACTCAAAATTGTTCAGTCAAGAGGGAGTGGATTTTGAATCCATTATTCGCGACACGAAAGATTGATGAAATTCAAACAGAAATATACAAGTGACAATCGCTGTATTTCATGACAATAGTGTTAACAAAACTTAATATGTCAGCTTACATTTGTAAATGGTGCAGTGAGAATTAAAGAGGTACACTGTCAAGTCAGGACTTAAAGTGACACATCAAGGAGTACGTATTTACAACATACTACGAATTTGTAAAGGATATCGGAGGAATGAAGAGAAATAAGTAGGAACTAAGAGAACAAAGCCGGAACATGGCACTCCATGGGGTCCCGTGTGGAAAGTCTTGCGGATTAAAGCTCGCGGTGGTTCCAACACTTGGAGTATTGATAAACTGTTTTTGACGTTCTCACAAAACGAAAGCAATGAAATGGAAACCTTTGTGAAAGTACGATTGTGGGAAGTGAGATGTAACAGCAACTGAACTGTTATGTACAGGAAGGCTACAGATGAAGCTTAAACATTCACGGAGAACATGAAGGCACTCTAGGGAGATAATACTCATTTTTAAGTAACATCTTAGTCACAGTCATACCGAATGCACTATGTAGAACCATGTAACACAGGTCATCAGGTGCGTTCCACTCTGTTGGATAAAGCCTTGAACAGCAAGGCCAATTCAAAAGTTCTCTCCTCCCCTCTCCCAAATCGGGGGAGCTGGTGGGTCTTCACTAAGAACTCCCGAGTTTTTGCCCTGCTGTTTTGGGAAAGTATTTTCCAAATTAAAAATTGTAAACACTCAATTATAAACTTCTGGCCATTTTCGATCAGTTTGTTTTATTTATTTATTTATTTATTTATTTATTTATTTATTTATTTATTTATTTATCTATCTATCTATTGACCTTCAATCAGCAGATAAAGTTCATCAAGACAAATTATTAGCAATACATATGACGATTTGCGAAAAAAAAATCCTGTACGCACATTAAATCAAGCTGATGTTTAGAGGTGAGGTGGGACTGCATACAGACAAATTCTAAATTTGCAAAGTGTATTACTTTGATTTCAGTAGCATGTAAATGATAGATGGAGTCTACATTTTCAGGTGATCTGTTGAACTGCTTCCTGTGTGAAGGTATGTATGAATATTAAACAGGTCTACCTTCTTTTAAGGTTATTGAAGGGTATGAAACTGGCAAAACATACGGTTTTCATCCGAGCCTAGAAAAAAGTTTGATGGCTGTTTCAAGGCATGATGCTGAAGCTTTTTTCTATGCAGTATGTAGGCCTATCAAAAAGGGTGTTTCTGATTCAAAAGAATCAACGATTCGCGTATGACAACGTAGTGTTTCTGGTTGTTGCGAGGTGTCATGTTGGGAAAATGTACATGCTTTTCTCGTGCCCCAGTCAAAATGTGCTTATGGTTATTGCAAAGTGTCATGTCGGCAAAATCAAAGTATGTTTTTTTTTTTTACATTGACTTATCAGAGAAGTGTTTTAGGGTTGTCGCAAGGTGTAAAATGGGCCAACAAAAAAAAAATGTTTGTCATGTAAGTCTACGAAAAAAGGCGTTAGGGTTGTTGCAGGGTGTCATCATAATGAATGTTTTAGGCCTATCATCATCAATTTATGCTGTAGTTTTCAATTGAATTCACGTGAATCTATACGCAGATCACGTTACGTTGAGAGCTGCCCGTCAAAAACTATCCATATGAACCAATCTGTGGACTTTCAAATTCACGACAGAAAGTGCATGCTTTTTTGTTTTTCAGATTCAACATTACGGAAATGCAACAACATTGATACAATATTTTGGCTTTTGTCAGTTATTTGATGACCATGCAATTACTAACCAGAGACAGATCTTCTAGGACTGCACTCCTGGTGGTTTGCTTATTTCACGTATTTTGTTTTGTACATTTTTTTCAAGCATGACCGTTCGTCCAACCTAATGCCTAGTGTTTTCAAATGGACCTTGTGTCCATTTAACGGGCGGGCTATCATGTGGTGTTGAGATTTTTCAGCCAATCCACCTTGTTTCGGATTGTTCTATGTTCATTTTCAAACCAGGAACTCTAAAGTCTTGCAGAAGATCTAGCGCCTTGTATGCAGATCTTTCTTCTGTAAACTGAGAGATTCAAACATCTATGTCAAACAAAGTGTTTTTATTGATTTTTTTTTCTTACTGCTCATGTTAATAATTTATCACTATGGTTGTGGTGGTAACTGATGTCCTTGTCGCATTCCCCTCTCTGGTTTAAAAAAATCAGCGGCGTCCCTCTTATTTATCTTAAAACTACGTGTACTTATATCGGTGTATAAAGTTTTAACTGCATTTATGAAGTTCTTTCCAAAACCAAATATGCCTAATGCTTCAACGAGTAGATCTTTCGACTCTTTTTTTTATTCTTATCTTTCAGGCTCAAAATCCACCACATCACAAAAATAATCTATCCAAGTCCGTCAGACCATTCTCCTTCTGAAAAAAGCTCCATATTTACAGACTCTCACCCCCTCCAAATCCCAAGAATGAAGCCCCGCACTCAACCCACTTTCCATATCAATGAACCCATTACTGCCCATTTACATTCATGTTAAAACACCCTTTATTCAACCTCGAAGTAAGACCTACACACTCAATACTCAATTGTTCACATTAATGCACACAACCTGTCGTCCGCATCAGCAACCAATTTTTCATCCTGGCATCAGCGTCCCTGTGCTCGAGCTCGATCTGCCACCAAAAATGATGTATCCATTGCTCAAATCGGTCCACGTTGATGCAGCCATCACTAAAACCAGATAGCGCCAGATTCACATCGCCATGAAGATCAATTAGCCCACTGCATAGCAGGACACAGTCCCCCACCCGAGAGCAGATAGCAAGGGTGCATGCCGGGGTGCATGAAAGGACAGCAAAAACAATATAAAACAATACCAGGTCTGATCAGCCAGTGATGGGGTCAAAGGTCATGGTTATGATGACTTAATTTTGGCAAGGGACACTTTTATCCCCCAAGAAGTATTCACACTAAGTTTGGTACATCCACGTATTGTGGTAGTCGTCCCGTCCCTTACTTTTTTTATATATGCCAGTCCAGATCAAAATTTACACTAAAGAAACCTAGCAGGTACTTTCCTATTAATGTTAAATACTGACCATGGGCCTAGGTTCCGCCAAAACATAAGTCAATACGGCAGTTTGACCCTTCAAGGTCACTAATGGTCAAAATTGAGAACACCATACGCAACCTCAAAATGCTTTCCCATCAATTTTCAATTGTAACCATGGGCCTAGAATTGACCCTCACCTATTATACGCGAATCTGCAACTTTGACCTTTCAAGGTCACTTACGGGAAAATTTAACATCAAAAGAAATCCCCACAGATATTTTTCTGTTGTTTAATAGTAACAAAAGGCCTAGGATTCGCCATTACCAGGATTAAGCCAATATTTCTTTCACACTCTATGCCATGACTGACTAGGGTTTCACAAACCATGAACATTTAAAAATCTGAAAAAAAAAAATGAGAGACAGCTGGTTTCATAGTAGGCAACTGATCCATCCCTGATAAAAAAAATAGTGAAGCTGAGGGCAGTCTGGAGATAATACAGTAATGGCATCCCCTTCAGCATTATTCTAATACTTTCAAACATCCACATCTGGAGGTGCTTCATCCATCTTTGCATGTACATAGCTGCAGTGGCCTTGAAAATGAGGTCAAGGTCACCAAGCTGCAAGCAAGTCAAAAATTGTGTCAAGGTACAAAGTTTCTGCGGTAAATTTGAGTTCAATGTTGCCAGTGAGTCTTGAGATATCATGTTTACAAAGAACAGACAGACAACTTGAAAATACAATGGGCCCCCTTTCAGATTGGACACATAAAATGATCATAGGAAGCCGGTTTCCGATAATCATATGTTTCATCCTACTGACCTTTCCTCATAAAAATTTCGTGATGTTGCAATCTTTCTGGAGATATGGCAACATGGTTGCCTCCAAAGCAGACCCAAGCTGCGTATTTTGTGTACTCCGCTGGCGTCTGCTCTTCTTTGACAAGGTCACTGTTTTAGCGTCGGAAAAGTGACTCAGTTTCTAATTGGCTGAGTATGGTTACTATGGTGACAGGCTTCAGTACATCAGGGACCAGAGGCTGTTAGTGGTCTAGGCAACAATTATGAACTTCCTGATTGGTGTCTCAGTCTAGGGGGAGGGTCACAGTATAGTTGTTTCCCTTACTAGAAATGAAATCCTGTCAAAGAAGGGCAGACCAAGTTTACTAACATGGAACTTGGTCTGCCTTGCAGGCAAGGCAACACAGTCCCTTTGGGCACCATTCACATTACTGGCCTCCAAATAAATACTTCAAAACCTTCGTAAAAATGAGGGAAAAAAAAAACAGAAGAAGCCAGGTTTCAATAGGTACTTGGTCTATCCTTGGATATACCTTTGACAAACATTTGGTAGAACTGTAGCGAATATTGTTTGAGTTGCCATGGTAACATTGTTGACAAAATGGGCGTAAAGACGGACAACACAGGGGAAAACAAGGCCCTCCAGCACTTTATATGTCAAAGGTAAAAAGTCATAGTCATGTTTTCTGAACACACACTGCACTTGATACAAGAAAGAGTTGTCATATATTGGAATTTGTATTTTTCATTCCCATAAACGTTAGTACCACCCTTTGGTTTCCATCTGTCACGTGTCATGGTGGTTGATTATCACCGCTGCTTAGCAACAGGGTCAGTGATTTAGCCCAAAATTAATATGCATGTCCCACTCTTGTCACTTTGTACAAGCAGAAAATATATGAACAATGGCATGAACAAATGTTTGTCAAAAAGCTATCCACAAACAACCTGCTGGCATTTTGTTCAGGTCATGGAGAACAGGAGTTGCAATAGGAAAAGCAATTGCACTGTACAATAACGCACACTCAAATCAACATATATTTTATCATATTTACATGATCTTCATGCAACTTACCTTCTTATTCCCAAAAAGGGCACTCACTCATACACCCTCCACTTATATTTGCATCACACCCTTCACTCAACCCCACGCTTGTTTCATTCACATGCACCCATAATTCTGCACAACATGCATAAAAAAATTAATAACAAACAAGTCAACAGAATCATCTTAAAAAGTTTAATTTGCTTTTTGTCTGGATTTACAAATGTACATACAATGCATTGAACTGGGATCGAGGGATGTCCCAAGCCTGGATGTACTGTGCGTGTTCTGGTACAAAAATATGGCGATGGGTGCAGCTGTCATACAAGCTGATATCGGTGAATCTCCTATAAGTGGACTGAATACCCATGCACGGCAAATACATTTACAAAGATTGATGATTCATATAAAAATGGGATTATTTTATGCGGGCTTTATGAGTTTTTTTTTTTTCTTCTCTCTTGCAGCTGTATTGGGATCCTACTTGCTGCGCAATACCTTAGAAGTGTTTGCTTTCTTCAATCTGATGGTATTAACACATACAACTTTCCTGTTCCCCGTTTGTGTGGGTTACTTAGAGCCTTCCAAAGTGGTTGCTCGACTCTCCCACTTGCTGCTGGTAATACACTCATTGAGGAATATTTCATGTCGTCATACAAATACCCTGGTTTACAAAAAATTATAGACGTGACCAGTTGTAGAACTCTTATCAAAACTAAAGCATCAAACAGTCCGCTTTCTCATGCCCATAAGCTGACCACAGTCGAGCTGGTGAGACCTGACAGTCACACCCTCTATGCCCTGCCCACCCCCATCCCGCCCCCCCCCCCCCCCAAAAAAAAAGAAGAAAAAAAAAAGAAACGCAACATATTATGGACTCCGTAGTGACAAAAATATAAGAAAAGTCCTGCCTGCATGTCCAGAAAGTTATTTTACTGGGCTTATGATAAATGACTCCTCAAAGTGACCAAAAGTGCTGGGATGTCCACTGTTCACTGCTTCACCCTCCCAGCAGGAAGTTGACCCTTTCTGAATAAATCACCCAAAAGCGCCCAGACGTTAATCGTCATCTGCCTGTAAGTTTTTACTTCGACTTTTTGTTACTGGAAAACATTTTTGCCAAGATTTGTATGCAAGACCATTCATGCTGCCATGCCCTAGGTCAATAGCTTTCCTTCCTCCTTCCCACCAAGGAAAGCTATTCAATCAGTGGTACTATGACAACAGTGGGTTAAAAACTGAGTCAACAGCTTTACTCTGCACACTTTGGGCACATTGTAATCTGTTGACCTGGACCATTTTTTTTCTTCTCTTCAACTAGACGCATGCAGAAAATTCATTTTCATGAGGAATCGGAGTCCATAACAATGATAATAATTCAGGCAGCAGAATTTTAGTTGTGATTCAGCATGGAAAGAGTTTATAGATTCTACACTTTATTTTCCGGTCGCTGACAACCATTTTTGAAGGAGAATTATACGTGGGATTGATCTCAAAAGCATGCCCTGATAAAACGTTTTTCCTTGCCATAGTTTGGGTGCTTCCATTCATGTTATCTTGATGTATGGGGCAAAGTTTTTTTTTCTTCTTATTCTCACTTTTCAAAGAATACCTGACTATTTCTCCAATACTGAAGTCATGACGCCTGTCACCTGTTCATTCAGGTGGTGCTACTGGCAACTCCCCGCCCCCCGGTATTCAGCTGTTGCTGGTGGTGACACCCACAAGTTAAACAAAACCTTCTTTCACTGGTTGAAAATGTCACATGACACGGGAAACTGGTGCTGCCACCATGTTGAATGATCTGACATGCCCTATTGATGTCTGTTGGGCATTGTATTGCTTGTTATTCAAAGGACTCTGTCCTCAACATTGGAACATGCACCAAAAGTGTTCCGCTATCCAGTTATGATTCTAATGGCCCTCAAAAAAAAAACAAAAAAAAAAACCAACTTTCCAATGGTCAGATTACTACCCGACTCCATATCTGCAGTTATACATCTGTCATACAAACACAGTTTAAAGAATGGACTTTCTGCCTGGGCAAAGTCCTCAGTGGGTAGTTGATCCTTGCCCGTTAAACCTGTGCTACAGTGACCAGTCTTCTGTCAACATATTTATTTACTTTGCAGTCTTAAAGTGTTTAAGAGCCTGAGGTATGGTAAAACACAGTTGCTGGCTCAGTCTTAACTTGACTGAAAAAAAAAAAAAAAAAATCGTAAACCCATTCCCTATTGGACTTCAGATTTGTCTTCCGGACACATGCCACTTTTACCAGCCATTTTAAAAAAAATTTCACTCCACACGTTCAAATCAAGGTCTGCATAAGTGTGAACTGATGAGACAATCCCCCAGTGTCACGATCTGCATGCATGTGGTTGCCATGGAAACCATTCTTGCAGTAATTATTGGGTGTCAAATTTATATTAATTACACTCAAATTCTACAAGCTTTTTCACAGAAATGTTGATCATATGCGACAGTTGCACAAAATATATGCCCCTAAAACAGTTAATAATATGTACTTTTATTAACAGGTACGAACATGCAACAGAATGGTTGCCATGGCAACAAACTGCTCCTTCAAATTTTAGTACAATAATGTTTTACAGCTTTACATGGTTCTATAAAAGTAGTGAAGTTTGCATTATTCTTAAAATCCACAGTACATTACATGCCTAATATACCACTTAAGGATTTACAATGCATCCATGTAAAATACAGCGAAATTTGACCAAAAAAAAAGTGACACACCAGCCATAAAGGCCTAGTATGTAGCAAATACATGAAATTTTTGATCTATGCCAATGTTAACCACCCAAATACAGCTGACTGCAGTAAACTCTTGGATCCCAATATGCTCCAATTTCACAGCATAAACCGTATTTTTATTTAAGGACCAAGAAAAGGCACTGTAATAAAATTTTCTGCTTCTCATCAATTTTTTTTTCTCACAAAATATCAGGCCAACAGGAGAATTCTATTTTATTTTCTTATCACCTGAAGCATAAAAAGTATCCTCCCCCCCCCCCCCCCCAGTTATTCACTTGTGGACAAATCATCCAATTTGACCTGACTAAATAAAAATGAAATTGCAGATAAAAATTTTAGGGTGGGCAGTAATGAGAAACAAAAAAATTATTTCATAGGGCCTAAAAAGAGGTTAAACATGTCCAAGCACTTCTAGTTCTTCTGAATGGTAAAAGAGTAAAAGCAAAGTGGACCTCAGTTGCCTACAGCTGTAGCTCTATTTATCACCCAGCCTTGCTCTACTTCAAAATCCTCACAAATCATTTTTCTCTCCCCCCCCCCCCCCCCACATGAAAGCCCAGTCTTTGTTTCCCATAGAAAAATCAATATGGTTACATTTTTGGACCAGTCCATGTTAGGCTAACTAAGGGTGTCAAGCAACCAATTAAATACATGTCACTTAAATAATATGTGCAGGCTTGTAACAATATATGGCCACTACTGGAATGTTGAACACTCCCCCCACATACAAATTATATTCACTAAAAGTCTAACAAAAATCTGCCATGATTCTTTGGAATCAATCCAGCAGCCCTATCCCCCAAATGGCAATTATTTAATACTGATGAAACAGTTGCATGAAGCAAAAGAAAAAGCCCAACCTCAACACTCCCCCCCCCCCCAGCCCTACCACAGACTGGTCCAATTGAAGACAAATATGGTAAACATCACAATTTGAGAAACTGTAAAAAATAGGAAATCATACATATCAATTCATTTTGCTATAAAATATTTACATCTCTTCTGTATATATTACATTTACAGCCTTATGTTAACATACAATCAGACCTCTTTGATCAGCAGTATAAGGTGAAACTATATGCACTTAATAACGAGGCTAAAAACTGCATGAAATATGTGCATAAATCATGTCCAAATTTGTGCATATGTATTTTTTTTTTTTTTTTTTTTTTACATTTAAGTTTCTATTTCATTTCAAGCAAAGACCCACCACATGTTGTCAAGGCAGGGGGCGTAGCATGGTAAGTTTTCCTCTGGATCATCAATCTTAATTTGAGGTCTGGGATGACATGTACATGCTAGACATTGTGCCGAGTGCATGGAATGCACCTCTCTCTCTTTGGTCAAAATTCTATGCCAGGCCTAATAGCATGATACATTATGCTCATGTCACAAGCTGTGTGTCAAACAGGTCTTGTGTTCACACTAGAAGTCAACATGCATCAGCTCCCAAAGATATTTACCCCCAAAAGACACGTGCAAACTGGCAACCATGCCTGTAACATTCTGTACTTTATTTTGGGACTTTTCACTATGGGCAAATATATTACAACAAAAAAAAAAAAGGGGAAACAAAGAAACGAAAATACAACTTTGGCCTGCAAATGCCAAAAAGTCTCCTTTATCACATATACTTTGTGCTTTCACTTAGAAAAAAAAAAAAGTTACAAATCAATAAATCGTGAAGTGGCCACTGGTATAAAGAATAAAAAAAAATCTACACCCAAGGCCAAATCACCTTTAATGTTGAAATGGATAAACCTTGGTGTCTTGATAATCTGAGCACAAAGACACCAATCTGGATTAAATGAGGCAACTAAATGTACATGACCAAGAGAGGCAAAGAATCCACGTGAAATGATTGATGCAGAAGTCTTTTTGTGCTGTCAGTCTCCACGTATAGCAACACACATCAAAGCAAGCACCTGGATAGTGAGATACACAATACATATACAGGTGTGCATTACTGGTGATCTGAGCCGTGCTCCGACAACCTTTGCCATCAGATTCCGGGCGCATTTACCTCACCGTCAGTAATGTTGATTTGTGCCAGTACATCTCTCATTTCCATCAATAATAAAATGCAGCATGCCATCTTTCCATCGCCGCTGGTTCTATAAAAGAAAACCTAAAACAAGAGTATGTTGAGCCTGGGCAAAAGTCATTATGTTTCCATGGTAACCTTCATAAATATCTCCTAAGTGGTTCTCCCCATTTCCCTGACATGTCACCTGAAATTAAATTTTGCCATTTACATTCACTGGCTCCGTTTGACAAATAGAGTTTTAAAGTATATTGAATAGCTGTAATCGGCCATCTTTATTTAATTTTAGGAAGACAAACCTGGCACATTGTCTTACAGCAGATTGGCCAGCTCCCTACACGGATTTTGCCAATGAAGTGGTTCTTACACAGACCTGGCCCATCCAATGCCCAATCAATACCAGGCAAAAGCACAGACTGCTGGAGTCTGAGAGGAGAGCTGTCTGGCTTCGCCAAAGTCCCAGAGCTGGGACGTTTATAAATTAAGGATACGCCAAGGAGACTGGTGGGCCCAGTTGTGTACTCAATAGTACAATAGAACGGCCAAGTTCCAGATCCAGACAGTAACATCACAGATCATTTCTTTAATCGTGCAAGAGATAGTGTGCATGTCGACCGAGTTGCTTTTAGCAGCCTCACATTGATTCTGCTACACTTTCGGCACAAGGAAGCCACTTGAAAATGGAGCTAGTGTCATAGCTGTTGTACCTAGCGAAACATGCAATCCCACGGTCTGATGTCGAATTATTCTTCGCAGTGTCTCTCGGGGGGCACAATTGTGAGAAAAACCTGCTGAAATCTGAGGATGTCTGGTTCGCAGTACTGCTATGCTTTACTCCCAATAATATCCTAATTGAAGGAAAGTGTGTAAATGCAGGAACTTTTTCACTGGCAAATCAGAAAAGCCAACGCAGATCATTTTCTACATTCAGATACCTCCAGGTTTAACCGAATTACGTGAAGCAACAAATTGAGCTAATACAAGTAGACAAACTCTCTCGACTAATCCTGGCTCTGCAACTACATTCGCAGCTGCGAACAGAAAATACAGTTGACAGCAAAGCCACTTTTTTGACCCCGAGGTCTGCAATGATAATCAATATCTAATGTTGTCATCTCATTGAGTTATCTCAGAACATCTCGTCAATTTATCAGCTCTCTCTGTGGGTAGTCGTCCTGAGGTAAAGTGCTTGCTTGGCTCATCCATGGGGGATAATGCCCAGTTATATCACACTCGACAAAATTTGTGTATGTAATGTGCATGCCTCTCCCGAGCTTGTTCTTTGCCAAGATACGACCTGCGACCTTGCTGGTTGTGATACCATGCCAAATCAAAGGTGGTGAAGGTCCTTGTCAATTACAAAGTCAGGGCCGCTCATATTTGTCAAGTTCATTGAAATTACCAAATGATATCCTTGACAAATTATTGACAGGCTTGGAAAAAAAAAAGTGTACTATGCCATGACAGAAACGTGAATCAAATATTGCTTGGCATGACTTTTGATGCAACTGTTAGTCGCTATCTTTAAACTCCTGCCAATTCGTAGGAAGTTTTTGTGTTTTTGGCATCTACTGCAATGTTGAGAGCTGCCTTGGCTCTTTCAGGGCCAACTGCCAATAAAGTGGAACTACTTAAGATGAACTGCTCTCAATTATAATAAGGGTGCTAGATTCACGTTCCTTGTGAAAACACCTTTCACTCAAGCACCAGGATGTCTGTAGTTCCAAGAGAATATAACGGTCTGGGACAACAGCTTTCCTCTGAACGCTTTGGGCACATTGCGCCCAAAGCATGCCGGGGAGAAGCTGTTGACTCGGTCCAAAAATTGGCACCGAAAGAGTTCACGCAGACCTATCTCCATGTTTTCTCCACTTGGGCAGCAGGAAGACCCCTGGAACCTTGGATGTTCAGCAGGTAATAATGTGGTTTTCTGATTGTTTACAAACATGTGCCGTTGTGTTCCTTCAGGTGGTATGCGAATTTCTATGTGCGGAACCCAGCCACTGTTCTCTTCAGTCCCATCTGCTATTTCCCATGTGAAAAACCCCGAACACATTTCACATGGGGGTGGCAGCAAGGGGTTAAATAGTGGCACTCCATACTGGGCCATTTTTAATGTTTGGTGCCATTTTTCAAGACAGAAAAATTAAATTGCTGTCTTTTAGCATACCGACAGCAAATGCTGAAAGCTGTACATGTACTTGGCAAAATTTATTTTCGGGGCCACGTATCTGACACGGTTAATATCCTTACCCATACCCGTAAATTAGATTGCATCAATAAATTTCATATATTGGACAAATGTGATAATTTTCATCTTTTTTTTATAAGTTATCTTATCATTCCAAGGGTGAAAGCTTCTGAATTTTTTTTTGAAAAAGGCATACATGTGCACCTTATTTCCCAAACTGTGTGTCAGAGGTAATTTACTTCCTGTATTCTGTACTGAAGCATTTTTTATTTCCTGCACCAGTGTATCAGGATGCCCGCCCGCCCTCCCCCCCTCCCCCCCCCCTGAATTTTTAAACTTGAGAGCTTTCAGTTTTTGGAGGAAAATACATATTTGCAGACACATTCATATATGCATTCCTTCATGTAGCGGCAGGCTCAGCGGTGCAGAGGTTTGGAGTGACATCGTAATTGAGTAGTCAATTTCACAGACAGGGAAGAGACACTGAATAGATCCCCATTGCACACGAAGCCATGCCTCAGCTACCTGCTACATCAGCTGTGAAGAATATTGTCTTCAACATCAGTGGCATATCTGGACTGTACCAGAACCCCACAGGAAAGAAATTTAATTAAATTCTTGTGTGTCTCATATATTGGACTGCCTTTGGCACCAGATTTAATTACAATCTCTGCGTTATCTTGGCGCAGAATTCTGCTGCAGGCGTTCATGCAGTGTATGCTCTTTCATACTATGATGACATTACAATGATGCATACAGCAAACACGAAAGTCAAATCGCCGCACAGACAAACCATCTAATAAACACATTTATGAAAGTTCAGAAAATCTACTTCTGGTGATTGATTCTTGATGCTTGTACTAAGTAACTGAGATTTTTCTGTCGGCACCGTGCGGTCAGTTTCCCCCATTCACCCAAATTCTTATAAATCCAATGAAAGCCAATGAATGCCAGTGGATGTGGGCTGCTTGTTCTTGGTACATTAAGCTTTCAGTACTGTGCTTGCCCAGGCTTTTACAATGACCACCCACAGCAGCCAAGCACTCTGATAGATTACCTGCCTTCACACACATTTCTGCACATGGAAGCAGCCCCACATTTGCAACGGTGATCCATTTGTTTTTGCCCGGCTCACCAAAATCGTTGGAGCTTTCAGAGGCCCGCCCCGGCTCTCCCATTACCCCCGGCAGTTATTGATTTTCTTGCACAGCATGGTGTTCTTTGCTTGTGTTATGGACTCTGGACGCCGAACTCTGCTTGGGACCTAAAAGCGTCCGGGTCTCGGACCTATGACATGTGCCGCATAACCCCTCTGTGGATAACACTAAAGAGAACATGGTTTGTAGCAAAGACTCTTGATGGGTTTCAGTAAACCACCAGGCCAGCCTTCCCACTACCTTGGGACCTATCAGTGTGGCTGTGACCTCACCTGGGGCTGGCCCCATTGGCCTCCAGTGACCCTGTGCTGGAAGCCACATGACGGACTGGCTGCCAACCGCATCCATGTGCTATCAGCCCTTGTGTGCCACTATTACACTAACCAGATTACACCAGCGTGTCCCACATGTAGCTGACACAATCACCAAAGTCATTTCCTGCTGCAGCGCAATTACAAATGTCGTGTCCTCTCAATGCAGTTATACTGTAAAAACAATACGAAAAACAAAAAAAAACCTGACGTCTCCCAGATTTCTCTGGAACTCTGCTGGAGTCTGGGGAATATATTACATCAAGAATTTATTACTGCAGCAGACAAAACAGCTTTGTATCGTTTGATGTGTATCCTTTATGTGGATTCCATAAGATATCTGATGATGCCAATTGACCAAGCAGAAAAGCACTTATTTAAATGTGTATTTTGTATCTATGAATCTTACAAGATCAACTGACATATTTTATCTTTTTTTTTCTAAAATATAACTAAAATGTGCAATTGCATATTTTCTTAACACTCCATTCTGGCATAAATTTGCAAAAGTCTTGGTTTAAGACATATTGCTTCCACCCAATCATAAATGAGACAATATCTTCCGAGGCAGCAGTGTACATGAACTTCCGCTGGTAAGATATTGGTTTATATTGATGTTTTCAATCATGGCGATGATTTCATTTCCACCTGTACCCTTCCCCCATTGAGTTGCTTTGGCAGCTGTTTCTAACACATTTAAATCATCTCACGCAACCAAAATGTGAGTATTGCTGACCAATGCAAGTCTCATACCTGTCTCAAACTACTTTGTCGAACACAATCAGAATTGATTTTCCTCATGGCTGCAGCTGGAACTCGACAGAAAATGAAAATTTTGAAATGAGAGAGAAACTAGATACCTGCCAGCCAGCAATGGGGAAAGAGTTGCAGTGATGGACGTTCCATGTATAAGACAAGTGTTATAAATGTATTTACATATACGGCTTGACAAGGCAACATGTAGCAATGATACTGTGGCATGTTCAACATGCACATCTGTAAAGGGGCGCCCTTCACATGACTTACGTAGAAAAGCAAAGGTCCAAGTACACAGGTGGGTTGATATGAATAACTTGATCCAGGCAGCAAAGCAGCCACACCAAATGAGAGAAAATTTTGTCAAGTTTGTGTTCACAACCATCAATTGTCCCCATCTTCCCATCTGGTGTAGCAATGCCCCGGTATGTATGTATGTATGTATGTATGTATGTATGTATATATATCTATATGTACATATAAACATACACATACCACATGGCTTCTCCTGACAGTCTGCCAAAGTCAACACTTTTGGCTTATGGCTTCCTTGCTGTATCACAATCTGGCATTACAAATACAACCCTCATTGATCGTTTACATCTGCCTCCTTTCACCAGCCTCGTCAACTAGGAATATTTCCAGCATACCCCTCGTAGGCACACAAGTAGACCTAAAATGTCACTGCATGGGCACCTGGTGTTATATTGTCCCTAACTTAAACATATAGTGCAGTCAACTACTGAAATACAGTACATGTATTTTTTTTTTATAGGAAAATGCTCTCTATGGCATCATTTTGCCTGATAAGCATAAGTTTGGAAGAGTGGTCTCTTGGAGCCATGGTACTTGCGGTGACATTTGATAGGCATTGCAAATATGAGACTAATGAGGGTTGTTCACAAAGTGCTGTCGTGGCACATGAGCATATTACAGGCACCATCCTCACACCTCACATAAAACAACACAATTTTTTCCAGCCCTTCTTGGGCTTGCCCTCTGGACTGGATACCTTTTCTTTGCCCTTTTTCTTGCCCTTCTTGCCCCCTTTGTCCAACATTCCTGTCCGTTCCAAGGCGGCCAAAATGGCTGTATCAAAAACCTCCTTTAAGTTTTTCTGCGTTAAGGCTGAACACTCCATAT
Source organism: Hermodice carunculata (assembly GCA_964020975.1). Classification (NCBI taxonomy): domain Eukaryota; kingdom Metazoa; phylum Annelida; class Polychaeta; order Eunicida; family Amphinomidae; genus Hermodice; species Hermodice carunculata. Next base: position 6,466,844 of record OZ026615.1, on the reverse strand, counting down.
AAGACAGCGCCCCAATATCTTGTGCTCTGAGCTTTGCCTCACTTTCTGTCACTGGGTGCTCTTTGTAACGAGCAAGTTCGATCAGCACTTTAACGTCATTCCGTAAGTCACACTGTGTTCCTACCAATATCACGGGGGCCTTCGGACAGTGTTGCCTGATCTCTGGTAACCACTTCTCCACCACATTATGAAAAGATGTGGGTGAAACGATGCTGAAGCACAACAAGAAGATGTGTGTGTTTGGGTAGCACAATGGTCGCAGCGAGTCAAAGTCATCCTGCAAAGATAAAACAAAACATTGCCTTAAGACTATTACACCCTCAAAAATTAGAAAATGAGCCAACGCTTTTTGGAAAGCATGCAAGAAAAGATTCCAGAGTCCTTTTCTTTCTTCAAAGCCATCCTAAAAATAATCACTATAACCTTTGGCTTTGTAAAACTTTCAGTGTCATAGGATTAAAGATGATAATTTTGACCAGATAATCATTGTAAATAAAGATATAACATGGGTATTTTTCATTGATTAAGATCCTGTTGCTTCGTAAAGCAATACACAATCTGTACATATCGATTTTCTAAGGAGAAAATTACGTTAATTTCATGCTACTGGTATGGCCACTCAGAACACAAATATACATTATTGTCTTCCCTGCTGCCATTCGAAGCCATAAATACGATCTTCCTCCCTGCTGCCATTCAAAGCCATAAACACAATCTTCCTCCCTGCTGCCATTCAAAGCCATAAATACAATCTTCCTCCCTGCTGCCATTCAAAGCCATAAATACAATCTTCCTCCCGGCTGCCATTCAATGCCATAAATACAATCTTCCTCTCTGCTGCCATTCAATGCCATAAATACAATCTTCCTCCCTGATGCCATTCAATGCCATAAATACAATCGTGCAGAAAGTCTCAAACCCAGGCTGCCATATGAACAGGAAGCGACCTCTCAAACCACAACAAAATAATGATCGATTCCTTTGTGACTTCACCTACAACATGGCTGAAGGCACCCTCCTCCCTCATACTTGGATACACCTTAACATTGGCAAATAAAAAAAAATCCCAACCAGTTTGGCTTATCTATGAGAGGGCCAGGAGTGCGTTTATTACGATCTTATAGCACTGTAACCACCCAGCTGTTGGAAAATGTGTTTTCCCACCACTGAAATAACAAGCAGACAGGACGTATCATCAGTAAACTTCACAGCTTGATTATCGAGACTTTCCTATGTGCCTAAGTCAGCATCCTTATCGATCACCTTGTCGTTCCATACAAACATTTCTATGGCTGTGACAGATTGGCGCAAACCCTCACTGCTGGCTCCTATTAAAGCTTTTCAGCTCGAGCATCTTGCATTTCAGCCCCACAGTTCTGGGGAAGATTAACTTGTTTGTCTTATTGATCAAACTCTCAGTATCTCCCCAACTTAATTTGAGATCAGGAAGAATGAAATTGGAACCTCCATTCTTGTATGATGCGAGAGTAGACGTTAGAGCCATCACCTGTGCTTGATGAGGTCTACATGTACATATAACTGCAATTATTCCTCCTAATGGGATTCTTTGAAAGGTTTTTTGTCTTGTTTTGTTTTTTGCATGCATATATATATATATATATATATATATATATATATATACATATATATATATATATATATATAAATACATGTATATATATATATATATATATATATATATATATATATATATATATATATATATATATATATATATATATATATATATATATATATATATATATATATATATATATATAACTTTGCATATCTCATATATTTCATTAAACATGGCACATTTCAATGCTAAAGCCATCCTGAAAGAGATATATGCTATTTCCAGCAACACAAGCCCATAAAACTATTATAATTATTATGTGGCCTGCAAGCTACAAAAGCCACTTTAAAAAAAATGCCGATACGAAGTTTTTCTCATGTAAAGATAGGTCCAGTTAAAATTGTGCTTCCACAAGCCTTTGCTTTGTTAACTCATTCCAAACTGACCCTGGTGACACAACTTCTCCACTGTTATTACTGTGCCTGGCAAGTCATGCTCCAACTTTCCTTGTGGCAGCTGTAGCGTGACTTGTCAGGTGGCAAACTTAGTGATTATAAAGATATGCTTACTTGATACATGTCAAATCTCTCTTACACTTTTTGGGCTTGCTTTTTCCAAGACCTTTTGGTGCAAATTTAGCTATTTTTGACAATCTTTACCATAAAAATCCATTTATTTCTTATTCATTCCTTGTTAAAAAATAAAATCTCCCCTGTGGGAACAAATAAATTTCCCAATTTCTGGCCATAAAATGTTGACAGGTATGTTACTTTACTGGACTAAACCCTTTGCTGGGAAGTACAGGGTTCAGTCAGCAGCTTTGTGTGGTGTCCTCTGAGGTCCTTCTTGTACACAGAGTACACGCACCAACCTGTCAGCCTACAGCGTATACTGATCCTACATACCTCCCATGCAAACTTCATCTACTCTTAACAAAAGCAAACTCGAAAGAAATGTTTGTGCAGATGAGAGGTTTTTTTTTTTTTTTTTTTTTTTTTTTTTTTTTTGTTAAATCTGGGCACTTTAGGACACTTATGAGCAGAAAATTTAGGGTAGACGTTCCGAAGTAGTCCCCTGCTGTGAGGGTTGTATGGCTGGTGAGGAACTCTTATCAATGTACCTACCCTTTCCACAGGACAAGGGCAAATCACCCCCTGCCCTCTTGAGTATCTGAACCCCAGTTCAAGGGTGCCATACCTGTGACAAATCTGTCACAATCTTTCACCTACATCTCAGTATTTCTACAGGTATATATATGACTCATGAGCCATTGCTTGTCTGGGCTAGTTTTCTTATTTTAACTCTCTCCTGCTTACAATGAGACTTAGGTCAACAGCTTTCCTGGGTGGGTAGGCCACTGGGTAGCCCACCTGTAACAAAAACCAGTTGACCTGAGGCTCGCTGTTTTCATATGCCTCATCTAGGATTTTCATTCAAAACGTTTTCTACATGCACAATGTTTTTTCAAAAAAAAAAAAAAAAGTGTCAAAGCAGGCAATACAAAAGGTGTGGGTGACTTTTGCAGCCATTTTCAGCTGGGAAAGGTTAACCGTGTATTGTTGTGGGAGGAACTGAAAGAACATGGCATCTGTCAAACGTGAGCCATGACTCATATGTATCATGGTGAAACTCACATTCAGGCCCACATTATGGCCCTTTCAACGAAAAACGCACAATAGAGTGGGGGTCACAGTTACGTGACTTGCATTATTAATCAGCAGTCCCACAGTCAAATTCACCCTCTTTGCTTCCATAACTGTTATTAGCATAAAATTTTGTGTATGTGATACTGTGAGTCGAATATAACCCGAGTCCCGCTGTCATTTTGTTCTGTGGTTTTGCCGGGGTAATTTCTCGTAAACGTACTCGGCTTCCCTCCACCTGGGTGATCCTACACAAAGCAGGCTCCTCGTCAGAAAATTGTGACGAGACCCGCAGGACTCTCCCCCTGGAGCATGTATTTACACACTTGTTGAATTCATCAGCTCACAGAAAATTGCCCCTGTAAAGATATCAATAGATACTTTTTTTTTTTTTGCACTGACACAAGTGCTTCAAAATATAATGCAGGTTCCAAAAAAAAAAAAAAAAAAAAAAGAACATGTACCCTACAATATGATGATTTAAAATTGCATTTATCATTTTCAAACGGAATATGAATTTTTACCATACTTGTTTATACATAATTTGCAATATGAAAGTAAAAGGTCTGAAAATTTTAATTACTCCAGCTGGCCATCTTTATGTCACATTTGATGCTAATCCCCTTGTGTCCTAAACTACAAATAACCACCTCGACTTGCCATGTGAATGTATGATAGGCACACTGATTCTATTCTCATGCTGTTCTCTCGGGAATCTATACAGCAATTATAGCTGTCACATATGACATATGGTGGAAATTTACCTTACTTTCCATGAAACAGACTGCATAAAAGTTGACTGTAATATGAGGTCAGCTGGCGAAAGAAAGGGTGTGTTGGGAATCCCCGTCCCCCACAAAAAACCCTAGGGATAACAATGTAACCAACAGACAGATTCAATTCTTCTGCAACTGCCAATTATTTTCACATCATAGACCTGTGTAATTTGCTCTTAACTTTTGCATTGCAGCAGAAACTGTGGAAACACTGTAGGGGCAACAGTATGCGTCTCCCAGCCAAGCCTTCGGAAATGGCAGCCAAAAATATCATTGTAAGAACAGAACCAACGCAGCTTGGTGCAACATTTTCCTCTCATGTCATTATTCAAAGATTGCGGTGAAACACTCACTATGCAATAGCAGTCACAGCATGTGACACCATAATCACTATACACTGCAATATGTGGCATTTTGTGAACATATTGCAGCTTTACTCGTCTCATGTTGATGACATTTCCAATGCTGCAAAATTTTGCAGTACATCCCACAAAGCCACAGTAACAACATGTCTGATGTGGACTTTGTTATAACAGTAACAATATGTCTGATGTGGACTTTGTTATAACAGTAACAATATGTCTGATGTGGACTTTGTTATAACAGTAACAATATGTCTGATGCAAACTGTTATTACAGTGACATGTCTGATGTGGACTTTGTTATTACAGTAACATCATGTCTGATGTGGACTTTGTTAGCACAGTAACAACACATCAGATGTAGACTTTGTTGTTACAGTAACAACATCTCTGATGTGGACTTTGTTATGACAGTGAAACCTTTTAATAACGACACCATCTGTTCCCCATGAAATGAGTCGGATGTCTGAGTATGTCACAGCAATGTCTCAGATTGTAAAGAAACTTAACTTTAAGTGCCTTCAAAAGTTGTGTCGCTAAGTGAATATGTTGGGCATCTGAGTGCAATTATGATGAGGCTTCACTGTAGCTGACTTGTATGAATGCTGTAATAATGAGGATTCACTGTACGTGATTTATCAGAGTGCTGTTTTAATGTTTCACTGTACATGTATGTGATTTATATGAATGCTGTTATAATGAGGTTTCCTTGTACCCGATTTATCATTGCTGTCATGATCGAGGTTTCACTGTACCTGATTTATATGAATGCTGTTATAATGTGGTTTTAGTGTATCTGATCTATTATTACTTTAAAAAACGTGACAAGGAAAATGTATGAAGCAAGTCATATTACAACATTTCTTCAAAAACATAACATCATATTATACCACAACAAGCAAGAAACATGTCAGTCCATTCAGGGCCAGTAGTTCTGGTGTTTTGCTGGCCCTTCATTGAAGCTTGCTTGTCCATCCTGGCAATCTCACTCACAAAAGTGAAACTTTTGGTGGCCCTCGGGGCTATAGTACTTTGAGATTTTGACTTGCCACGATTGGAATTTGACTTGTCCCTGGCTACCAGACATGCAAATTGCAGAACCCTGCCATTGTTCAGTGCACACTTCTAGTGCCCAGCAGGACTGACATGTACAAATACCGTTACATAATGTATAACCCTGTGACCACTCCGTGTAGCGCCACTGACACAGTGTGTGAAGCCACAGCTTTCTATTTCCCCATCTTGATCATCAAGTTCTCTGTTTATTGATATGGCACACCTGGTCATAGTGATGCGTGAACATACCACCGTCAAAGGCAACAGGTAATGAAACATTCTGCTTCTTTCGGTCAAAACAAACTGAGTGATGTTAGCTCATTCTCACAGTCCCCCTCTCTGGACATAGAAGAACACGATAGTTTGTGTTCAATTCATTTTTACAGGTAAATTGAGCCCTGTTCTTTAAAAATGATCGCTTGGCAGGTTGTCAGGGTGGAAAAAATGTCCATCTACATATTTCCTGCCACACATTATATAAAAAAAACAAAAAACAAAAAACAAAACAAAACAAAACAAAACAAAACAAAAAAAAAGCTTCACTTGTCGCCTGCAGTTTGCATAATCTGGCCATAACCTTGTTCACTGCACCCATTGTTGACTCACTTTTACCAGAACTTTTTTTTTCTTTCCTCTTTTCACAAGCCAGATATGGAGACTGCAGGAACTATCAGGCTGTCTGAAGTATTCCCAAACAGGAGTGTTTCCAGCTTAATGACATGGTCACCCAGGACGAACACTTGAGTAAAAAACCGCACACACTCACACACACACAAAAGAACCCCGGGTTTCCGGAGCTTGTCCCAAACATGCCATTCATACCTCTTATTATTTGCTACCCTCCTGGTATTTTTTTTACCCAAAAAACTTCATCATAATTTTGTTTGCTTTCTTTAAAACTTTATTTACATGCCGAATTCAAATTCCGAGGCCCCTCTCCTCTCCTCAAAAAATCCAAAAAAAAAAAAAAAAATGAAAAAAAAAAAAAAACCAAAAACAAAAAAAAAAAAAAAAAAAAAAAAACAAAAAAAAACAAGAGGGCTGTGTGAGCAGCCCGTGCCTCAGCTGATCTTGACATTCATCACACTTGCAGCTCTATGAACTTGGGAAAGGATCAAGGACACCATGTTCTGAGTAAGTCTGACCTTTATAGAAGAACACTTACATGTGCAACATCAAAGTTCAAGTAGTTCTCAAGTTATAATGAAGAGTAAAATTCATGTATGTTGCACTGTGACCCCACAAACCAGGTCAAGGTCATTCATGTACTGTCTCAGCATGACCTTCATACAGAATAATTAACATGTGTAGCTAACTCAAAACAGATCTCAAGTTATCAAGTAAACAGTAAATTTCGTGTCAGTTGTGAATTAGCATTAGAATGCCCATTGACTTACATAGTAATCAATAGGAAAGCTGCATTGAACGATAAGTACCCGAATTGAAAATCCTTCAAAATCAGGAATCTTAAAGCAGCGCCACCTACTAAACAACTGTTTGACCCTTCCACAACAACACATCCATCACATTTCAGCTTAATCTGAGGGACGGTTCTGAAAACAAGTGGAAAATAGCAAAACCATACAAAAAATTCATTAAAAAAAATTGCAGCGCCACCTGGTGAACAAATTGGGAACTAGGTGTCCCCGGGAGTGTCTATGTACGATATCAAAGCAATTGGGTGAGCGGTTTCAGAGGGGAAGAATTTTGAAGGTTTGCCCCAAAAAAGAACAAAAAAAATTAATTAAAATTCCAAAAATCACTGGACCGTGACCATTTGAACAAACTTGGTAGAGACTCACCCAAGGCACATCTCCACCAAGTTTGAAGTGGATCTGGCCGACGATTTTGAGAAGAAGTCGAAAATGTGAATTGTGGACAGACGGACGACGGACGGATGATGGACGACGGACCCTCACAAAACCTCAGCTGACTGACAAGTCAGCTGAGGTAAAAAACCAAACAACAGTTTTGAACTGACTCAGATCTAGAGCATTCAATTTGGTTTTCATTCATATACAGTGAAACCTGCCTGTAGCCTTGGGAAACACACCCATTCCTTGTGAAAAAAAAGAACAAAAAAATGAAAAATAATTGCAGTGCCACCTGTTTTTCCAGATTTTGACCACAGGGGTATTCAGCACAGATCCCGCTGTAAAAACTAATCCAAGTTCTACTCAGTATGCTCAAAGTTATGTGTTCCATCAAAACTCTACGATATACATGTGAACTTTCTTTTACCCAAGATGTTACTTGGGGACAACTAATTAACCAGAGATCGTCATCATCCCGGTCCACATGGAAACTGAAACTACTGGCAGTCCAGCATTATTGCCTCTTTTGTAGGGGCCTATGCCAACCAACGACTTTGGTGCAGCTGCCTCTAAGCATGAGGACACTAGAGCTGTCAAGGGCATTGGAAGCCTTCCAACCAAAAACTGATTTTCAACAGTAAACAATTAATAGAAATTGCACTTTAAATAACTAATTATCGGAAATTGTGCTTCGTGAGACATAACAGCACCAAGTACAACAACAACAACAACAACAATGAAAAGGAAAAAAAGTCCAATAAAAACCACCATGCCCCTAATTCTGATAAAGAGGGAATGAAAAACAACTCCAAGTGCATATTTTAACTTATGATTCATACATTATTCAGTCACATTGACAATTACTTTTGGGTTTTCCAGAAAAATTGGTGAAATGTGGTTTTGTGTTTAATCTCCCACCCAGGTTTTTCTCAGACTTTTGGAAAGTCTTTTTACGTACATGACTGCTTTACGTTTGGTATAATTGATAAAAATAATTCAACTGATATCTTACGTAGAGCTGGATGATCAACAAACCGCTTATTTCAACAAATGATTCGTCACTTTGAAGTAGGTTTTCCTCCGGCAGACTATCACACAAAATACAGACATCTGTGAGAGTACCTGGTATCGATTGTTTTCAACAATGCACAAACAATTTCGTCAAAAAGGAGGACATCAAAGGAATGACTGTCACTTGATCGATGCCTGAGCTGTCTGCTAGATGATATGCAAAGCTAAAACGGAATATGAAGTGTCTTGTCTCATCTCGTCTCTCCTGTCACCTGCTAAATGGCCATGTGTTGTCCACCTGTCTTACATTGAGTCAAGTTCTTATTGAACTATCTTTCCTGTCTCTTTGGGGTTTTTTTCTTTTCTTTTTTTCTTTTTTTTTCTTTTCTTTTTTTTTCTTGATTATTTTATTTTTTTGCTTTCTTTTTCGTTTGTTTTGTTTTTATGGGAAAAAACTCATACACTTTTAATCTCAATTACTTATGAACACAGAATATTGCAGAAAACTATAATCTCGAAAACAGAATAAACATCAAAAAACATTTCCAAGTCAAAGAAAAGAAATCTGAATTGTGTACATAGTACTGTTATTTGAGAATTTGGCATTCAGATTATCAAGTCACTGTTTCTTACTGGTAACCAAAGACCACATAATATCACTTCAGTGAAACCTTGTAATAATAACACCATCTATTCCCTGCAAAACATTTCAGTTCAGGGCCAGAATTTCGGCGAGAATCCGAGAATCCATTCTCGGAAAAAATTCTCCTAAACTTGTCTTTCTTTAAAAAGAAAACTAATGAACACAAATCCAAATAGATTCTCGCAAAATTTTGCGAAATTCTGGCCCTGCAGTTATCTGAATATGTCAGGTACATGTGTTAAATGGCAACAGAATTTGATTTTAATTCCCCCTAAACTTGTGTCAGGAAGTGAATATGTATGATCTCTGAATGTTGTACAACGTTTCACTGTACTACGTAACACCGAGAACCAACTCTGCATCCAGTTTCGTGCCACCAGCACAAATTTTCAATATATATGGAATGTTTTGGGAGGCATGCAAAGATCCCTGACAGTTCAGTAATAGCTGTCAAGGTGTCGACAATCACCAGGGAATTATATCAAAACAGTGTTAAAGAAGCTGTCCTTAGGAGAAGTGGCCCTGACCTGCTGACTTCCAAGATAGAGCACACACTTGACTCGTTTTCTGCCAGATGTTCTGTGTCCACAATGCTTCTTTCCCATTTACACCTGCTCCAAGACATTAAAAAATATTTGCATGTATTTGTTCTATTTTGTCTCCTTACAGCTTTTCTTGGTTTTATGTGAAAAATTACCAGCACCCCCCCCCCCCCCCACACACACAAATCAGCATGACAAAAATTGAGCACAGTATGGGTGGGTGAACAGTTTGTCGATAATTGTATCAGCCAACTGTCAATATTGTATCCTTGTGCAATCACTTGAAGACAAGTCAGTGGCTTTCGCCTAATCTCTATCAGTATATAACTGCTGGGGAAATCCTGCTTCCGGAGTATTGAGAATTGCCATTATCAAATGAATAAGTAAAAAAAAAAAAATAAGAAAAAAAAGGCTTCAAAGTCAATAATCATTTCTGTCTGCTCAGGCATAAATTCATGATTAATGGCTATGAAGAAATTACTTTTTTTGATGCTTTGGTAAACAAAGAATTGAAACCTGCATTGATACAGCATGTATCGTTTCTCTAAATCTGACAATTAGCATGACTGGTCTGTGTAAAGAAACATGAACAATAGACTCTCAGTAAACACATTGATTTTTTGAGGGCACATTTGAATTCATGTGAAAGGCTGACAATGAACTCTTGGATCGATATGTTGTGGTCAGGCTTGGTCACATTCATACAAATGAACAACGCAGCAGTCTTTCTGGAAACGAATGGGAAAATTGGTGTTCTTTTATGTTCAATGATGATATCAAAAAGTCTCTCTCTCTCTCTCTCTCTCTCTCTCTCTCTCTCTCTCTCTCTCTCTCTCTCTCTCTCTCTCTCTCTCTCTCTCTCTCTCTCTCTCTCTCATCTCTCTCTCTCTCTCACTTCTCTCTCTCTCTCTCTCTCTCTCTCTCTCTCTCTCCTCTCTCTCTCTCTCTCTCTCTCTCTCTCTCAACCTAGTGGTATCCATGACCTTGTGGGCTTCAAGATGGCCTCAGCGATTGGTGCTGGTTCAAGACCTTAAATGATTCTGTGGTCGCAAAACATATATAATATATATATATATATATATATATATACACACACACACACACACACATATTGAAGCATGCTTCCTAATTGAGTTTTACTTCATCAGAATAATTTGGCTGATACCAAGGAGTTGGCAAATCCTTGCAGAAAACACAGATCTTGAATAATACATCCACGCAGTAAACATCGCTTGTAGCTACAGTGAGGGGCACAAAGGGGTTCTCCGTACTGCAGTACTGGCACTTCTATTCAATTTACTTGTGTAAGGGAAGCATCTTTATTTTCTGTACAGCCCATCAGCCATTATTTCTAAATTTTCTGGTTTTCTGTAGCTTGTACCTGGGCAAAAATTGTTACCTTTACCAGTGCAACGCACCCTATTTCCCCCATCACCCCCCCCCCCCATCTCTCTCACCCACTTCTACAGTGTTGTAGCTGGGTATGTTTCTCCTTCCCACATCCCATACTGTGAAAGCCTAAACAGTGGCACACAATACAAACACAACCCCGTAGTTCATGCGACTTAAAGCAGAATCCGGCCAGTTCCATTGTAACATGCATTTTTCAGTTTGGATTTAAGCCCAGTCTGATGGGTCTTGAGGTGGCAGGTCAGTTCTGCTATTACATGCATTTACGGCCTCTCCTGGACATTTCCCGGGGTCTTCTCGTTCTACTCATACTAGGAGTATGTGGTCCGGCATCCCGGGAACATCGGAGCAACAGAACACATCACGCAATACCACAGTGTCTGTCTGCAGTAACCATGGCAACAGAGGTAACGGTAAACAAACGAGGGCCTGGGTTCAGCTGCTGAAAGCAACGAGGCAGGTACTGTGGCAGCACCAACAGAGCTCTCCCCACATAATACCTGGCTGCTTGCTTTAATATATCATGTCACCAACACGGCCTGTACAAGCAGAGAAAACGACGGCAGACACTAAAAACACGTGAAATCAATAGACCTGGGCACTAAGCTGAAAATATTACTTGTAAGCATCTTAGTCCCATTTATGGACCTAATCGTGCAAAAGGAAATCAGATGGTATTAGTGCCCATTTGCTCAATGAAAGTCCACTTCAGGGGACTCTTGTGCAGCAATGCTCTCCTGTGCATTACAGCATCCCACACGTACAGCGTAACTGAACTTGCAATTTTGAGCAAAATTTACTTGGACTTTGCTATTCAAGTGGTACTTTTCCAGAGCCTAGGACACTGGGAGACAGGGTATCTGCAATTGAGGAAGGTAGACAGATGTAAGAGAGTCAATCTGCCTGAGTGTTTACATTTAGTCATCAAAGAGGGACTGTCCCAGCTGGACTAGTTTCCATCATGCATTCATTTCTGTCAAATGGCTTCATTTTGCTCAAGTTTCCATTTGGCTGATTTTGCTTCTGACACAAACTGCATTACAGCGTTGTTTTACTAAATATATGTGGTTAAAAGAAATTGTGTCCAAATTTTGGAATGCCAGGATAAAGCCTAAAAAAAAGGGGGGGGGGGGCGGTGCAGGGTCCAAGTACCCTGGTGAAGGGACTGATTTTACCACAGTGCAAGGTACCAATACAGAAAAATAAGAAAATTTAGAAATAACGGCTGGTATGCAAAATTAATACAGAAAATAAAGGAGCTTTCAGTATGCAGGAATGGTAAATAGAAATGCCCAGCACTCCAGTAATGAAAATCCCTTCAACCCCCACCCCTGCAAATGTGAGAACATGTACACTCGAATACAAATCTACGTATGTGTATCGTGTTCTTTCAGCAGTCAGTAAAATGGAAGAAAAGCTGTGTGCAACTCCTATAAATTTCCACATTGCTTTCTCTACTTACTTTACTGTAACCACATATACATGTACCTTATGTATCTCATAGGTGACTTAATTGCCAGTGGCACTCCACAAGTAATTAGTGGGGAATGCAATTTTTGTTCCAAGTTTAGTATCAAGCCGGTGTTTTAATAGTATACTACATGCACTGCAGGTGTTTGATTTTAAACACTACATGCAAAGAAACAATTCATGGTCATTAGCACACCCCCTCGCTTTCTTTTGATAATTTACTGGAGTAGCATTCTTGGTCTGTCTTTTAAATTCTTGATGATTTGCCACTGTGGGGGCGGTTTTCCCCATGTCCCTCCATGTACCAGATACGTAGCAACTTACGAGTTGTCTGATAGACCACACACTTCAGCTGCAGCAAAGGTTGCCTATGTGCCCACTGATCACCACCCACCTGTAAAGAGGGAACCAGCTTCCCCCCCCCCCCCCACCTGTCAAAGACAGGTTCCACTGTATCTGCTTCATAAGTAAAACTGTTCCCCCGACCCAGGACCCCTCTTTCCCCAAAACCTATTAAACTTGTATTAACCCTTTGCAGCTCAAATGACCTAAAACCACCCGAATGTAAATTGTCATCTGCCATACAGTTTTCACTTAAATTTCTCATTGGAAATCATCTTTGCCAAGATTTGCATGTAAAACCATTCACGGTGGCATGCCCTAGGTTGACAGTTCTCCTTGTTGTGTTGTGCTTAACTCATGACTCAGTCAGGAATGGGTTAAACCACACTAGCCACTGGGAAATATCATCACCTGAACATAATGGATACCAGGTTGCAGAAAGTATTTCTACAGGAAAGTATATTCTTTCCATTTGGTAATCGTACTTGCAACCTGCAAAGCCCACCAATACTAATCACACAGTTTTCGCACACTTCACACCTGGTTATGTGCGTGTGGGCTTGGCACACTACTGGGTTCCAAAACAAATGACATCTCATCAAGACCCCAAGGAACAGGAAGCCCCCCCACCCCCACCCAGGAGGCATGATTTATGATCACAGATTGCCCAGAACAGTGACTTGTCAGCCATTAAGAGCACATTATATGTACATGATCACAAGGTGAAAGCTATGGGTTGGCAATGATGAAAAAAAAAAATAAATAAAAAATAGCACAAAGACAAGTGTCAAAGGTCATAATGGTTCTGCTCCATGACATGCCTTGTGGGCAGATTATCAATTTCTCTGTTTGCTCCCCATGACACATATTTATTTATTTGATATATAACATTCACCTTTTTATATTCCTGTGACAAATCGTCAAAAACATCTGACCTCATAACGTTAAGGCTCTTTTTTCTTTGGACTTGACAAAGGTGTCACCATCTTTACAAGGTTAATCCTCTTTTTATGTCCACTACACAAAACTGTCAACGGCCTTTCCACTTGCATTTGAGTGACAGCAAGGTGATTAATTAATGCTTATAAAGGCAATCTGCATGTCCAGAGGATTTGGGGATTTTTTTTTTTTAATCCTAATGACTTTTCTTTGGAAACTATTTTGCTGCAGTAATGAGAAGCGAAACTGGATGATAAATTGGAAGTTTTGTGCCTTTCCGTGAGTTGGCATGGGGTAAGCACAAACATTTTCCATAGTTCATACCAGCATGAACTCTAATCTATACATACTGAGACTGCTTACATATCTGAATATTTGACGCTATACTCTCGACAAAAACTGCTTTCCAACTCGACACTACTACAACCAGGTCAACCCCTTCTCAGCCCCTACCCTTCAAGCGGAATACAGAATTTTTCATTCAAGGTGACAGAGCAATGTTTGGATGCCATGGAAGTGTCATAAGTGTTGTCACTTTGTCATTCCTTCCACTTGCTCAGAACAACTCCCGTCCCCCTTTAATAGACTCTGCAAGATGTCAAGCTCACTTCCTGCTGTAGGCAACAGGTGTCAGCTCGTACTTTAGCGGGCTTATTACTCATCATTCGTACACTGACAACTCTGCTTTGCCGTGTGACATCCTTTTATGCTCATAAACCTGTTTTGAAACAACACAGCCAATCCGGAGACCCTTCCGCGAGATTGACATCATTTCCTTCCTTACCTGTCGATGCACCACATACAGATATTACAAACACGTTATTTTTATGCTCTCTCTGTTCACTGCAGAGACTGCAATTTTTAAGTTTAAAAAAAAAATGTCTGCTAGGTTTGACCATTGTTCTTTGTTCCACCCCCTGAACCTGCTCTGAGCCTAAGCATTTGGCACCCACACTTTCCAAAACAATTGGATCTCATTTTGATTTTCTACGTAATTTTGTGCATTTTAATATATATGTCTACTTGAGCCTGAAAATCCCAACCAAAATGCACCAGCGAGTTTCAAAATTTATGAATATCTAATGGTGGGATAACCATCTCCTGGCTTCTTCATGGTCATACTGTCATAGCTACCTGTTTTGTTTGTTTGTTTTTTTTCTAAGCAGTGACCTGTTGTGAAAACTAAGTCAAGCTAAACAGCAAAATATATTTCACAAAACATTTCAACAAATGTTTATGTCATCATTTACAGTGCATTATTAGCATTAAGATGTGGCTCCACAGTTTAAGTCAAATACTTTTTTTATTCTGCCTGATCTGTGAAGTTTCAAAATGTAAAAGTATGTCTGTTCAAAACATTCTTAGTATTTTGCAAACACGCCGTCACAAGAGCACTCAACTGAAGAACAGATGCAAGCTTCTTCTTTTAATACAAATTAATGGACATGGAGACCAGACTGGCAGGAAGTCCATGTGATTTATTGGTCTGATGTCCAGATTACATGTGCACCGTTGGGGTCAGAATCTGACCCAGATGTACTCAATCAGAATTTTTTTTCCTTTGAAACCACGTAACAAAATCTCAATGAAGATTCCATGGCCACGTTGCATGTATTCACAACAATTTACAAATACGTTAGCATAGAATTCTGCTTGCATAATTTCAGCATGACCCGCCATGCATAAGATTTTTCATCCAGACATATATTTAGCAAAAGTATGTTGTCACACATAGAACAAGTCCCTCTGGCACTTGTTCTATGTGTGACAACACTTTGCTAAATATATCCATCTGTGGAGGTGAACTTGGACAAGATGCATGCAAGCAGGACAAACAACTCTTCCACTGAAAGCATTCAAGACATTCTTCCACTGAAAACATTCAAGACATTTGTAGTTTAAAGTATGTGTACGTTCCATTTGGTACTTTTACATACCTTTGACGCATTCTATTTCAAATCTGATTGTTGTCAATGAAACAGAAATATAATGTTCAATGGTTATTATTCCCACTGATATTATCGACTGTATGCTGAACAACCACTGGCGACGCCAAACATATCAAATACAGGAGCATTTTCACAAGGTTCGGGCACACCAGTTGTTAACATCCAATTAGCCTACCATAATTATATATTTTAACATCTTTTACTAACTGGGTCCATTTTTGGTTCCCAAGATAAAGTCCATGGGTCCTTTACAATTTTTTTTTTTTTTTTGCCTTATAATGGGGCCATAATTGTTCCATCAGGGGCTCGCCAAAGATAAGAGTCCACTTTAAGGGTGCACAAGCAGGGACTTTAAGGGTCTCTCTAAGGCTGCTCCCCCCCCCCCCCCCCAAAAAAAAATCATCATGCACAACATTCATTTAAGGGAGTTTTTTTACAGGAAGATATAGACCCTCTAATGCACCTTCCCTCACAGTTGCTGACATAAAATCGAGTCCTGCCGAGTCTTCAATATGGGGCCATTTTTTTTTCAAAGCTTGTGTCAAATGTGTCAAATGCCCCAAATCCTCCTCTAAGAATGAACACTGCTGACCGAACAGGTTTAAGTCAGAAATGCTCCGAGTAATTTCTCAAGCTTTCTGGCTTTGGGACAATTGACAAGCAGATGCTAAAGTGCGAACTATGCACAGCACACATGCACACAAGAGGTCACATGCCAAACATGTCTCCTTTGTCCATTTATATTCATTTAACACTTTCAACAAGAAAAATGGATGAGGTAAACAGATTTAGAAATTGTAGGCCCTGAAGGTGTTCGAGTGCCTGCATGCTGTTGGTAAAAATTATTTTCTGATAGGCGGACTCCTGACACCGGGACATGTCGAGGAAGAAGCCTCGACCAAGCACAGGTTTGTAAACTGGCTATGGACAGAAGATGCTCCACTACTTTCGCTCAATCTGAAGAGAAACTGTTTATGTGTCTCCCATCGGAAAGGAGTCCGCAAAAGTCAGGTCATATCACCATCATTTTGAATTCTGCCTTGTCACGCTGACAGTAAAATTTGAACTTTCAAAATATTTAACTTTAGTCTTGCTGTCCCAAGTCACAGATTTTTATCCTTATGCATTTCAATAAATTTCCAGAAGATGGCCCCAGTACATGTAGGTGATAAACTGCAATATCCATGTACGTCATGCTGGTTGCCTATACCAAAACGGAAACCTGTTAAATGTCTCCTTACTTGTTTTCAGTTGAGTTCTGTCACTTCTCTGTTTAAAATTTTGAATTCTTGAGTTGGAAATTTTGCAAAAATCCCAATACCCCCCCCCCCCATAATTATTCAAACATCTCTTCTCTCTGGAACTTGAAAGCAGAGGAGCATCCTACATTGCAATAATTTAATTGAAAGGTACGTGTTCTGTGTGGTCCCAGCATTTTTGACAGGTATGCACGCCTATGGGCATACACACACAAAACGTGTTGCATGTCTGAGCACTGGTCTGGCCAGGAGCTGGTGTGCTTCATCATGTTCCTTTAATGGCCCACACAACGAGTAAAAAGCCGTGCTGAACATTTAACAACCAATTGATTAGCTATGTTCTTGTAAACATGTTTGTATAGTTGTCACAGGGCCAAACGCCAGCATGGTGTCTTCAAGGTATCACCGAGGCCTTCATCTGTCAACTTGGACAAGATACTGAGGGAAACCGTCCAAAAGGTTACAGCATGGTCAAGTCGTGCACCTGAACAACCCCAGGCTTTTTATATATATATATAGATATACATGGACAGAAATTTAAAAATGTACATAATGGATGGACGTTTAAAATTCACTGGCCCTGATGAGCCGCTGTGACTGGAACGATGGGGTCTGGAAGTGAGTCTGGTGTGTCATCATCACGTACTCTGTGGGGACCTGCCAAGGCATAGTTCATCCATGCCCCGATGGCACTGTAATCCTGGTACTCGATACGTCTGCCGGATAATTTTCCACTGTGATCAATGACAGAACTCTACAAATTTGGACTCAACCCTTCCTCTCTCAAAACTAGCCAAAAGCTAGTGATGTCAAACGGGACCTGCTTCAGTGTCATAACTTCAATAGGCGAGGTTGCAATTAGCAATCTTATGTGTATTTGGCTGAATACACGATTCACTGCACAAAATTCTTGCAGGCTAGGCGTGTATTCCTGTAATTTCAATGTTGAAAGTAACATTCATTACCTTGAATAGTTTTGCAGCAAAATTATCAAATTTACTAGAGTACTTGAACTATAAACAACCATTTACCACAAGAAATTTGATGTTTCTAGGTAGGGCATTTTTAAAGTTACATAGGTACAACGGAAACTAATGGAAATACACAACCTAGCCTACCTGCCTACAGAGCCCTCTACTGAGAACCCACATGAACTGGTTGATCTTGACCTTGCCTTCCCTTTTCATGTTCCTTGTATGATAATACACTGACAGATGAAAACATACAGAACTGCCTTGAATAACATTATCTTGCTGACTGACTTGTGTTATTCACAACTGGACACTAGATTTACCACAGGGAGGTAACTGACCAACTGATGATCAAAAATCAACAATGACATCAAATATTACCTACATGTATTTCTTTTGTGCATTATTTGGCCACAAATGCATACCTCGGATTGTGTGGGTAAACACTGGGGCCAGATAGCACACAATGACACACACACACACAGCTAGGCAGACAAGCAATGGAATGTTCTAATCAAATCTAAAACTGTGTACAATTGGGGATTTCCTGAGGAATTCTGGCCAGGTAATCATCTCCACCAGCTCTCAACTTTAGCATTACTGCCTGTTGAGGCCCTCTGTATGCCTGCTTGTATTACTCAACCGTTTGTTGGTATAATGCTTATGTCATATACAGCTCAGGGTCTGTGATAGTGCAATTAGATCGGCAGATTTTGTATCAGTCTGGGCCCCCAGCCAGTACCTAAAGCGACACACGTCTTAACCCCTTTTCCCTTTGAAAGTGCCAAGCAGCACCTGGAAATCTGCTGTTGTGACTGCTTTTATGTCTTTTTGTTTAATTTTTCCTTCATTTATAGCAAAGGTGAAAGACTACTTTCGATAATAATGACAAAAAAATGGCAGCTGTAAGGTCCTCAAACAGGATTCTTTGACACAGGTTTGACCACTGCAGTGGTAACTGTTGTATGCAACCACTGCCGTCAGCAGCCACATTGCTTTTTGTGGTCACTTGGCTTGGAAGCAGGAGTCCATTTCTTTGTGAAATGTACCTGTGGTGACAGGCCACCTGCTGTATGTAGCCACTTTTCCTTGGCAGAAGGGCTGGCCACATACAGCAGGTACCACTCTATATGGTGCCAAGCCTGGATCAAGGAAAGTTGTTGACTCGCGGTCGATGAAAGTAAAAGGGTTAAACAGCTCACATCTGGATATGCCTGTACCTCTGATTGCAATAAGAGCTCTGCGCGGGTTGTTGCTGTGACAAAGCCGCTTGCCTGACTTACCAATCTGACCCTCCGATCATGATTATCCCGACGGCTGTGATAAACCCTCCATTCAACATTCCATAGCACATAATTTATCGTGTGTAATGACAAGTTTAACCACAATGTAATGGTGTTCCCCAAATGACATGCCAGTAATACTTTGTATATACACACAGGCAGGTAGACCATACATATGATAGCCTATGGCCAAAGTTACCAAGTAATACGACTTTGCTGTGACTCAGAACCAGCTTGTAATTGATTTCAGTATGTAACATATTACTTACATGTATGTTACAGCAGGTGTGCTACCTGTGGTTTACGGGTATACATGTATTTATAGCCACGATCTTACAGCCACACTGTAATTTTACCCCTTAACCCACTGTCAATTTTCCCCATTTCGACAGTCATTTTCTGAATTGTCACCTGCTAACAACATGCCCCACTGACTAATGAAGACAAATGTGAAGATTCTGGTCCAGTGGTCCCCTACCAATATAGCCCCCAGGCCATTCTCCTTCCAGCTCTGTCCTCTTCATGTGACATTTATTTTCCTCTTTTGTCAGGATAATGACATTACTTCCAACGTGGTCACCCTCCAGATCACCCACCTTTCTCATGTGGCCACTTGTGTTCATATTCTGGGTGGCCTGAGTACTGAAGGTACATATACCACAGTGGACTCGTTTTGCAAGAGGTTCGTGCCGCTTCATGCAGATCCCTCATATTTTAAGCTGATCCATATCAGTTTCTCCATGCCAGGTAGCCTCATGGACCACAATCAATAAGTAATTGGCAACAACTTCAGCTTACAAGACAGGGTTACACCTGGCCCCTATGGCCAATCAGACTGTACTCTGGCACTCACGTCCAGCTGGACAACCCAGCAACATGATACATCCCATTACTCTTAACTGCATTTGCCAACATGAACTAGCACTTTGGTCAAGTCAATAGACACACCTGGATGTATAATTTGCTGAATGCTGGTTGGAATCAAGGCCACATCAACGGGACAATGGGAATCATGTTGGGGCTTTTTTTTTTTTTTGCTTCAAATAAGATATTGAATTCCTCAAGCTGACACTCGAAGCTTGAAACAAATTATTCCATTTCACAGATTATAAACACACACTTCACCGCCTTTTTGCTTTCATGCCAAGAAGAATTACATGGGTGCATTTGTTTTCATTTACGAGGAGTTATCGGTGCATCAAATGACCCGCAGAAGTGCACATCTTGCAAGGTTTGCCACATATTAAACATAACTTGCCATCTACATGAAAATATGGCAGGCACCCTGCATTCATTTATGGCCTTCTTGACACCAGGAAGGTGACGTGAAATATGAGGAAGAAGGGGGCGTACGGGTGGATCCCAATATGCTGGTAGAGGTAACAATTTTGCTCCAGTACAAGATATGGAGACAAGAAAATTTAGAAATAATGGCTCATACGAAGTTTGTAAAAAAAATAAAGGGGATTCCAGTGTGAAACTACGGTAAATAAAAATGCACAGAGCACCAGAGCAGAAAAGCCCCTTACCTTTACCCCCCTTCAGGAAGACTCGAACCAGCTGGGACTTGCACTTCATCAATATCATAATCTTGCACTCAGAATTTTCCACATCAAAAAATTTCTAATGCAATCATTAATCTTCACGAAAAATTGCGGTGATTTTGCTCACTAGTTCAGCGAAGTATGAAGAATGCTTCAAGTTGTGTGCAGAAGACCTAATCAATGTGTCTGTCTACCAAGTACCAAGACCTCTCTTATTCCTACTTGATCATTTTAGTTTTTCTTCTTCTTTTCTTTAATTTTCTTTAAAGGGTATTTGTGTTTCGGCATTTTATTTTCTGTATCAGCATACTGGAAGCCCTCTGAATTTCTGTACATGTACTTTGCACTGGCTGCTATTATGGAACATTCATATTTTGTGGAACATTCATATTTTCTGTACTATGTACTGGGGCAAAATTATTTCCTGTACAAACACACTGCAACCCCCCCCCCCCCATCTCCCCATGAAATGTAGTTATTGCAGGCCTGTCATTCCTCATGGCCCAGCATTTTGATATGGCAGGGTCCTCAAGGCCTCCCCACTCAGGTGCACCCACTGCCTTGCATATATAAGGACATCTATGATTGATGACAACATCCCTGGCTGCTCCATCAGTAGATCACCCGCCCACCTGGGATGCACTCACCACAACGTGGCTGCCAATAAATAAAGGAGCAAAGGGTTCTACTGACAGCGGCACATTGAGTGAGGCCCCTTGGCTCCCAGAGCAATTGGTCCAAATTAGATTGGCATGAAAGCTTGGGTTTGGGTCAGGCAGGGTCAACCCGGCCACCTGGTCTGCTGTCTGTGGTTACTGTCATTCTGGGCCACCTCATCCACAGCAGTCGCTCAACAGCCATGTTTTGATAATCTCTACCCTTTACTGATTGCTAAGCATCACATGTGCATTTCTAAATATTAGTCTGTTGCAGATTATTCTGTACAATGGGGGGGGGGGGGGGGGGGAGAGCACACCGGATTTGGGTTAATGATATTTTGGTGTTTGTTCTCATGATTGTGGACACAGACAAATTAGCACAGCTCAGCACATCTTCCTCTGTGTTTGTGACGCTGCACTTGTAAGTGAGTGCATGTATACATCATGTACATTATCACCGACATCTGGATCTGGCTGCAGTCTTTTCTCTTGAGTGTGTCCAAACATGAACAAAAGGTGCATCGTGGTTGGACGGCTACCTATTACTCATGGTTTCCTCACATTCATATTGTCTGTGCACGTGGGGACTATGCTGTGCAAGAGGAAGAGGTTGCATGCATACTGAGTCAGTGATGGTGCATGAAAGGTATGTCGATGTGCATAGTGAATGTTGATGTGCATGACCATTAAATGCATGTTGATGTGCATGACCATTGAATGCATGTTGATGTGCATGACCATTGAATGCATGTTGATGTGCATGACCATTAAATGCATGTTGATGTGCATGACTGTTAAATGTATGTTGATGTGTATGACCACTGAATGCATGTTGATGTGCATGCCCATTGAATGCATGTTGATGTGCATGACTGTTAAATGTATGTTGATGTGTATGACCACTGAATGCATGTTGATGTGCATGCCCATTGAATGCATGTTGATGTGCATGACTGTTAAATGTATGTTGATGTGTATGACCACTGAATGCATGTTGATGTGCATGACCATTGAATGCATGTTGATGTGCATAACCATTAAATGTATGTCGATGTGCACGACCATTAAGTAAATGTTCATATACAAGAACATTAATTATATGTTAATGTGTATGGATATTAAATGTATGTTGATGCGCATGCATGCTGCACATTTTGGACAGCAGAGCTATGCAAATCCCTGGTGCAGATCTGTCTGATGGCTCACAAGAGGAGATATCTGATTGGTTGATGCCAATAAAAACTAGACTTAAATGAAAAATTCCAACAACATCATCACAGGAGTGCAACTGTGAACAGAACTTCAGCTGACCATGCCTCTGGTGGTATTTCACATACATTGTACCGTATGGCCTGAAACATGGAAAACCAAGCTTCCAATCTTAATACTAAGAAGTCTTCTTGGGGAAAACATGTACAAGTATGATTCTTGTACTTGACTGAAAAATGTGTTTTCAAGCACATACAATAAGGCAAATTTAGGTTAACACTTACCAACCTAATATCAACCATTCATCATGCTTAATGTGAACACATTTACCACTCAACAACATTATTCTTATTTATTTTTTTTCTCCCTCAGTAATCAATGACACGCAACTTTTTATATGCACCATTTTGGAGGAACATGCTTGAACAGGGACCAATCTGCAGGGGACAGAATGAGAATCTGGTCATATTTCACACAAAATAATTTGCTTCTGTTGTATTTTGAATCAAATAATTGGCATCATCAGCCAGATTACCGCAATGCCAGTTTTTTCTTTTCAATTTATAAATGATCCAAATTAAAAACAGCAAATTCATATCCCCCATGGAGAAAAAAAGGAGCAAATTTCTATACCTAAATGTACCCTTTGCCCCCTTCATACATGTTAAAAAGCACAATTTGGCAGGTGCCTCTGAACACACACATACAAGCCTGCTGCAGTTTCAACCTCAAACCATGAGGCCATTGGCTCCTCCTGGCAAATTATGGAAATTTTGACCGTTTAGTCCAATTTCACACTCCAGCAACATTAAATGATTTCGCAAGACCTCCCTGCACGCTTTCAATACGAATCCCAGCAAACCTAGTATTTTCTGTGTTGGGAAAACATAGCCTGGTTCTCCATTGCCCTTTTTTTTTCAGCCCAAGCAAAGCATCTTTTGGAGAATGTCAGATCCCCTGAGAGAAGCCTCTCAATGGCTTGTTACAGGTGGAATTAACATTAAACGGATAACATTTTCACAAGGGGACCTTTCGCTGAAAAGGCAACATCGCCGGCTGGCAAAGAAAACAGGAAAATATTCTCCAAAGCTCCAGCAACAGCCCATCTTTACACTGCATGACGGTAACAGCGTATACATACGGCCCAGCAGGAAGGCCTAAATCAATATCCTGTAAGTTTCAGTGCTACTCAAGGGTCTACTGCCCCATGGAGATACAAATTGACCATGATTTTACTCAGCTTCTATTCCCCTTTTCTAAAGGTCACCCCTACATGAGGGGGGTGAAGGGTGTTTCCATACTGGCATTCTGGACATTTGGATTTACTCTACTTGAATGATGGCAGCCTCTTGACTTTCCACATGTTGTCCCAGCCATTATTTCTAAATTTCATTTTACGTAACTTGTACCAGGACAAAATTATTATGTGTACAATGCACCAGCATACTGGGAACCTCCCACTCCTGCATTGGTTCCACCTGGCATGCTGTTCTTCCTGGTATCTAACTTTGAGTAGCGTGAATGGCACATAAAGACAGACTTCCACTAAAAAAATTTTACAAAGGTCTTTCAGGAACAATGAAAGAGAACAGTTTTAACTACACAATGACACAATAAATGGTCATTACATCGTACAATCAACTTGTAAAATACGCATGGGTCCTTTGAAAAACTTAATGATCCCATGTCAAAGCCAAAAGATCTTGATCTGTGCTCTGACATTTATCCCACTTCCACAAATGTCCGAGCAACTTTTCACCCAAGGCTACCCAAGTAAGAGTACTCACAATACAGTTTATGTGTGGTCTACTCTTTGCCACTATGAACTTGGCCATAAAAATATATACTCTAACCTGGCAAACTCAATGAGTCTTTCATGTCCATGTAGGTACAGGGTTATCAGAACTTTTCTGAACAGAGATCAATTAGCCTTATGTATGCACACAGGGCTTTAAACCTGGCTTTTATAAATAAGCTGACTTTATCACTTTTGATCTGCAATCATATATTACATATGACCCGTAGCCATATATTATCATAAGATTAATTCAACAGAATCACTCAATTCAGTTAAGCAAAACACTTGACTACAGTACAGTTTAGTACAACCACAAAGCTTAACCTTTTCCCCCTTGAATTAAGACTGAGTCAACAGCTTTCCTCTGCATGGGTTGGGCACTAAGTGCCCAACCCATGCCGAGGAAAGCTGTTGACCTGGGTCATGTTGTCTTGACAAGTCTCATCTTCAATTCTCAGTCAAATTGTTTTTCATTGCTGTTGAAATCAGCTGAAAACGCTGAAGCAGATGACATTTGACCACCAGCCGGTTTTGGCTGGTTTAAGGGGGAAAGGCTTAAAGTAACTGACCAAAAGCAAAAGTCATCCCCGGTAAAGCACTTTTTTCATTAATTTTTTTTGTTAACCAAACAGTCTCAGGTTTTACAGCCATCACATGCTGCCTGCCCTCCATTTTTATTTCAAGTGCTGAATCTGAGGTACGTCTTCAAGCACCATACCATATCTCATGGATAAACTATATACGCATTCGATACATTGTTAGCCTTTTAAAAATTTCATTATATACTTTAACCCAAAAATTAAATTGACAATGGAAAGTGTGAGCACTAGCTATAACGACACTATAATGTCAAAGGGAAAGGGAAATTCTCTTTGAATTCAGCGAGTCCTTGGTGCTGAGTTTGCCGAGGTTTATCGTTAACTCAATACACATGCTTTGGGCATGACTGTATTGATCTGTGAAATCCATACTTGCATAAATTTATAACTTGTTGCCAATACTTCTTATCACTCAAGATCTCAAGGACACTTTCGGCATGTTGAATAAATTTACATGCACAAAGCATATCAATTATATCGAGGTGGCATAAAGTTGGTCTCAAGACAGCTATTATGGAAACTAGTCAAAGCAGCCTGAGAGTTGTATCTGTCAATGTGTTTACTTTCCTGGAAATTAAATTTGACAAGTTTTGCACGTCAGACCTTTAGTGACTAACTTATTATTCTCTAATTCTTGAAAAAAAAATATGTATGTTTGTATTTTTCATCATTTTTAAATTTCTATTGTTTGATCACGCCCATGTAAAAATAAAAACAGTAAAAATAACAATTCTTGACAGTGTTCTTTGTGTATATAAAATATATGCAACACAACTGTCACTATTTTTTGCCTTGTTTGAGTTGAAGAAATACAAAGGCAACTTGTTTTTGTTGCTTTCAGTGATGACATGACTGATAAGAACACAACCATCATGCTGTAACCCAATAAGGAGATTAGGTCTGGGCTACCAATGAATAGGAGAGGCCATAACTAGCAATAGGCAAGGCTAGAACAGGAGGTTCAAACACTGTCTAAAAGAGGGCACTGCAGTCAATGGAGGGCTAGGGTTGTGTTTTCCCATTACTTTACATTGTAATGTGTGACTTTATAACTTGAAAACTACTGCACACAAAGAAAGCAAATTTTTGACAGTTAACTTAGATACATGACTCAGTACTTCAATCAAATTATATAACCACAGCTACAAAAGTGGCAAAATTATTAAAGGTTACTGTAACATACAAACCAATGGGAATACACACCTCCAGCCCTCCAAAATGTTTGCGTATTCAGTTGTGTATTGGGATGAACTCACACTTTATCAGTAATTTTGACCTTTTCCTATTTTATGCATATTCAGCTGAATACACATCCCAATACACAAAATCCATGTAGAGTTTTGCTATCCCATTGGATTGTATGTTTAAGTTATCTTTGATAAACAGGCAACTTTTGAGATCAATGAAATTAACAGTTTTCAGAACCATTTAAGTTATACACCTAGATCTCACTTGAACAATTATATGCTTCTATAGGCAGCCATCAAGTTTGTAAGTCCCAAATTTCAATGGAAACTAATGAGAAGACATCAATGCCTGCCATCCTGGATGAAGTGCCCTCTGCAGGCGGGATACAGGAACCTTCCAGTCTTGCTCTTCCCTACGGGCTGTCCATCTACAATGACATAAGGCACTCCAAACATTCAGCTTGAAGCCTGTATCTCTGTGTAGCTTCCCTATTGTGTACGCATGCCTAATGATGTGTAAATAAACAAGCCAGTGGCTTCAAAGTGCCAGCTTCTTGGGTCTGGCCAGGCCTTGGTGTATCTGTGCTTGTCTACATCATGCATGCTCCTTGGAGAGGCATCAGTTGCCTGGGGTGAGTGTACATAGGTAGACACGCCAGGCCACTTCCTTCCATTATCAGGCTGTGTTTAACTCTCCCACACTGGGTCAGTGTCCGGCAGTACTGACAGTTGCTAAGGTGCCACTCTTTATGTATGTATGTATGTATGTATGTATGTATGTATGTATGTATGTATGTATGTATGTATGTATGTATGTATGTATATGAGATATTGATAACATATAGTACATAGTGGTCCCTCTCTTGAAAAATCACAATATGATGATCCCCATGGAACGGTCAATGAGGCCAGGTTTCACTGTATGTCATTGATGGTATTTTAAGTTACCAGTTCTCAACAAACATTGATTTCCAAAATTTGGTTAAATTTCCAAGGCCAGCTCCTGTGGCGCCCTGCAGAGAAATGCTTATTAAGTAACTGAGTGTAACCTTTTACGCTCCACGACAGATTCAGGCTGTTGGACAGAGAAGGGTTAATGTTGGGCTTGTTGCACAAAGTGCCAGCGGTAACATACTCATTACACTGACCTCAACGCTAATGTATATCCTGGTGCATAAAAAATACATCAGGAACGGGCAAAGTCACTTTCCTCTTGGTGGCGTTTCACTGCTGAGAGCGATGGCAGATGAAACATATCCTCAAGTAACAAGCCTTCAAGAAAAGTTAAAGTTAAAAAGTTCATGTCTACGACTGCCTATTCTATCCATCACCAATGTTTACAAACATACTTTCGCATGATATTAAGCATACCACTAAACCAAGGGGCACCATGGCTAGAAAACACCTGTCAGGATGATCGCTATAGAACACTGCCTCCATAAATCTGCTCTTAAATTAATGATTAAAATGAATTATTGTATTATCTCCATTCAATGCTAATGCACCCATAAACGTCCTCTTGAAGCTGAAATATGTGAAATTTACCACTATTTTACTATGTAATTGGTACCTACTTTTTTTAAAAATCAGTATACCTATCTACAAACTCAGTCAACAACTGTCCTTTGGCCTACTGTGGCCACAACGTGCCCATAACATACCAGAGTGTCACGAGGTTATTGCGGAAAGAAATAAACCGATGACATTGTTTTATGGCACTCTGGGCAATTTCTGGTGGCTTTTTTTTTTTTTTTTTTTTTTTTTAATTTGGAAAAAGTTGTATGACTAAACAGCAGCATCCCGTTAATTACAGTTCATTGAATATAAAAATTGGCAAAAAAAAAACCCCCAAAATTAAAAAAGCCCCCCCCTTAAAAAAAAACATGGAGAGGTCAATACTGATAAAACCATAGTAAATTCTGCATTTGTAAGACAACTCTGAGATTTGGCAGGTGCAAGTCTGCATCAGTACACACAGGAGCACAGTAGTAAGAGAGTTACCAACAGAGACTGTTTCATTGCCACTCAACTCACGCACAAGCCCACCAGCAGACAGATAAGCAGGCTGGAAAATATATTGGAAAATGCTGTGATTGTGGTACCAGGTGCAATAATCAGCTGGCTGACAGAATCATTCACCCTTTCGGTACGACAGGGATGCAGTGACATAGTTTTCTATGGCATGCTCTGCACAGTGCATGTAATATTTATAAATTGTGATAATAGAGCTGCAGAACAAGGGGCTCAGAAGGCAAAGCCAAAATCAGCGATTCATGGCCTCGCACGATATATGTTTCTTCTGTCTGTGTGGGTTGAGATAATATCCCTAAGTGATATTCTCGTATAAATGGTTCAGCCTTTAAAATTGCAACAGTGAGTATTTTATCCAATACTTGATAATACACAATCCCATGTGAACACCCAGCTCTTGCCAATCAACCCTTTCCCACTCAAATCCCTCAAAAGCGCATGGATGGAATATTGTCGCCTGCCTCAACATTTTCACTGAAAATTTCTCCTTACCAGAGACATTTTTGCTGGTACCTGCCTAGGAAAGCTATTGACTCATCGTACTCTGACCTGGAATGGGTTAAAGGCTGTTTCAGGAGACCAAATGTAGTGAACTGAACCCATTTCCTTTCCAATTTCCAATAATTTTTTTTTCTTAGAAACAATATACAGTAGCAATGCATTAGGAACTATACATAGCATGGTATTTTGATGTGATGGCTGGCCATATGTGGAAACATCCTCTATGACCATACACTGTATATTTACCTTACTCCTGTATGATTTACCAGGAAACAAACAGCGGCAACGGCAGTTGAGAGCACAGAGGGCTCCTTGCCATTTGAGGCCCAGTTATGAAAGCCCACACGGCCCCGGTGTAGTTGTAACCATGTGTATGTGAGCAAAAGTCTGATGATCCGATATTGATGACCAGTTGCTGAACTTTGGTTGATTTAACATTTTGATGGAGTGTTATTTTGACCCCTGCAATGCTGATCTCTGTGCCCCATGGATGCTGGGATACAGCCCGGCAATAGTCAGGCATAACGTGTATATATCACCACCACCTGGTGGCAGTTAGTCTGCCACTAAATACAGCCACCTGTGACTTATCCCTCTTCCCCCCCCCCCACCCCACCCCCTCCATATCCGAGGCACACGTCTGCCATGTGCCACTTGCTTACATCAGTAGCATGTGCCAGCCAGGGTTGCAGACAAGTTGTACTCGGGCCAGTACCCATCACTCCTCGTCTTACACCTGACCATGCTAATCTCATCTTATGACACAATTTGCCTGGAATATACCAGCAGGTCTGTTAAATGCGAAGGTAAAACACAGCAGGTCTTCCCACACTGATCAGTCCACAAATATCAGCACATCATCATGACAAGCCAGAAAATTTCTCCCCAAGAAACCATTGGTTTAACGCAAGCCCCACCAAATTGAATGAGCAGCACAGGATTTCATTTTTACGAGTCCATATCCAGAGCTCTAAAGGTTCCAAAATACTGATTATATTGCGTAATGAGCGGCTGCCAACTCTTGGGTACCCTTAACAAGTTTTTAGTGTTCAGATGAGACTTTTTACTGCTAGATCTGCAGTTCTACATGAAGTTAACACATACTTGGCAGAATGCTATAAATCACTGGATTTTCACAGTATTTATATTTTGCGATTTTCACAGTTTTATCAAATCCAAAAATTTAAATCACAATGATGTCATAGATCCAATGCCTATCCTAAAAACAAAAAATTTAAAAAAGCACAAATTTCAGACAAGATTAATTTGTCAATTTATAAACAAATGCAAAAAATTTATACACGTCAACTAAGCCATTTACAGTAAGTGAAGATTCCTGTGGGTGACATTTTCCACCACAGCCCACTCATCTGTCAACCCACTGCTGCACTCTTTGATGACAGTTGCCTGTTTTGTTTGTGCCTGAGCTGCCACTTTTGTAGATTGATCTACCAAAAACTGCCACAGATAACGTGGTTGCACTTGTACAGTGAAACCTGACTTCAAGTGACCACACATGGGGATCAGTAAATTGTGGCCTTTCAAAAGAGGTAGGGGATCTTTCATGGCAGGTCTACGTCAAGATGAAACGTACCACGCAATAGTGTCTAAAAAATGTGGTCTTTCAAAGACAGGGGACCCACTGAACTCAAGGTTCTAATGAAGTTGAAAGTGTGCAAAACAATAGGCAGTAAAAATCCCTCAGAAAAATTGCTTTGTTTGGCAACAGAGTACTCTAGCACGACAAAATGCAAGATATAGTGGACATGTATGCAGAGGAACGGCAGAGTGTTTCCCTGACCTCTGTCTGAGTCCTGAATGTGGTCATCCGAATGGGACTTTCACTGACAAAACTAACAGAGATGTATCTCCATGAAGAAGCTCTTCGAAGACGCTGTAACACACATACCCAGACCAGACACAACGGATACAATGCATTTATAAAACAAAGTTTTTTTTTCGACTGAAAGCAAGGGCCCTTCTCGTAGGGTCCTTGCTGCAAGTAATGCTAATGGCAGCTCTTTGCAGACATCTGCCAGAGGTAGTGTAAAAACACACTTGGAGGGTGGCGGTGATGGTGGTTGAGATCTGGGGTCAGAGGTCCTCCAGCATAATGTACTCTCCCAGTACACAACAGAAGCACAAGTCAGCAAGGTGCTGAGCCACCTGCAGAGACTACACTCAAGAAAAAAATTCAAACATTATTTTCCCCGAGCATGCAAAAAAACACCCCCGGAAAATCACAGTTGTCACAAACCTCCACAACAAAAACTGAGTGAAATTTTTGTAACTTGGTGACTTCTCCAAAATAGTAATACTAATACAAAATGGCAAGGAAAACAACTGTGTATCTGATGTCTGACATATCCTCATAATATTTGGACTCGGTGTGTTTACAACCTGACGGGGAGGCGGACCTCAAAGCTTTATGTAATCTCTCCCTGTTTATGATGCTAACTTGCAAAACAGATCGGGTTTCCAGTGACTAAATGTACTATCTGTAATGTGTATATCTTTTGGCAGCCTGCATGCATATTGCTTGTCTGTTGTGGTACTCTCTTCCCCCAAGACAATGTTTCTAGTTCAGGGAAAACTTCAGGCCTTGCTCAAGTTTCAAAAGAATGGCAGCTTAATTGGGCTCTTTGCTCTGGTTAGAATTCAGCGTGAATTCCGTCAAAAGGCGTAGGCCTATTCCAAATGTACCCATTTAGCATTACGCACATTGAAACCGACATGCTGGTGGAATCAGAAATATCTAAATATCCAAACTGAACACATTTCTTGTGAGTTTTTTTTACACATGGACATGATACTAGACCGCAAATTGATACCCTGCCGTTCTTCTCGAGCCAGCCAAAAAAAAAGTAAACACTGGTACCACACGGTGCCTTGCTCCTGGCAAACGTCAGTGACTAAAAATGCAGAAGATGGTGAATGAATTGCTTTATGCCACTGCTGTCTGCATGTATCTCCTCCTAAAGCCATTAGCCAGGTCTGCAAGTCAGTGGCTGTGGGTGCTGGCATTTTATCTTGGTCTTACCCACAGTCTTTGCAAAAAAAATGCCGTCAGCAATTTTTTCCTTCTCCAGTGTTTTTTTTTTTCTTTTTCTTTTTTTTTTCCCTTTTGCCCCGCTGGGCAAGGCCAAAGCGTTAAATGGGAACTTGCAGGGCCGTGGACCCGGACTTGGGACGTACTTACTTACTGTACCCAGGTCTGCTAAAAATAGGCCTAGAGCTACATGCACTCATCCTCATGTTGCACTGGACACCAGTTGGACTGGGAGATGATTAATACAGATCTTTGCCCCTGTCAAGTCAATTACACGCGGAGCTGAGACAAAATATCTTCCCGTACAGTAGCCAAAGGGTTAAATCTGAGCATCTTCTTTTGGTGTTGTCTGTTGTTTCTCAACAACCAGATCAAGTCAGCAAGTCTGGTTTGATCTGGTCTCCCAGCTAAGTATATATTTACTTGCTTCAAACTGTGCAGACCTTGCGCTAGCCCAGGTCTCAGTCTTACCTAAACTCTCCTGATTGCTTCTGATCTGTATGGGACTGCCACTGCATTCCTTGATCAATAAGGGGGAGGGGGGGGGAGAGCTTATCTAGGGATTTTTTTCTCTCTCGTACTTCAAAGATATTTGTCTAACCAAATATAAATAATTTGGTATGTACACCTAACTTGAACTTCCAGAATGATGATTCATTACATGTCCTTTGCACTAATATTATGTCATTAGATTTACATTTCAGTACTGATGCTTTGTACTTGTTTGGGGGGGGGTGTGTAGATAAAAGAGTTTCAAGTAACTTTGATGAAAGTCAGTACAAAACTTAATGGTGTGCTCAGACGGTCTTCACAAAAAGAGTTGTAACTTTCCTCCCCACGGGACTTACAATGTACCTGACCCCTCTTGGGTTCTTTAAGAGCCAAAATGCCAAGGCTATTCAAAAAAAGGCCTAATTTGTGGGTGAACCACATACATGCAGTACTGGTGAACCTGAACTAAGTTTGCGCCCCCCCCCCCTTTTTCCTTTGCGTCTTTTTGCCGCTTTCACCTGACATACCTAGTACTTAGCAGGCCGGTTGCTTTAAATCTGAAATAATGGTCAACAGCTATACAGACATGAAAAGTCCTGTTCCACAAGCTGTCGCGACTGTCTGCATACCTATTAAGAGTTTGCCATTGAAAAAAGAAAAAAATCTTTGCACACGTTCTAGTCGATAATATTAAAAGCACGTACTGCAGTCAAAAAGGAAGGACCAAGGCTTACATGCAGGGCTGTGGTCCAAACACACTGGTTCTTTGCACTGTACAAAGCAAGGCTACTTGAGATTATAATACTGCGACTCCACTTCTCCCATTTTGAGTAGGAAATCCCTCCATCTCCACCTCCCCCCACCCTTTTTTTAGTAACCCCCCTCTTGTCCCTTTAAGGGAATGTTTTGTTCTGCCTTAAAAGATTTGTCACAAAAATAATGGTAGTGTGACAAAGGGTAAAATACGCACAAGTTTTTAAACTTATTTTTGCACAATCTTCTAACAGAAGACACACCCCATCCCCGCCCGAACCAACCACGTGCTGGGTCGCTTCAGGCTTGCTCCTCAAATCTCCACTTTGTATCTTTATGCAAGACAGTGATTCTACCTCTACGATAGTGCCTGGGGTTTGCAGTCTCTTATAAAATAAAAATGGGATTAAAAGTTCCAGATCAGCTGGGCTTGCAAGCACTTTACGCAACAACAAAGCGAATAAAGGAAGCAAAGGTTCATCTTCCTGTGTACTTCAAATCACTTATGTAAGCATCCCACTAAGCTAGGCAATCAGACTTTATTAAAGGGATCTGAACAATTACTTTCCAATATAACAGTTTAAGTATATAATTCCAGCAAAGATCAGTTGATGATGTGTGATTACAGGGGCAAACATTCTTGCTTTAATGCTAGAAAAACAGTTCACGTATGTTTCAAGTGGTTTACTTGAGTACAGAACATGACATGGCAGTCAAAACAGACTTTTAATACTCTATAAGGGCGGAGCTGCTTGAGAAATTAAGATGACTGCTAGAAAAGACAATGTTACATAACACTGAGCATGCTGACAGAACTGAGTGCATTCCAGAGCCGATATGGTTGGTTACATTGCCTAGGAACTTCGTTTGTTTGATGAAGTAGATCCCTCTATTAAAACCATTACCGAGACGTTCAGCTGCAAACTGTGGCCTTTCCAAGGGGCTGGGGTTACAGACTCCTTGCCTGCTCAACTCTCAGTGTTTTCACCTAATTTCAACACTAACAGACAAACAATTTGAACAGGAATTGCAGATGAAACCTATCAAGATCACATAGCCAAGGTCAACAGCTTACGTTGGCATGGTTTGGGCACTTAGTGCTCAAACAATGCCAAGGAAAGCTGTTGACTCTGTGTTACCTCAAAAGGGAAAGGGTTAAAAGCTTAAAAAAATGTCTCGATATGCAAAAGTAACACATGCCTGGCTTTTCAACAGGCATTTGGCCCAGCATATAAATTGTCTACATACATGTATTTCTTCGAATCTGGAGTCTCCAAAAGTACGGAGGAAGCATGATAATTTCTTCACAACAGAACAGATGCACACCCTGGCATTGATTGACTTTGGTACATTAAATACAAGGTTAGATCCAAAGCTGGTATTTCCTTGCAGAGCATAACTAACAATGATGTCATAAATATTGACCGATACATGTCCGTGTGCAAACAGTGACAACTGGCCGTCAATCTTGGGAGTACAAATAACAGCAGTATCATTTGGCTCTCAGTCTGAGCTACACAGAGAGCCCTGTCTTCAGTGACCCTCCGACTGGAGACCACATGCCTTGAAAGACCATCTTTGCTAAGTGTCTTTGATGTCATTGTTTATACTCCAATGACAGACCACCGGTCTTGAGAGATTGCATTCTAGTCACTCCTAGTGCTAGTCTTTAAAGACATGTTTTACTGCACAAGGTATGTATATAATATACATGTGTACACACACACATGCATGTATGTATGTATGTATGTATGTATGTATGTATGTATGTATGTATGTATGTATGTATGTATGTGTGTATGTATGTATGTAGCCTATAAGGTATTTACCTGATAATGACAAAACATTTACATCTGCTTTGGCTCCATTTGACAATAATAAAATAATATTCCAACTTGTTCCATCTCATTAGGAACAAAAGAACAAGAATTTACTGCACAAGAATCTTCTCACAGTTGCTGCCAGGATTTAAGTCATTACAATAAAGCATTCTGCCACAAAATGATGTGACCTCACAAAAATAGAGCAATATCCTACTTTCTGCTCAGAGTGTCATTTCCAAAAACACAATTTACTTGCCCGTGTGTTAAACAGAAACAAGGATTTTCTTGTACAGAATATTTGTTGACTACATGGATGTGACCAGTCCATTATGCAAGTGCATATATTTTCAAGTCTACATATTTTTTTTGGGGGGGGGGATGGGGGGTTAACATTTCAGGTATTTTAAGGAAGCTTTAAAGGCGTACTTTCAGAGTTTGTTCCTCTTAAGTCTATGTTACAATACTTTTTCATCGTTTTTTTTTTTTTGGGGGGGGGGGGGGAGCATTTTTGTGTCATTGGTGACATATGTAGAAATACAACAACAGCCAAAGTCACAACTACAGTGCATTGCTGCCTGCCTCTGCTCCTCCTCGACAGGTGACAGTATCAACCTTACAAACTTTGAAGTATTTCTGACAGATATCTTTGATAATTTTCTAGATGAAAAAAAAAATAATAAATAACTACAGTAGTACCTCTCTTGAGAGACCACCCTTTGGGGCCTCATAAAAGTGGTCTTTCAAGACAGGTGGTCTTTCATTAGAGGTACAATAACATAGGAAGAATAGGACTTGGGGTTTTCCAAAATGGTCTTTCAAGAGAGGGTGGTCTCTCATTGGAGGGGTCTCTCAAAAGAGGTACCACTGTACATGTATATATATACATCTCTTCTTTGCTCTTTTCAAGAATAAAAATATCTGATCAAATCAAAACATCACATCCACGTTTCGAACACACCATTCTGAATCATCAAGCACCTTAAAAGCTCAGTATCAACAGTAACAGCATTCTGATGATGATGCCACCAAAGATTCTGCCCACACATTCCAATAGGGGAAAAGGATGGGGGTGGGGGTGGGGGAACAATAGTTGTCAGCTTGGTCTGATTAATATATATAGTTTCCTCTCCTCATTAGCCCGTGGTCCTGTCAATATAACAACAATTACTTGCCTAATGATGCTCCTATTTAAAGCGCTAAATCATGACCTCCTGTTTGGCCTGCAGGTGTCTGTGTCTCTTATTTTGTGTTTGGGGACCAGAACAGCATAATCTCTGTATTAGGACACAGCTACGAGCACAACTACACATGTACAAGGCTGGATCCTTTACGCTGTCACCTTCAGCCATTTGTACACTTTCATTCATTTCCTCTTAGTACCTTGCAAGTTACTCTCAAAGTTGTCTCCTGAGTCTGTGTTTTTTTATGATTTCCTGAGAGCTATATACTGACTTGTGATTTGTCAAAGACAGCTGGGAACTACCACATACATTGGGTTCACAAAAAGCCACACCTCGAAACAACAGTGCAAAGTCTGCTTGGAAATCGACATGAAAGTCATAACACACATTGTGTACAATTGTGTGATATGTACAATATACAGTCTACCTAGACATGGCCAGAGAACTCTAAGTGTGACAGTTCTCAGGGACTTTCTCTTCCTTTAAACCATACCAGCATACTCAAAGTGATAACAGTCATCTTGAATAGCTATAAATGTCATCTGCTGGGCACTGTCTGGAATACACCGCATGGTGGGCAGGGACCAATGCTGTGGGTCCACTGTTCGGGACGGAACCAGTGGAGCTCAGGGGCAACAGGCACAAAGACATGAATGGACGACACACTGTAACTTTCTACAGTGAACAACCTGTCTCTAACCGTAATGACTCACTGACAGGTCTGGAGGCATGCGAAAATATTAACTCTGCCCGTCTTAAGATGTGTGTATAGACCCATTTGTCACAGCTGACCCCTTGTGTCACCCGCAGTTCCTTTGTCCTGAGATGAGACTAGCCTGCAGCAGGCACTGGCTGCAGAATATCCCATTGTACATGCAGGAATTTATGACTTTGTTGGAGTTCTATATTTATGTACCCCACTTGATACAACACTGCATAAGCTCCTTTGGGAAACTGAAATGCATGTATGTGGCTACTGCATGTTGTAAACATATCTTGGGTAATACTGAGACAGAATGTGTGCATGGCAAACTTGTGACTTAATGACTTTATGGCTGACTGGAATTATGGTTTGCTGGTACACTACCTTAGGAATGTTAAGCAGGCAACCCCTTTAAGACCATGGTTCATAGTGTACCTCACATCACCTCACACATGTATGAAGGGGGGTAAGGGGGGGGGGGGGTTCAGTATGCTGGTACAGGTAATTATTTTTCTAGAGTACCCAGTACGGAAAATAAAAATCTTTCAAAATTTTGGATAGTACGAAGTATGTAAAATAAGAGGGCTTCCAGTACGGCAGTACCGTGAATAAAAAGCCCCAGTAGGCCAGTACGGGAAACTCCTTTCCCGCCCTCATGTATTAATCGCAAATAAACATCACAGCTTGAAAATTGCCATTAGCTGCACTTCAAGCTGTATTCCCAGCTGATAAAAACACTGTCACATTTAAAGAACAACAACAAGGCATATTTAGACTTACCTAAATGTGCTTAAAACTACAAGAATGACCTGATGAAAGCTTCGCCTTTCTTTGCCAACCAGCGGCACATGCCTTCTTTTCAAATGTGCAAGAAAGTGACATCACATACAGTAACCATGGTAATAATGACCACAATTCGTAACAGCTAGTCACTTAGCGAAAACGGCCTAAGGTACAATCTTCTTAATGTATCTTCTTGACTGAGGACATGTGCTAAAGGCTATGTGCACCATGTCTCCATTCTAACAGGTCACCACTCTATTTGACTCGCTCTAACAGTCCGTTCATGTTCATACATGTAATATGGACTCTGATCTCATTTTGTCCAGTAACTTTACATGCAGCGTAAATGATCTACCACAATTGATAGTTTATCTAGTGATAAGTATACACAAACAAATTTGTTTTTTGTTTTGTTTTGTTTTTTTTTTTGATTCATGGCCTTTATGGTTTGTGTGGGGATTTTGTACAAGAATGGTGCAATCTTGTACTACATGGGAAATCAGCACAGGTCTGTAACTTGCATACCATTATGTCCGAGAGTAACTCTCTCTCATTTTTCTGTCTGCAGTTATGTCATGAGACTCCAGCGTAAGGGCATACATGTTGGCTGACAGGCGAAAAAAACACTTCACTGCAGACAACTTCCAAAATGACCAACACACAAAACCACCACATGTTCATTTTAACATTTTCCTTAAGTATTCTTGACTCAGAGTCACTTCTTTGAACAGATCACTGGTGTGGAAAAACAGGAGATTTTTTTTTTAACCAATTAAATATCCCTGAAATGGCAAACACTCAGTCATGTGACTTTGTCAAATTAAGATCTGAAATAAGAATAAGTGTAATTGCAAGAACTTGCAATCCTAACTTTTTTTTCTTATAACCTTACTTATTAAGTCAGCTGCCTTGAATACAGTAACTACCTGTCATACATATACGATTCATTCTATTCTAAGATTCATGCATGATGTTCTTAATGCTAATAACAAAGCTGAAAGAATGCGTGGTAGCCTAACTACGACCAGGTCTAGATGATCAGAAGCGGGAAAGTTATAGTCCTCATTATTTTGATCTCAATTCAAAATTAGTAGAAACAGACTTATGATTGAGAATATCTAGATGTCTCGAAATTATTGCAACCCCCCTAAAAGTGTCCAGCGTCCATGCAGAAGTTATCCATGAACTGTGCAAAGTTTGCGGTGGACATTTCATTTCGTGTTTTTCACATGCTGAAGTTGCTGAATAAATTGAATGCCTATGCACTTTTTTTGTGGGATGGGGGGAGGAGGAGGAGGGTTCCTGTCAATCACAATCACATTATATGTACAGTGTCACCACAGACCACCCGTACTGCAACCAAAAGTGGTCCTAAGACACAGGTGGTCTCCCACGGCATAGGATATTCGGGATATGTAAAGTGGTTCCTCATGAGAGGGTGGTCTCTCATGACAGGGGTCTCTTGCAAAGGGGACTACTGCACTGCAATACACTGTAAGACCTGTGTGGATTTGCGGGAGAAACTGTAAATAAACTTCCAGTGTCATTGGCGTGTGATTTTGTGTTTTCAGTGTATATATATATATATATATATATATATATATATATATATATATATATATATATATATATATATATATAATCAACTTGGCATCTTTCACATCAATTCATGTCTGGCATTATCTTTTGAATATGGAGTACTAAAGCTTCACAGTTCTTCTAAGAATGATATGGATCCAAACAACATATAAAATCTTCAATAAAGTTGATTAAGTCCCAACCATTATAATTCAGCTTTAACTGGAATTTAGGCAATTTTCCACATTACCAACTTTTGTAAATGACACTTTCCTGAACAGCAAATTAAAATAATAAAGTATAAACAATTTTAAGTCTGAAGCTAACAATGCTTTTGTGATAAATTACCAAAGAAACAGATAAAACTGTAGTAAGCTGAATTGGAAGAACCACACAAAAAGTGATTGGAGATTTAGTCCCCCTCTTACAAATTTATTTCTGTTTTTAGCTTTTTTTTCTGACCTCATGTTCCCATTTTTTCCCAGGGAAAGTACCTTGAATCCTGAGTCATACAAATTTTCATTGTCAAATTTGAGTCGAAACAGTCCAGTAAAAATTTGTACATTAAAAAGTGCCCAGGGACAAAATTTCTCATTGATAGAAATCAGTGGAGTGTGGGACAATGACAATGCTGTAAATTGTCCCTTTGAGAATGTGATAAAACTAATTTTTTTTTTTTTTAAAGCACTCACATGCAGACAAAGATTTAAAAACCTCTCAGCACATAATGAAGCATCCGGAGAATTTATCCATTACATACTGGTGCCAATTGAAGTAGACACGATGGAGAAGTGCACGGAAATAAAACATTTGTGTACTGTTAAGATTGTGAATTACAATACCATGGTCCACCGGTGTACATGGACATGCGGGAACTGTATACACCAACTGTATGTGTACAGTCTCTACAGCTGGATGGTTTTGGTCTCACTAAAGTATGATTTAACAGTCTGTGTATACACTTTACTGCTCCATGTAGTTTAGAATCGTGATGTCCTAGGAAGAAACGCTGGATAATTGACATATGATTGAAATGCTATTTTCATACGTGTTTTTTTTTTGTTTGTTTGTTTGTTTTTTTTTTCAGTCTGTATATGCTGAACAAATATCCCCATGCACTTATACTGTAGATCATTCCTACAATAGGGTACAGCAAGATTTGAAGGTTCTGGTACTATTCCTACAGAGGGCACTTCAGTCAAAAGGGTTATAGGGGTGAAAATTCCCATTACCTTCCATTATAATGATTTACTCGAGAATTACCTTCCATCATAATAATTTACTGAATCTTAAAATTACAGATGTCATGTAGTTGTACGCGCAGAGAAGAAACATTTGTAACAAACTGTGACCCCTAAGCTGAAGAGGTAACTAATTCATTCAAAGTTATACCTTAACATAGAATCCAATAAGGACACACACTTTTAACCCACAACAACTTTGTGTATCGGGTTGTGCCTTCAGCTGAATACATGTTAATCTATACATGCTAATGGTGACCTTCTATTTCTATCATAGTCTGACACACACACACACACACACACACAATACACATTTGAACATAGTACAGTGGTAAAGTTGAACTTCAAATGCATTCAAAGGTATACATGTATATGTACACATTTCAATTCATCTGATATCCTGCTCAGCAAACATGATTGAATTTCTGTATGTTCAAACAGTTTATATCAGATTGTTTGTACATGTATGTAGATGCAGCAAATGGGCACTCTCACTCAAACTACATTCACTCACTTTCATTGTGCCACACTGCACAAACTACCCCTTTTGCCCCCCTTTCAAAACATCCAGGGTGCAGCAAAACCTGTAAAAAGAAAACCCTCAATAGGTGAACACCCTCTCATATAAATGAACATTTTTGGCCTTTCAGATGTAGGTGTAGCAGCCCTGCTACACTCCATTCAATATTAAACCAAACATCTGTGACATCACGATGCTTTTTAGGTCCTTAGAGTATTCTGCTCTATTGCGGGTTTCACTGTACTTTATTTTATTAGTTTGAAACAAAATTTGATTTCATACGGCAAAATTCTGAAAAGTGATATTTTGCCTGTCAGGTTTGACACTCTGTATGGATATGTTAGCAAATGAATTGACATGATTTTCACATATATCCTATTACAGGGTGACAGCAAGTCTGCAAAAAAAGTCAATAAATGTACTGTACGCACAACAACATATATTGATTAAGGACTTCAATAAATAGCCATCAAATGATTATTTAAGTTTCAGGTCATGCCCTCCATAGGTACATTGTAATAGGTTCCTTCTCTGTCATGCTCAGTGAACATCCATTGCAAAATATGCATACATATATGCATTTCATTTGGACCACAGTGCGACAACATTTAGGTCACTTTTTCCATAAGCTCATACTTAACCATAGTCCCATCAAAGTTTGAGGCCTGCCAAAAAAAAAAAAGCATGCTGACCACAACTGTTTTTTACTTCAGCATTTTTTCCCACCACTTCCTGCTGGGAGAAGAAAATTTAATTTGCACAAAGATTATATCTCTGTGATGCCTATCAGCGAAGCTTATCATTTAGTCTTGATCTGAGGGGACACACGGTTAAATGAGAGAAAAGAAAAGCTCAAAAAACACCGAATATGACTGTAACTGCAGCCCACACAATTGCGGCTTGACTCAGCATGCGAAGTGTTGCATACGTACCAGGGTACAATGTTCTTAACATTCCACATGTAACAACAATTTGTTTATTCGCTTAAATTAAGTGATCATTTTTCAAATGTTGTTATCGTTGTCAACTAGACACCCATTAGACTAGTCATTAGTGAGGCGAGCCCTG
The DNA here is from genome assembly GCA_964020975.1 of Hermodice carunculata. Lineage (NCBI taxonomy): Eukaryota > Metazoa > Annelida > Polychaeta > Eunicida > Amphinomidae > Hermodice > Hermodice carunculata. The sequence continues at coordinate 6,425,076 of OZ026615.1, read as the reverse complement.
ACAAGTCTGCCGGATGAAAAAAAAAAAAAAATCCAACAAACAAGAACTCGAGGAACTTTTTATCGTATCCCAAAGTTAGAGCCCACACAAAGTGACCTGATGTATCCTTGTGTGGCGTAACACACTTTACTGGGAATTAACATGTTTCTGTGCAACTTGACAGGCGAGGGGTGACTGCACCCATTATTTCTCTCAGACTACAGAACATATTTTGGTCCCTCGTGAAGCAGAACACGAATCAGTGTTGTGATGGTTCCTACTCTTCCTTTTCATTATCATTATTATTTTTTTTTTTTTTTTTTTTGTCGCAACAAAATCATTGCTTCCAACTTCCCCTGATTAATTTTGTCATCATGAGAACAATACTTCCAACATTGTGATGACACCTTTCTCATCAAACAAATATATCGTCACAAATGAGATGCCTCCAATAATTAAAATGCTTTATACCTGACACATGATAGAAGAGTTTTAATAATTTCACTTGCTCTGCTGACTATGTCCCAAAAGAGTACATGAAACAGCAAATACTCCAATCTGCAGGGTACCTTTAACCCTTTTCTGCTGAAAAAAGTTTCTGCAAGTTGACAAGGTTATCTGTAGATGTATTTTGTTTTAACAGGGCTTCCATTTGGAAATTTTTGAGAGGGTCCCAACCTGAAAGAGAGTCTAATTTTTAGCAAGTTTTTGCAAATTTAACAAAGAAAATACAGGAAGTTGGGACGTATTGAATTTTGCTGGTGGGGGGGGGGGGAGGGGAGGGGGGGTATTACATGATTTGAAAGGGTATGTAATATACACCCATTGGGGAGTTAACAGAAACCCTGTTTTAATTTCTGTTTGAAGAGATAGGTAATTTTTTTTGTTTTTTTTTGTTTGGAGGTACATGTACATGTAACGCTCAAAGTACATGTTCTACATAAAGATTTTCCTTGGTGTTCGATTGCATTTTTTTGGCGCAATGCATTGTGTAGCACCCAATGCATATGCTCCAGTCAAACAGTTTAGTTTTCTTTGGCATGAAATTACATCTTTTTGTACAGTAAAACATGTTCCACTCAATATACAAGGTATATGCCCTACATAGACAGTTTTCCTTGACGTCCTCTGTGGGCCAACATCATTGCCAAGGATAACCACTGATCCAGTGTTTGCATAAGGGGTCAGATAACAGTTAACCAATGCCCATCAAAGTCGGATAAATTTACCCATGATAAAAACCGAAAGATTAACTCACCTGACCAGCTGTATCACAGAGCTGCAATCTGATTGGGCGGCTATCCACTGTCACCACCACTGTCAATAAAAGAAACCCGTAAGAACATGGACACACACTTGCGCTTTATATAATCTGCATGCTGTAAAAACATTAGGTTCATGCTGGGATAGGGGAGGCAGTGGCTTGTGCCATGTCATGTCCTCTCATGACCTGCAACCTGGACCTGCATTATAGTGGCTCCAGGTTTTTTCCTTGTGTAAGTGGAGATCTCTTTTATTTGGTTGCAAAAATCGCCTGAATTTTCTACTTTCCCCCTTTTTTTCAAGACACTGGTTGCATGTTTCATGAATCTGGGATTCGTGGTTTTTGCCAAATAGTACTACCAAACCTTTCTGTTAATGTGTTGCACTATGTCGAGCCTCTGGCATAATGTTCTTCATGCAGTATAAATATTGTTTAGTTCTGTGTGTGTTTTCTTTTTCCTCTTTCTCTACCAGTTCCTTCATCAAGTGTAGAAATAACCAAAGTATATGTTTTTCTCCATCTTCTGCCAGCAATAAAATATTTGACATTTTTTTAACACTGTCTTAACTCTTTCAGTGCCAAGCACGACTTAAGTGGATCTACTTTTAAAAGTCAACCTAGGTAGTCTGAATTGTCACAAGGATCCCAAATATGTATTCCTCGTAAAAGGACCTCTCATTCAAGTACCAGCATGCCTATAGTTCAAGGGAGAATATCCCAAGTTAACAGCTTTTCTCGGCATGCATTGTGCCCAATGCACGAAGAGAAAGGCTGTTGACTCAGTCCAAACTCTGGCACTGAAAGTGTTAAAAAAAAAAGTTTTAAATTCCATTCAGTTTCAAGCTCTCATGTAGTTGAAAAGTATTTGTGCAGCAAACATTAGGTGCTTGTGTAAGTAAACAAAAAAATCTGCACAGGATAGGTCCCACTGTTTCGAACCAGAATGCCTCCAGGTAAAAAGGCCTGGTCTTTTGCACACTGAACCAGTGCACGCAGCAACACAAGCGCTGGCACTTTTATACATGCCCACCTCGATCCGGTCTCGGAGACAGCGTTTAGTTTTTGCCTGCATTGTCGCGTATACACATCCTTGGAGTTCTGTACACAATTGCCAAAGACACACCATGTGTACTTTACGGTGATATACATGCTAGTATTTTATCTGTAAAATGGGCAGACAGTTGTCGGAGACATGCCATCTCCCTGGAACCGGTCACATCATGTGCTGTAACTGAATACGTATAATACTTCTCACGCAGATATGACAGTTTGGTACAGGGCCAGCTATACTTCATGTACGCTCTGGACTGTTTCAGTTTCATGTAATCTTTGCAACACTACATCGACGATGGCATTTTATTGCCAACTCTGACGGCATCTTTTCAGACTGCGTTTTGAAGACCAAAATAAAACACTGCACATGTCATGAGGGAAAAATATGGTGAAAGAACATGTAAGTGAGTGTCTTGCACTCAAAACTGCTCTTAACTTTCAAGGTGTATAATTTGCATGCGAAAACTTTAAAGTGAGCTGGGATGCTGCGTCTACAACAGACGGAGTTCCATATTGTCTCTACTGCACTTGGCGTGGAGAAAAACAAAGATTGGTCTGCTTAGCAGGCAAGGTGGCATGGTGCTGCTTTGCAAACCTGCATGTCTGTCTATCTCGAAAAGCCAAATGTCAGGACTGTGATCATGTTCTTGTCCATACAAAATGGATTATCTGAAGTTAGAAAAAAAAAAGAAAAAGAAAAAGGAAAATCAATTGTGTTGATCCCTTGTACAATTTACCTGTCAAACTGGTTCTAATGTCATTCCAACCAAACGCATGTTTTGAAATCTGACAGTACATGGTACAGTGCATATTACATCCAGAAATTGTGTAAAGTCGATGATGTAGCTCTGATGAATGGTCAATATCTAAATGGACTCTCTTGCATAATTCATGGCATGTAAGCTCTTAATACTGCTGTATATATGTAGTACAGGAACTGGGGCATGACAAGCCATGAAATATTAGTAATTTGTGGGTAGAAGGATCGAGGGTATGTGTTTCAGCCCCATCACTGACAGTAAAATATGGCTCTGTACCTGTAAAGAGATGTGTTTTACCAAAGACCCTTCAGGTGATGGGTTCTTGGTAAACATGCAGCACATGTATGGAACTATAGCGTCTCCAGTCTGATCAAAATGAAAAATCATGTACCGTCTTTACTTTGCACCATGGGTAGTGAAGTAGCATGATTAAAAAAGAAAAGAAAGGAAAAGAAAAAAGAAGTGGATGAGGGAAGAGAAGAGAAACGAAAACTAGCATGATCCTTAAATGTTGGAATAGTATTTAGAAGAGAGAGAGAGAGAGAGAGAGAGAGGGAGAGAGAGAGAGAGAGAGAGAGAGAGAGAGAGAGAGAGAGAGAGAGAGAGAGAGAGAGAGAGAGAGAGAGAGAGAGAGAGAGAGAGAGAGAGAGAGACAAAGTTAAGCCTTGTGGAGCTTTCCCTTAATAATTACAAAACAATTATTACAAGTAGCTATGTTCCTTATTATCTTTCCAAATCATAAGTGGGAGAGGGTGAAATGGCACAATTTCTCCCTAAACCGTGCTCCAACCCATCTTCTGATCAACACACTATAACTTTGTGCATGAACTCCTCTGCAGTTGCTTGGTGATTTTGTTTGCAATTTTGCCAACATTTTAAAAGCATCTGAGTGTATGTACAATGTGAAGGTTCAACAATTTTGTTGACAGAACTGTCAGGACATCCCCCAGAGGGTAACGAGGGTAAAAAGCCATACCTAGAAAAAAAAATAGGGTTTATTTTCCCAGCTTGAAAAACTCCAAATAGATTAGTATTTTTGGTCAATTTGCATCTCAGAACACAAAAAGATCCTATCTTAATGGGGACGAACCCAAAGAGACCCTTGGGGTAGCGTCCTACCTCCAAAAACTGCAGGGTGGAAACACTGTCTGCCCAACTTCTCAAACTCAATGCAACAAACCACATGCATTCTTTGCTGCATTGATTCATGCATATGCAATGACAGTGCTCAGGCCCCTGGGGTTGTACATGTACTTGTCATGCAGACACCACCAGATGGCATTATTTTCCTATCAACCATGATTAATATTACATGAAACACAAGTTTGACCCTGGCCTCCGGAACTCGTCTGTACCCCCATACAACAGGTGAAGTCAATGTACCAGTTTAACAGCTTTCTCTCACTGCAACCACTCGAATATTTCAATTTCACACCATCCTGCATGTCTGCCTCCACTCATACAAGTACACACTCACACAAGCATTTCCACATGAAGGACTCAAATGGGTTGCCTCCTAGACAGAGACTGCATACCTGCCAACCCCCAAGTTTCCTAAATAGTACCTAGTACTTTTTTATTAAAATAATTATAAGTAGTATTCTTATATTAATTATTACAGAAAACTTGTTATTAAAAATCCTAATACTTCACTATTTCTATCAAATTTTACACTATTTTATGAAAATTTTACCTAGAAATTAGTGTCATTATAGATGCAAAAATACTGTAAATAGCTTTAATTTCGCTGTATTCTTATTTTCGCTTATTTCGCTGATGGTACAAAACTGTGAAAATAAAAACACAGCGAAATAGTATTTTAACATTATTAGAATGGGAATTATGTCCAAAACAGTGAAATTAAAACTACAGTGAAATGTCCAAAATACTAAAACCGTGAAAATTTAAACACGCGAAAATAAAACAATTTACAGTAGTAAGATTTGGCAGGTATGTAATCGGTGTCTTATACCCAAGAGAATACACAGAACTTTGATCTCACAGGCGATCCAATGTGTGACTGTTACCTTAAAATTTAGATTTACTTGCATTGTTCAAACATCTGTATAGGTGAAGACCTTGTACTGTTTGTTCTACTTGATAAAATAAAAGAGAAGCAATAACCGCAATGTATTTGAGGGAGACATTTTCTTAGCTCCGAAAAAGATGCATAATACACAGTCGTGTGAGGCAACATGCTGAACAAAACACTCTAATGACAGAGGTAAATAATTTTATACCACATAACTTTCAAATCTTATTTGGCATCAAGTTCAACGGCTGCAATTTGTACTAAGGCCAGCCCATTTGACACATGGATATCTGTATCTTGCATTAATTTTTGGCACCAATATTTTGTATTCTTGTGAGGAAAAAAAGACAGTCATTATTTTTTAAAACAAAGGTTTAACACATAGATTTCACCAAGTCAAGTGACCGGCAACCTGTTTGTATCATCGACACAAAAGTCTGTCGGCAAGTTTCTAATACTCTCCCTGTGCCTCCTATTTGGACATGTGATATGTGCAGATGGTAACTTACTAACAGGGGACCACAGGAGCTCTAGTGGTCCCCTGATGAAGGAGTCCCGCCCACAACTTATTTCAGGTGTTAAGTTTTTCATCTGATCTGGACAGTGATCTGTTGGAGATATACATGTACATGTATTTCCACAAGTGCCTGTGGATTTTACCAAAAAGTGAACATAAAAATTAACCAAGAAAAAATCCAAAAATCACTGCAGCACGACTGGTTGAACAATTTTGGTACAGACCCAGTGAAGGTAGATCGCCACCATGCTTCTGGATCTGGCACACAGTTTTCGAGAGGAATTCGAAAGTGTGAAGTACCATTCGAGTCCCCGCTGATTTGCACCCTACTCATGAGGAATGTATGCTTTAATCATAAGCACCTGAAGTAAAAAATTCATTAAAAATCAGAAATTCATAGCATCACAACCTAGTGAAAAGTTCTACTTAACCCTTCCACAAGCTGCATTTCCACCAAGTTTCAGCACACTATGGGGAACAGTTTCAGAGAAGAAGTCAAATATAGCTTAAGCTCACAAAAATTCATGAAAAAATATTTATAACAGTGCCAACTGTTGAAAAATTACGTTCTAGGGGTGCCTGAAGGCGCCCCTGTCTAAGTTTGAAGCAATTCACTAAGCAATTTCAGAGAAGAAGATTTAAAAACAAACTAGGTAGATAGATAGCCAGCCAAGGTAGATCCTCGCCAAGTTTCAAGTGGATCTGGCTCACAGTTCTGGAAGAAGTTGAAAATGGATGGCTGACAGACAGTGGCCCATCCTACAACCTCAGTGAATTCATACATCAGCCGGGGGCCAGCAGCTTTCCTCAGTTTGGATTTGCCCACCTAACAAAGCTGTTGTTTCAGTCTTTATCCAGTGGAGTAGGGTTCTACTGTTAGCCCTTACACATGCCATGAAGTTTCTTTTTTTCTCTCTCTTTAAAAAGGCACCCCCCCCCTCCAAAAAAAAAAGAAAAAGAAAAAACCCTGAAACAGTGGTCTTAAGAATAATACATGTAGTCACAGTGAGGGAGCCCTTTGCCTCCCATCCTCACAACTACCATAAAGAAACACTTACCCCCATTCTACCACAAGACTTAGCCAACGGTAACCATGAAATTAAAACCCAGTTTTTAGGCCTAACTGGCACTCACATGCACATCCTTCAAAGCATCACTCCTACATTTGCCACCAGAGGACGTAGCCTCATACCAGGCTGGTTTACTGATGATTTGTTACAGAATGTTGTGAGTGCGTGAACCTTGTGTGTCACATGGATGTGGTGTCTGTTTTGCTAAAAAAAATTATGCCTTGCAAACCATCTCCACTTTTTTCTACATTTCCAGAGAACACACCCATTTTTCTCTCCTCTGCTTTTGTCTGAGCAACAAACAGATTCTGAAGTGCACCGGATCTATTCCACTCCACAGCCAAGTCCACAACAGGAACAGAGGCCTGACCTTTCTTCTCACCATCACCTGGTCACAGCTGCCCATGTAATGGCAGCTTTTGGGTAGCCCACAGACACCACCCCTTCATTAATGGTGATGGTGGTGGGTGGGTGAGGTGTAGTTTTCCATACTGGCATGCTGGACATTTTATTTATCATACTTACACACAGGGAAGCCTATTTATTTTCACTCTGTTCCAGCCAATATTTTTTTTTATTTTGAATACCTTATACTTTGGCAAAATTAACAACTGTACACGTGAACCTCCAGCCCCCCCTCCCCCTCACCACCATCACAACCCCCTCAATGGCCTTCAATATTTATGGTCTGAAATCAGTATGATTTTATCAGGTTATCCAGCTAGTCTTTATAGCTGCCCAGCGCTGAGTCATTCTTGTGAGAATATATTCCAATAATATCAGAGCAGGACATGCATATTAATTTTCTGTCAAAATCTGCTGCCATGTCACTGGGATACAGTGACAATCAGCTGCCATGATATGGATACACTCGTAGAAAACCAAGGATGTCACTAAACCTTTGTGGGTATAAAGAATGCTTATTTCAAACAAATGAGGACTCCTAATATCAAACTCTGTGCGTGTGGAGAACATGACTATGACTTTTTAAACAGTACAATTTATCAAAGTTGTCAGTTTGGCAAGAGAAACAGATTTTCCCATGTTTGATAGATTTGATAATACATACAGTCATTTCCTTGTTGACTGATATAGGCCAAACCAGCACTGCAGTCAATATGAATGTTCCTATTAAACTGATCTTATCTGTGTCTTGGAGCTGCTGGATGTAATCCCATTGCAAAAGTTTACACATGCTTGTGTGCTTTGTTATTGTACATCTCTTTGATCATGCAAAAGCTGAAATTGCAAGTACACCTGCACTACCCAATTCCATTCCGGTTTCCAATCTTGCTGTCTCTCTTCTTTCACATGATTTCTTGCAGGAAGTCTCCACTGGTGCTACATTTATTTTCTACCTGTGCCAGGTTAGATCGGTTCTAAATTAAGTGCAGACAGGATTTATGACACACAGCATTAGACCGGATAACAGTCGATATGAACTAATCTAGTCTCATACCTGGGTCATGACTGTCACCTTACGTACACTTTGTTTTCTTATTATAGCTCCGTGTATTTATTGCTCGAAATTGATTTGCACACCAGTGATGTTTTCATCTGATGGGCTTAACACTGTGATGGTGTCTACAATGTCAGTACAGAGAAAAGTATGGCTGGATCCCACCACTGTCTCGCATGAAGTCTGGTCAGACTTACGTTGTGATAAGCAATCAGCTTGTCATCACATGATTAGGTAATTTGGAAATAACAGTAAAAAATTCACACCTATCGTGTTAAGTAATTGTTTCGTGAATTGATTGTGTAATGAGGTTGACCCACCCCCCTTTTCTCTCTCTCTCTCTTTTTAATTGGGGCCCATGAACATGTGCTGACCCATAACTCACAGGCACAGTATGGGTGTGCAAATGCCGAACTCAGTTCGGCAGGCCAGACTGAAGGGTCCCAATGAAAAGTTTCTCATCATATAGCCTGGTTATGGCCCCATATCACTCAGCGATATGCTATGTGGCACCTTCTCTATTTCCTGTGTTTGTTGGTTTGTATAGACGTCCACAAACGAGTAAAACAGTCACTAGCTGATCATTTTGTGATTTTTACAAGAAAATCACCAATTAACAATTCTTGGAAGCTGCATACATGATGTAAAATTCTTACTTCCAGCAAAGATTTGATGTAAATGAACCAATTAACTTGGTTCTGCAAGTTTTCGTAACAATGTCCGATGACCATCACACCCACTAACTATAAACAAGAGTGACTTGGTTAACAACTTTTCTTGGCACCCGGGCTAAGCTGACGAAACACCGGAGTGTTCATGAACTTTTCACTCAAAACTGAAGCTCATTCAAAACTGAAGACAGCCCCCGCAGTGATGCCACTAAATTACGCAGACCGCATGTATTTGTATACGCCAAATTAATTGTGCGGTAATGCCAATGGGGCAAGAGTTCGAAGTTGGGAGGCAGGGACACCTGACCACAGGTGGGTGATAATCATGGTAACTGCACTGACCACAAAGGAAGCAGCTGTTTCCTTCCGAACTGACAAAACATGCATGATACAGCTTATACAACTTTTCTTCTTTTCTTTTTTTTAGCAGATTCCAGGGACAGTGATATACATATTTATATCAGACCTCGTCCTCATTTTTATCTACTTGCTCTGTCAACCACTGATTCCCACCCACGATATAAAGACTAATTCTGGCAAATGAACTGAAATTGAATACATTATATTACATAAGCTTTTAAGAACATCTGAAAGTTAGTTTTTCCTGTTTACTGCTCATCTTATTACTGGCTTACGACTTGCATACTGAAGTCTTGACAATGTGCATAAAGGGGGAAAAAAGGGAAAGAAAAAAAACCAACACTATGTGGCTCCCAGCGTGACTACGCATGGCGAAGCAATTTTTGAATTCAAAGTACATCTAACGGTGGCCGAGGCGGCTAACAAGAGAAAAACCACGGGTATGGCATGATGAACAGCAAAGAAACTTTTGATCATGAATTTGGTTAATTTTAGTGGTCTATTACTGACACTGTCATTACGAATCAATTGAACATTTGAAATTTAATACATAATGTCTGGTAAAGGTTATAATGGACGTATCTTCATGCCAGACTGTTTACAATGTTGAATTATAAATTCGAGACAATATTTGCGTAACGTCATATTACGGCCCATTGCGGGGATCTCTGGACAAGACTGTGTGTGCGTGGATGCGCCAGGCATTGAACATCAGAACATGCACTGCAGCGACCCGGAATCGCTGCAGGCATCACCCGTCTGGCTTGCGGCTTTAAAACAGCACGAGTGCAGGTTTGTTTACTGTTGACAATTCACCTACCTGAGTAGTTATCAAATGCAGTAGGCACATATTCTGTAGGATATCCATTGGTCGTGTAGCTGACCACTAAAGACGTCTTTCCTATGGCCCCGTCACCGACCAACACGCACTTCACCTTGGGGTGATGGGGTGGCCCACTGTCGGGCAGAAAGCTTGCGGTCTGTTCTAAGCGCTCCACGCGATCTACTACCTGTGGAGGCATTTTGCACCCAATTTTCTATCACAGAGGAAGACCAAGGATGGCACCTGGCCGTTGACAACCCTCCTTTTGTATTGTTTTGGCCCTGGGAATTAAAAACCCAGGATCGTCGACTCGGAATATTCAAGTCAGTGTTCAAGTTGACACCAGTTGAACGTCTCGCTGTGAATTTCATTCACAGACCGTAAATCATCAACTCTGAAATTATCTTCGGTGTTTTACTCTTCCGTGTTTCGCTGTCACAGGTTTTCTGCATGCTGTTTACATCCACTGCCAACGTCGTAACGCACTGGCTACGATTGCGGAGCATGTGTCAAAGTAATCCGTGCCCAGACACATACGAATGTTAACTCCATCCTTGCATCTGACGATCAGTCGGTACAACTGGCCCATTTCACAAGGCCGTCTCAATATGGCACAGATCGGTCAATAACGTCATCTCTGATTGGACGAAAGATTTGTGACGTAGGCGCAAAGTTCATCGCACCTGACACGATCATTCAAGATTTGGGTGACCTGCCGCTTGCATGGTATTCGAATATTTCCATTTCACAGGTATGAGTCATTGTTGGTCTCCTTTCGGAAAACAGAAGTTACGAAAGAAGATGGGACATAAAAAAAAAAAAAAAAAAAAAACAATAAACACACACACAAAAAAATACAATGTAACGAAAGAAACGTATACGACTCAGGTGGAAGACGGTGTTCATGTTTTTTTTTTTTGGGGGGGGGGGGGAAGGGTAGGGGAGGAGAGTCTGGGAAAAATAAGGCAGGTGTATGCAGTTATAAGGAACATATTCTTGTGCTTTTTTCTTTCTCCTTTCTATTACTACACGTACAATGTTCTTCAGAACTCTGTTGACACTGATTCAATAAGCCAGGTGTTAAGAGTACCGGGAATATATATTCTCGTGGGGTTTTCCTTTCTCCTTGTTTCTTTCTTTTTGTCCCCAACAAGCACAACTCAGAGACTCTACACTGCAGCTTCATCGACACTGCCCTAAAATCACTTTTGCCTCAATTCAAAAGGTTTCAAATATAAGCAGAATCTGCGAACGATTATTTTTTTTCTGCACGTATTTGTGATGGCGATGCTCTTTTGCCTGTCGAACAGTCCAAGTTATATATAATATATTATTCAATCCAAACCAAAATAAACGAAACCTAGACTGCTTGCAAGGCATGACAAATTATATTATCAAATGTTGTATGCACCCGAATGTTCCGGGTGTCAGTTGTTGATCAACCAATACATCTGTCTAGTAGGCCTAAATGATGAATGATTAAGTTTAGCATTAAAGTAGCATAAATCATAACAGCCGAAATATTGTTTGAATTACTGTAAAACCGCATTAAAATCAATTTCGGTTTGCGGCGAATTATTATTATTATTATTATTATTATTATTATTATTATTATTATTATTATTATTATTATTATTATTATTATTATTATTATTATTATTATTATTATTATTATTATTATTATTACATGGTGTTTGAAACATTGTAATACGAGTTCAGTCTGGTCTTGGTGGGGATACCCCGCCTCATTAAATATTCTTCACATTTTAAGCGTTCGGTATAACGGCAATTCCGATATTTCGCGGACAGTGGTATACAAAACATGATACGCAAATCACTAACATAATATTGGACAGATAAGGCAGTCACAAAACATGTAATAAAAGGATCATGCTTTTAATCAGCCCAATTTCATATTCCTATCACTTGTTTGCCAAGTGTCTGCTCAGTCTAGGTATGATTGTACAAGATACTGTCTGATAATCCGGAGTGGGTCCGTGATGCCGACCAAACGTTGTACTCGAGTTGAGAGGCTCAATAAGTGATAATGGTTACCTGTTACTTGGTGTACAGGAATATCAGACCACTTACACATAATTTCCTGATAAAAGTCTACCGGACAACGCTAAAAAATAATTATTTCAAGCCACATACTAGTCTTTGACAGAAAATATCAAAACAGGAATCAAAAGTTTGTCGTTCCGTGAATCCGTGAGAGAAGAATAGTACGAACAAGCCTTCCACGCACAATCCGCCCACAACTGTCTGAATGTAAAGAAAGAAGAAAAGATCACCTGCTTCATTATTTAAATTAAATTTCTCGTCATTAGAAAACGGTTTGAATGAGAATCGCGGATGGACTGTACTGGGGCGACACGCTCAGGTTAGCCAGGAAAGCTGTGGATTTAAGTGTTCCCCTCTTACCCGGAAAGGAGCTACTTACACGCCAGGAAACACATCGTCCCACTAAAGCAAAAATGGCGTAAGTCATTATTATTTTTTTTTTGCGGTTTTGAGAAGCCAACGTTTATATTGATCAGTATTTAACTATAGCTACCTTTTGTACTCAATTCCAACATGTCTTCAAACACACCCTCTAATATCTTTCGTATAATTGGTTCATAGAAAATAAATGGATGGTCACTTTTTCAGCATGTGACTTAAGCCAATTTTTAAAATTTTAGATGACTTAAGCCATTTTGCATTCAATGTTTGGTCCCTTAAAGGGTTGATTTTGAAAGATTTTAAGATGGAACGCTAAAAAAATATGAAGAGGAAGGATCTTCCTTTTCCTATGGTATACACAGTCAAAAGTGCCCAATTTTGACTTAGGCCATTTTTGCTTTAGTGGGACGATATTATTTTTTTGGATTTCACAGTCTTGTTATTGTTGTCTTCTACCCTCTTATTTGGCGATTCGATCCTGAAACATTCATGATGAACAATTCTTTGGATTGGTTAGAAGGCAAGTTTTCCTTGATGTTGGTTGCAGATGGACAAAATATTGAACCTGACACATTTTTACGGCTGGGTCCTTTTGGTCATTTTTAAGCATTGAAAGATTAAAGTCTACATCCTTTCATCAATACACATTGCAGTATCAAGTTTAGAACACTCAATGACTTTAAGTAAGTAGTATAGTAGTTTTCAGATGTTTACACCAAACAAACCCTAAATTGTCTTCGTTTGTTGAACAAGCATGGAGAATGAAATTACATATCCTCACTGGAGGGGGGGGGGGGGGGGTAGCTTCCGGCTCCGCATTAAATTCTTTCAGTGCCAAGTTTTGGACTGAGTGGCGCAAAGCGCGAAGAGGAAAGTTGTTGACTTGGACCATTATATATAGTACGGGACTACAGGCATGCTGTACTTGAATGAAAGGTCTTTTTTTACAAAGAATAATAATATTATATCCATTTGATAATTCAGAAGTTAATCTTAAGTACGTCAACTTTAGTTGCAGCTGGCAGTGAAAAAGTTATTGTGGTTGCAGCGACCTAAACGTGAATCCTTCATTCTACCGAAAGCCTATCTATATTTGTTCAGTAGTACATCCAAAATTGTCCGAGGTAGCGAAAAAAAAAGGAATCTTGTATTTGAAAAACCCGTGGAGGCCCTGCTTGATCCAAGGAAATTTATGTACAGATTCATTACATTGCCACGAATGCAGCAATTGACTGGAAAAGTTAGTGCACAAGCTTTCATGGTCGATCAAGTACATGTGCAGATCAATCACGCATCAGAAGAAGCAGCATGATTCTGTCCGTGCTGCCCTCTAGTGACAAATCGCACAAGTTACAGTGCACGGTTTTAAGCACGACTTCCAAGTTCAAGATCTGCAGCTGATGGATTTGAAAGCGACCATCTGACGACAACCCCTCATTTTTCTTGGCAGCATTTTGATGGCCTAGGAGGGGGACCACTGTAATGGCTAAGAGAAATTTTGAGTAGTATTCTCAGCTCTGCTGATAAAAAGTGAAGTAAAAAAAATATAAAAGGTGAAGTGACGCAAAAATTCTTGTTAAAATAAAAAGGGAAGCGGGAATTCTCTCTCTCTCCTTCTTAAAAAAAGACTGCTTCTCCAAAATTCTTTGCAAACATCGTAGGAAAAAACTTAGCTTTGGCCTTCATCAAATGTGTCCACATGCATTGCAACATTTCCTAGTTCATGGCATTGAAAAGAATTAATAAAAAAGTAACCATAAATGATGTTCATGGCAACACGGAAGTGTGGTGATAACATTGAAATGCATATACATAAAGTTTTTCAACGTTAAATTATTATTTAGAAACAGTACTCACCATAGGTCACTTAAGCTGGTTTCCACGCACTTTAGGTGCTTTACCAGAGCCCCCATTGAAATTCCATGGGTCCAGTGCCGTTACCATGCTGAGCACTGCACTGGGCCCCAAACACTGTGGCGTGGCACAGCGCTCCTGGTGGTACATACTAGTGTACAAGCAAGCATTCAGTTTCCTACACTAATGTCGAGGAGGGATCGAAAAGCAGGTATGGTTGGGTGGGAATTCTAGTGAGCTATGGTGAGTACTGTTTCTTAATAATAGTTTTATGTAGTAAAACTTCATATTAAAGACACAGTTAAACCCCATAGGTCACTTTAGCTAATGTACCATCAGGCTGGAGGAGATAGGAACATCCAAAGATTCTGGACCAAAAAAGTCTGCACTAGAGAGCCCTGGACTAGGAACAACCATTCTGGACCACTGGTGCACTCTCTCTAATTCTCTTAAATTGGAAGGGCTGGGTGAAACACACCCTAAGACCGAATGGGAACAGGTAGCTGTTGGGAAGCACTTGGGTGGCAACAGCTGCGCCTCAGCTTCTACCAAGCCTCTCACTAAGTCTCAGATAGAAGAACGTAAAGGTATTATGGAAGCGCCATCTAAGGGCAGCCGTAATATCCTCTACTGAGGCATTGTGTAACATGTCCCAGGACGCAGAGAATGTTCCGGTCTCATGATCCTGGAGTAAATGAAGACCAGCCAGCTCTTCATCCTTTCCGGCCACCTGACAGGCCAAGGAAATTGTTTTCCTTATCCATCCTGAGATGGTGTTAGGTGACAGCTTAAGTCTGGAACTCCATCTGCCTAAGAGGGAGAAACAAGGGTTTCCACCATGCTCAATGAGGTGCAGTCCTATTCAAATAGAAGTAGAGCACTCTAACAGCACAAAGGGCCCAATCTGGCTCAGATCTAGACATTGTCACCAAGAGTGACTTAACCTCAAAACCTGTCAAAGCGGTAGAAGGGTCACGTACCACTTGTGTCTTAGACACAAATCCCACACAAGGCCTTAGGAAAACATCCCTCATATCAGCAGACCACCTGTTGAGGGATCTATCCAAGGTGTGTATCTCCCTGTGCCCAGCACCTGTGGCTTAAGCTAATAGGCAAACCATCTTGAAGGTAAGAAACATCAAGTTCAATTAAAGCCAGATCCTTCAGTTCGAATAGAGACTAAACAAGAGCCCCAAGCATCACAGCAAGATCCCAGTGAGGCACAAGATTAAACTCTACTGGAAAATCCATGTAAAAACTGTTAACAAGTCTGCAGAAGAAAGTACACAACTGCCATATTGTTGTTGCACATCAACAGGATGTGTTTGATCTCCAACTATGACTGAAATTGGATAAGGGCATGACGGATCACTTCTAGTTCTAGCCAATTGATGACAAACCACCTCCACAGAGCAGGCCATTTGCCTGAGGCTGTCACAGAGTCCAAATTTGCTCCTCAGCCCTGAAGAGAAGCATCGGCCATCTCTCTTCAGCACCAAAACAAGAAACTGTAAAAGCCTGGGGACCCATCTTTCATTCAAGAGCTACCAGTCCATCTCCTTGTGAGGCGGATTAAAGGAAAAAGGAACTCTCTTGACAGTGTGTGTGTGTGGGGGGGGGGGGGAGTTGCCTGTAAACTCAAATGAGTAGCTATGCTGAACAATGTTTCTCACAAAAGCATCTTCTGTATACAATTCCAGTGGTTGGCAAACAACACTAGTCAGCCACCGACCGATCTGCGCCAAGAAGGCAGACAGTGACCTTAGACCGGTTGGCCACCCTTCTTGATCAGCTTCTGCTGTTACTGCAGGCTGCACCCAGCTGTGGTGTGCTGCCGGAGAGAAAATGACCATTTGTTTGACTTTGCACGCCAAAGCAAAGTTTCATCAAGAGACATCTGCCACTTCTTCTTGGCTATGTTATCCACCCTCTCAAGGAGAAGGATATTACCCTGCTTGAACATCCCCAGATCCACTGGATTCTGGGGCAGTTGGTAAGCATCATTGCTTATCTCCATCAGGAGGGCAGCCATGGAGAGGAGTGCATTATGGTACATCAACTTCTCATTGGTGTCCAGCGTAATGGGCCTGCTGAGCATTTGGCCCACAGCACAGCCTCGAGAGTGCCCGAGGCCCAGCAGGGTCTTCACCAATCACTTGGTGCTAAAGGGTCATCATGGGCCTCATTGAGGAGACCCATGGCACAACAGCACCAACAGTCGAGGGAGGAGCTGACTATTGTCATAACCGATACCTCCCGTTCAAAATGCCAAAGCATTGACAGCGGCAGGGAGACAAACTCCACCTCCTTGACATTGTTATCCCGTTAGGGAGCATAACCCCCTGTGGGGGTGATGTCAAACACAGACTTACTAGTCTTGTACAGCTCCAAACTTGCCTTCGGCTTTGCCAGCAGCCATCCCCAAGCATCACCAGACCCTGCCAGTTTGGCTGGACCTTCTACCAACTTCCCAGCCACCACAGTAGAAAATGGCAGCTCCAATTTGGCAAGCACCCCCACACCATCTGCTGACATGGGCACAGCCCTGGAAGGGTTTCTTACATGAAGGCAACATTCACCCCAAAACACGGAACCCAGCTTCTCTGCCTTAGAGGAAGACTGGTCAACCTGGTCTGCTACCTCCTCAGCTATGCCGTTGGCAGAAGAGATGACTTCATCTTTTCAGCAGTGGCAAGATCCAGGCAAAACTCGCCCACCTTCTGTTTTGCTGCCGATTGGGAGAAGTGAGCACCTTCCTCCTTCACCTCAGAATCCTCACTTGGGAACTTCAAGCAGCCAAGGTTAAGGAAATTTTTGGCAGTGGCACAATCCTCCAGATTATTGCCAGAGCTGAGAAGCATATCCCCCCAGGCGTTCCTCCTCAGTCCTCGCCCGTGCGGCTGTCTGAGGCTCCGACAACACAGTGACCTGAGGTACTGATGTTGCAGGTGTCTGAGATGCAGTGGCATACTGCATCTGCTGCTCTTTGTATGCACGGACTGTCTTCACAGGCAGAACGTGTGAAAGGAGCTCACCCACAGGGGGAGGCAACACCAGCCAGCCAGAATGTGCAAGGCAAATTGTCCTAGGCCCAACCGAAGCTTAGGAGAGGGACAACTGTCGCTGCCTCCCGAACTGGCAGAGTGGTCACCAAACCTAAGTGACCCACAGCCTATGCAGGGGTAGGCTCAAGTGCTAAAGTACCCCAGCCCACCACTTCATCGGCATGGGTCACTGGAGAGGTGATCTACCCAACCGAAGGCAGATCGATTGCTGGACGACCTTCATTGGGGGAAGGAACAGACCCTGGAGATGCCTTCTCCACTGAAACTGTTCCGGCGGTGTGGCTAGTGACACAAAGAACCACCTTGTGCCTGTCCCCTCTGCCCTCTGGAAGCAGAACGACTGAGGTAGGTGAAGCCCTAGCCTCAGACCTGCAATTAACATTACTGATTGTATGGCGCTTCAGAACGACGTAAAGTGTTTACAACTATGGGAAAAACAATGGCAACTCACCTTTCAACCTCCAAAATGTACAGTTTTGAGATTAGGAAATAACCATCCTGACTATCAATATGAAATGACTTCTTCAGATAGAAATATTAACCTAGCTGAATCAGTCGCTGAGAAAGATTTAGGGGTGTTAATCAGTAAGGATTTGTCATTTGATGATCATATACATAACATCGTGAAAAAGGCTAATCAAATAACCGGTCTTTTGTGGCGATCCTTTGAATATATCAATGAGGAAACCTTCCTTCCTCTTTATAAATGTATGATTCGTTCACATCTGGAATATGCTGCACCTATATGGTCTCCAGGGAAGTGGGGACTGGTTGAGTTGATTGAATCTGTCCAGAGAAGAGCGACAAAGAGGGTACCAGGTTTAAGTGATTTATCATATGAGGACAGGCTGAGAACACTCAAATTGCCTACTCTGGTTTACAGGAGATTAAGAGGTGACCTCATTTGTGCTTACAAGTACACGCATGGGGAATACTATGATCTGGATACCTGCTTACCACCCTTCCTGGATGCAAGATCTAGAGGTCACTCATTGAGACTTTTAAAAATAAGGAACATTTCGAATGTTCGTAAATATTTCTTTGGTCAAAGGATTTCAGACTGGTGGAATACATTACCGAGTGACATTGTACATGCTCCTGACATATTAACATTTAAAAATAAGTTAGATTCACATTTCAAGGACCATCCAGTTTTGTATACTTATAGAGCACTAGATCATCCTCTTAAACCCAATATGACAATTGTGTAATGAACTGTGAGCGGCTTATATGGAATAACATTTCCTACCAAGCCGTAATTATCTAATCTAATCTAATCTAATCTCAGCAGGTGAAGTGCCCAAACTGCGCTTCTGGTGCTGCACCTTTCCTTCCAGAGAAGGAGACGAACAGTGGTGGTCACCTCCTCTTCCTCCCATGGTGGCAGTACGAATGCTAGTGACTGGGGCAAGTAAGCAGGGGAGAGAGCAGCAGCGAGGCTGACTCATCTCCTCCCCCAAATGTCACCAGGATGGCCAAGTTCTCCCCGCCAAGGACTACCATGCAGCAGGAACCTTGGCCCTCAAAGGGTCCAGGACCAGCCAATGCCAACACGGGAGGCTCAGTGTAAGCCACACTAGCCAGCTTAGGCATAGCTGCCTCCTAACATGACTTGGCGCTGCTCTCAAAGGAGAGGCCAGGCACCTCAGCGGGGGCGCGGGAAGGAAGTGCCCCCCCCGTCCCCCAGAGCACTCCAACCTACTGAGTCACTCACCGACAATGGAAAGCAGACCTGCCACTTTGCCCAAAAACATTTGGGCAGAGGCCTCCATCTTGACAGTCATAGCTTGCCCTGGCATGGCCTGGGAAGGGATTCCAGGTGCAGAAACAGGGAGTGATGATGCTGGAGGTGTCACCCCAGCTCTACCTGCTGCCACAAACAGCTTCCTTTCCCCCCTGGTGGTCACTGCTCTCGTAATCACCAAGGTACCATCCTGTTGCTGAACTTCCAATGCACAGCTGGCAGCAGGACGAATGGGGGGTGGGGGGTAACCCTCCACAGATCCACTCAACTAAGCTACTGTGGACATGGAGGGGACCCTAGCATGTGAACGCCGAACCACAGTCCACCAAGGGTCTCTCCTCCCCCCAATGGGGCCTCAATTTGAGGACCAGTCTGAGCCTTGCCACGAGGCCTGGCCTGACTGGACCCCCCCATTGGGGCCTTGATTCGAGGACCAGTATGCACACACCCCCATCCCCACCTCTGTGAGACGTGCTGACTTCACTCTCACAGTGTGGCTCCACACATTGGAGCCTCCATCTCACAGACCTCACATCTGCCCGACTTTCTGCCATTGAGAATATGTCCATGGTCAACAAACGCTGCCCAAACCCTCCTCAGAGCAGAAAATGCTACTCCTACACATGCAGGAATGATATGCCAGATGGTCATCCCATGAAAGGAAACAATAAGAAGATCAAAAAGGTAAGTGAAAAGTGGGAGCTTCCAACAACGTGTGTCCACTAGAAAAGGAAGCTAGAATGAATTGTGCATGCTTGAGTGTACGCTAGTATGCGTTAGTGCCACCAGGCGCGCTGTGACATGCTACAGTGCCTGGGGCCCAAGGTAGCAGCATGGTAACAGCCCTGGACCTATGGAATTTTTAGGAGGGCTCTGGCAAAGCACCTAAAAGTGCATGGAAACCAGCTTGACTGACCTATGGTGTTGTACTTAAAACTGGTTTTCTCAACACAGCTGGCATCCAAGATAGGCTGGCATGGACATGTTCTCCTAATTTTTACTTTATTCATAATAAATAAAGGTCAATGTCAAAAGACTATGGAAGCTATAAGGACCACAAAAAAAAAATAAAAATAAATTAATAATAAAATAAAATAAATAAAAAATAAATAAATAAATAAATAAATAAATAAAAAATTAGCTTGAAATTTGGACTCTTAATTAAATCTCTCAATTTCAAGGATTTAAATCTTGTAATTTCAGGATTTGTCTCAAAATTTCAACTTTCATCTCAAAATTTCAACTTTAACAAAGGAGAAATTTTGACTTTTTTCTCAAAATTACTACTGTAAACAGTCAAAGTTTCGATTTGTTTTGGAAATTTTGACATTTTTAGCCATTTCAACTTTAAAAAGTTGAAATTTCAAGAAAAAAAGTCAAAAAGGCAAATTTTGACATTTTAAGGGCTTAAGAAAAATCTGAATTTTGACTTTAAAAATCAACATTTTTGAGAAAAAAGTAGAAATTTCGACTTTGCCACTAATATCACCATTAACTTAGACTTTGACCTCCTGCACAATCCCAAATTTCTTGAAGATCCACCAAAAATTAAAGATGCTAGAGTGTTCACAAGATTTTCACATTTTGACCCCTATGTTATACAAATGTAGGTGGCACCATCAATATCAAAAGGGGCCTATCATACACCCTATAAATCCTGAAAGTTATATTGGGCTAGCTTCAAAACTGTGGATGGTATGGAGCTGAGCCAAGGTGTACGGACGGACGGACCGACCGACCGACCGACCAACAGACATGAGTGGTCGCATAAGCTCTGGCACCTTTGGTCAACAGAACTAAAAAGACAAAGTTGTTAATGGTGACTAACATCTACAGGTAGGTAGGTCATGCTAAAGCTTAAAGTCAAAGGAAAAAATCGAGTTTTGCATTTCTTTGGTTTAAAATCTTTGGGGCCACTGCCGCTATTCAACACAGGGTGTCTCAAAAATTCGTTTATCCCAGTGGTCATTGTGACACTCCTGGTCAACCAGGTGTGGTGTGGTTGTTTATTCAGATCACTTCTCCAGTCCCAAGTTATAAATATCTTGCTTGACTACTGTATTGATCATTTATTAAAAATCAATGGAACGTGTCAAAATGGCTGGAATGAAATATGGAAAGGGCCACATTTTCAGAGTCCTAGCCTTGTCCGCAAACGATATCCCTTCAAAATGCAGGGAAATCCTGTCATAATGTAGCCAGACTCCTAAGCAGAAGTGTATGATGGGTTAAGATGGTGGCATCGACACAAGTTGGGAAATTCTCTCCATGATAAGCCTAGATCTGGATGTCCATCAGGCTTGACTGCCAGGCACAAGGTGATCCGCAAAGCCAAAGATACCAGTCTTGCCATCGACCTCAGCCAAAGGCTAAAATGTCTTATAGAAAAGTTTCCAAGGATACAGTGCATCCTTATTTAACAAAGAAACTGGGATTCCGAGATTAAAAAAGACAAAAACGTACAAGACTTACAGATCACAGAAAGACAATAGATTAGCCTTTGCAAAAAAGTGTGTCAAACTATCGCCTAAAGACTGGGATATCTGGATTTTACTCTGACAAGTGCCCTATTTACTTGTTTCCAACCCCCAATAGTCAAAATGACCGAATCTGCACTGATAGCTGTGAAAAGGTTGACCCAGCTGAACAAGAGAAGTTCAGAGCCCACATCATGGTCTGGGGAGCTATGTCAGCATCAGGTCTCTCAGAGCTTCATCTGGTACCTCAAGGCACCACAATTAACACTCAGTACTATGTGAAGAATATTCTCCGACAGGCCCTACTCCCAATTCTGATAAGAATGAAAAAATCAGGGCCCGTAACCACCAGGAAAATGGTCCCCATGCACTCAGAATTGGTCTTTGTGCAAGACGGTGTCCCTGCTCACACCTCTGGGGCGACTCAGCAGTGGTGTGATGAGCACATCCCTGGGTATCTACAAAAGGAGGAATGGCCACCCAACTCAATCCAATAGGACATATTTATATCTAAATGTGGTCTTACTGTAACACCTATTCAGCAAAAGAGTGAGCCACATGCATCAGGGCAGATCCATGTATTTAGCATGGTCAAAAGTACTTTCTCAACAAAATGAACAGCACAAACACACAATAATCTTAAGAAAATGTATTAACATATATTTGAAACATAAAGGATGCCTAAAATAATTAGAAATGGGCTCTCTTTTGGTTGAAAAGGTGTTATTTATGGATATTTATGTAGTATGTAATACAAATCTGCCCTGATCATGGTGGAAGCATCAGTCTGTTGCCCCAAACAACACAGGAAGTGAGCAGGATCTCAGTTAAATATGAGTGTCTATGGAGAGCTGTTGGGGATTCTGCACAGCCAGGGGTTCAGTAGTCCACCTCCCATCACGATGGAGCAGGTCAAACTGAGGGCCAAAAAGGAGTTGGGCAAGATCAAACACTCCGTTATCAAGAAATTGCTACATTCCATGCCTGAACGTTTGAAGGCTGTAATTAGGATGGGCGGAGGACACACAAGATATTAAATGGAATGAATTTGTTGAATACTCTTAATTTCAAATAACATTTTATAAGGTGCACAAACTTTTGAGACACCCTGTATATCCCGATGAGAGCACCTCAGAAACATACAGTGATGCAGAGGTATCCTATGGAGGCAAGCAAAAATGAAGATTCAACCAAAAAACTAGAACAGGCTGATTTTCTGACAGAAAATCAAGTGTCTCCCTGTGCACCCTTACTATTGTCACCCTTATTTTTATAAATAGGCATACTTTGAAAAAGGTCAAGGTCACCCATCTACAATCCCAAGCAAGGTCTTATATAGGAACATCTTCACAAAAAAATTTCAACTGCCCAAGTCAAATCTTTCTTGAGTTATCGATTTTACATGACCTGCCCATGTGACCTTGAAACATAGGTCAAGGTCACATATCTGCAATCCCAAGTCGTACATAAATTTCAACTTCCCAAGTCAAATTTTTCTTGACTTATCACATTGATTTTTGATGAAATGCCCACATGACCTTGAAAAATAGGTCAAGGTCATACATCTGCCGTCACATGCAAGGTCTTACAAAAGTCTTACATAGAAACATAATCACACAAAATGTCAACCTTTTTAAGTCAAATCTTTCTCGAGTGCATCTGCAATGCTTTTTAAAAAGTGGCCATGTGACCTTGAAAATAGGAAATAGGTCATGGTCACCCATCTACAATCCAACCTATTTCATATTATGGGAAATAATCCTGCAAAATTTCAACGTCCTAAGTCAAATCCTTGCCGAGTTATTGCGTCCGCATCAATTTTAGCTGATATGCCCATGTGACCTTCAAAAATATGTCAAGGTCACCTGTCTGCAATCCCGAGCAAGGTTTTATATAGGAACATCTTCACAAAAAATTTCAACCTCCCAAGTCAAATCTTTTTTGAGTTATTGCGTCCCCAACGCATGCAACAATGCGTTGAGGAAGACAAAGAAGAAGAAACGGACGCAAAAACAATACCCCCCCCCCCCCCGTTGCATGGGGAGACATAATGACATGCATTATAACAGTTTGACAGGTAATCCACCATCCAAACCACCACTTTGTCACAGAAACCACCCTGGCTGAATTTGAAGTGAAGCCCTTCATAAAACAGTGTCAAATGCCTTGGAAAAGAGGCATTAGGCAATAAGGTCAAGGTCAAGCAGGGATACCAATTCCATCATCATCACTAAAATTAGCTGAAAATTTGACCTGATTCTGCATTTGTCTCGTGCCCAAAGTTTTAGTTTTTTTGTTTTTTTAATTTTGGCATCACTGGGTCAGGTCAGAGCTCAAAAGTCACATTTATTAAGGCCTACTTAAGTACAGCAAAATTCAAAAAGGTATATTGTTTATTTTTGAATGAACAATTAGTGTTCCCTGCTATTATTATCTTTTATGTTTAAGAGTTGGGTACTTTTTATCTGCACCAGAAAAATTAAATTTTCCACCAAGTAAGCTGCCCTCCAGCAAACTAACCAATAGGAAAGTGTTCCTTGTTACCAGATACAACACTCAGGACTATGGTCACTTAAAGAAGTTTCATTTTTTTTTTTATTTATGTATCAATAACATATCAAAGTACATCTGAATTTGAATACTTTTTGAAGCTTTTTTTTCAGCGGGGGGGGGGGGGGGGGGGGCTTTTTCATAATGATAGAAAACTTCACCAGCAAATATAGCTTGTTGCTTAGCCTGAATATATTACTGACACTGGACATAAGCGTTTTCTCCATATTTCATTGATATACATTGCAATTTTCATATTTCCCAGATACCTTGCTGTTCTCTCATTCCCATCAGGTACAAGCCAAGTACACTTTTATGGGATCTACTGTTCATATAGTTAATTTGAAATCAGTTTTTTTTTTCCTTACTGGAATGTACCAAAAAAAATTCAAGTTTCTTCACTTATCTTTGGAGGACCAAAAGTTTGTTGCTTTCAATATGTATCCAGGATGTGGACACACATGGATGTGTGTTCCATCTGGTGGTAATTAAACTCTTATAATAAAAGAGTTTAAGGAGGAAAAACCTAGATGAGGTCAGGTGTATTGAC
The DNA here is from genome assembly GCA_964020975.1 of Hermodice carunculata. Taxonomy (NCBI): domain Eukaryota; kingdom Metazoa; phylum Annelida; class Polychaeta; order Eunicida; family Amphinomidae; genus Hermodice; species Hermodice carunculata. The sequence goes on along the minus strand of OZ026615.1, from coordinate 6,400,402 downwards.
ACTGTGAAATTATCTCTGCTTAGGAAAACAGTGAAAAAGTGTAGTATATTTCTACCTGAAAGAACTACAACAGGTGCACTGATTAACTTGCAGACATGTGCCACCTTCACATCTCTACTGGGTCACAATGACATTGGAATTTGATCTTAGCCCCTTGTTGTACCTATGTGTCAAATTTGGGATTTTCCATCTACCTCGATTTTGATACTGCACCTCGAGAAGTAACTGGATAGATACTTGCACAAAGCCTGTGCAACGCTCTATTCGAGAAAAGCACATCAAGATTCTACTTTTACATGTACAAGGTTCAATGTTACACACGAAGGCCATTTGGTAGCATCTCTAACATTTGAACAGCAGCCAGTTTGGGAGCACCAGCTCTCCTACCTCCTATCCACAAATATAAGAAAAAGAGGACTCTGACAGTCCTGTGTCAGCTAAGTTGCCCTATGACCTTGGAAATGAGGTCAACATCATTGACCTATTCTGAATCTAACTTTTGTAGAGGGCCATCCCCATGTGCAAGATCAAAGTCACAGAACAAATAGTTCTCAGGTTATCACGCGACAGGTAAAATTCATGTTAGTGGCCCTGTGGCCTTGAGAATGAGGTCAAGGTCACTAAAGTACAGTCTCAATCTTTCCTAAATAGAGGACCACCAACAAGTTCAACATCAAAGTCCTACCTCCACAGTTCTCAAGTTAAAAAGTGAAAAGAAAAATTCACGTAATTGTCTGGGTGCCAGTGCCAGTGCCGTTGGGAATGAGGTAAAGGTCACCCGTGTACAGTCTAAGTCTGGCCTTTGCTCAGGACAACCATCTTGTTCAACATCAAGGTCCGAGTTCAAATAGCTCTCAACTTGTCAGGTGAACAGCAAAATTTGGGGCAAATGGCCGTACGACCTTGGGAATGAGTTTCAGGTCACTCATCTACTATCTTGGTCTGGCCCTTATTAAGGACAACTAGCATGTGCAATATGAATGTCCTACCCTTAATAGTTCTCAAGTTACCCCATAAACAGTGAATTTCATGCACCTCGCCCTATGACCTTGGAAATGAGGTCAAGGTCACTCCCAACTGTACATGTTATTGTATCAGCCTCATACCCAGAAGTGTCCCTATGCAATTTCAAAGCAATTGGCTGAGTATATACAAGGATAAAGAATTTTGAAGATTTGGCCAAAAAATTAACAAAAAATCATAAAAAAATCCAAAAATCATTGGACTATGACCATTTGAACAAATTTGGTAGATACCCACCCAAGGAACACCCCCGCCGAGTTTGAAGTGAATCTAGCTGATGGTTTCGCAGAAGTCAAAAATTGTCATTGAAAATCTTAATGACATTGCAATCCCCATTGACTTGCATGGTAATCAATAGGCATGTAAAATCAACAAGAAAAATTCCTAAGAAAACCCCCCAAAAATCACTGGACCGTGACCACTTGAATAAATTTGGTACAGACCCATGCTAGACACATCCCCATCAAGTTTGAAGTGAAAATGGCTAACTGTTTTTTGATGAGGTTGAAAATGTAAACTACCATTGCAATTCCCATTGACTTATATAGTAAGCAAATAGGAATGTGTGCATTGACCAAGTACCCAAATTAGAATTTTTTTTTAAAAATCAGGGCTCCACAGCAACGCCACCTGGTGAACAACCTTGTATGACCCTTCCACAAGGAACATATCCACCAAGTTTCAGCACAATCTGAGAGATGGTTTTGGAGAAGAAAAGTTGAAAAAAGCAAAAACGCACAGAAATTCACAAAAAAATAGAAAAAAAAATCGCAGCACCACCTGTTAAACAACTTAAGTTCTGGGGGTCCCCAGAAGTGTCCCTATTCAATTTCAAAGTACATGTAATTGGCCAAGCGGTTTCAGAGAAGATTTTTTAAGATTTCCCCCAAAAATGAACAAAAAAACCCCCAAAAAATCATTAAAAATCCAAAATCACTGGACCATGACCATTTGAACAACTTGGTAGAGACCCACTCAAGGCACATCCCCACCAAGTTTGAAGTGGATCTGACCAGCGGTTTTGGAGTAGAAGTCGAAAATGTGAATTGTTGACGGAAGACTGACGATGGACCATAAGATAAGCTCAGAATGACAAGTCAGCTGAGCTAAAAATGCAAAGAGAATATTTTACTTCGTTTTCTTTCGAAAATTGAAGTTTGGTAGGCTCAAAATCAAACCACTTTTCAGCCAGTTGCTCTGTCTTATCTATTATATGTACAGTGAGACCTGTTTTGAGAGACCACATTGACAAAAGACAACCTGCCTTTTCGGTCCATGTTTACCATGTCCCTTTTGCCATCTTTCCCATGTTATTGCACTTCTATTGAGACCACCTGCTTCAAGTGACCACTTTTTGGTCTGCCCTAGGGGTGGTCCCCCCAAAACAGGTTTTATTGTACACGTCCACTGAAACTGACTGTATGGGAGGGGGGGAGGAGACCCTAAACTCCCACCCACACCCCCATCCCATAGTTTCGCCAACTTGCTCTTAGGACCCTTGTTCCAAAATTTTATGAATCCCTCCAGAACACTTGCTAGGGATGTTTGCCCATCAAAATGGTCTAATGATAAATTTAACACCAATATTCTGCACTGCAATGCTTCTAGTTTTCATTTACTTCACAAGATAAATTCTTGAACAATATTACATTAAAACATCTGAATCTTTTGCCTCCAACTCTTAATTTTAAAAAGCTTTAACTCATTTCACCCTAGTGATGCTCTTTCCTGCTAATGTTAACATGTTGTGTGCTAATTGCATTTTACTAATTAGGGATTATTTTTTAAAAATTTGGATGAAACTTGCATGGAAGATCATTCCAAATTATATGCCCATGGTCAACAGCTTTCTTTGGCACAGTCTGGGTGCACTGCACCCAGAACGTGCCAAACAAAGCTGTCGACTCAGTCTTCTATCAGGGTGGAATGAATTAAGGCATGACTACATTCACCACTGGGTTAGTGACTTGCATTGTAGTGTTGACACAGCAGTACCCGCCATAATGTACAGGTTATCACCTGGATGTGTATAAACTGGTCATATTTTGAATATTCACACACAAAGAAAGAAACAACTTCCACAGGAATCTCTTGTCACCTCTTGTACCCATGACACTGTATTTTTGCAAGAACATAAGGATAAACACCAGTTGAGACTCGTCTTGATATATGTATAGGCAGAGTATGAAGTATAAGGTTGTTTTTTTTTTAAGTAAAACAAAGAACAGTGCACAATATTAAAGTGAAAAAATATGGTTAATCCCTTAACTGTTGTGTATATAAATTTTTGTGTTTTTTAAATTGACACAATTAGGTTGTCTTCATTCTTTTTTGTTTTTGTTTTTGTTTTCTTTGGTCTTGATATTAGGTCAATGACCTCAACAATTTTTGTTATAATTTAGATTTGTGAATTGAATAAACTGCCAAAATTGCAAAATTAAAAATTCCATGAAAATTAAGTGACTTACAGAATTTTGAAATGCTGCATTACCCCTACACATTATCCAAACCACTTGGCAAAAAGTAACATCTTTAACTTGACTGAACACTAAATCCACAATAGTTTTGCCATCAAAATGTTGTAAATGTGACCATTTTGCAAGTCTTTGAATATGTGGCACAAATTTGAGTTACAGGGGTATACTTCGATACATGTATAAAATCAATGCCTCCCCATAGGCAAGAAGAATGACTGTCAAATTAATGACATGCATAAATTGCAGTTTGGGAAAGCCCTTCTATGATACAACTTTCTTCGTGATTTTTTTCTTCTTTGTGTTTGGTTGATCTTTTAAAATTGATCAGCAACATTTCTCAGCATTCATGTTCAACAAAGCTGAAACATGAATCAGAAATCTGTCTAATGTTTACAAAATGTGCATATGAACTTATACGCTTTTAACACTAAAACTTGTTAATAGTTATACTTCCATAGTGCACATTCTCAAAATATATCAGCTGCAGTCAAATTCCTTTGGAACAAAATAACACAATGAGATACCATATTGCACATTTGAATATACAGATATTATATCGAGACAAAATGTCCATCTCACGATAAAACCTGGCCTACCACGCAACACCCTTTACATACAAAATGTGCACCTGGTGACACCTGACCTGGCGGGACATTGTATGGGGGTGGGGTGGGGCTATTTTCAATGGTTGTGATGAAGATATTTATTTTCTGTGAATTGTGGTGAATTGTGAAATACCGTACTCATCACATATAGTCTGGAGTCTGAATTAATAGTGAACTGTGACAAAACCAGGGCGTAATCCATGAACAGGAATCTTGTACCCCATCACACATGTTGCTCCACACAATGCACCCACGAATCATTTCTCTACTTCATAAAAGCTAAGGACAAGTCATAATTACATATCACATCAAATCACTCAAAAGCAGTTACTTCAGGTATGTCACTTGCATTAAACATGAACAAGTTCAGCAATTTACACACTGTCAAAAACAGTCTGAATACCACATTGTCTTTATGCTGTATACAAGATGCACATAATATGGAAAATTAAAAATGTAATAAAATAAATAAAACTTGAAGACTACTATGCTACACATTATCACTAGAATACCGTAAAAATAAAGAGTAGAATATTACATTGAACATTTTACAGCCATTTTAATGGTATTATATTGAAAATACCATTTTTTTCTGAGACAGAATGTAGAGTGTACCTATGTTCTGCTGACCTCTAAACCACTGAAGAACTCAGCTTAAACTTGTAGCAATTGTTATACAAAATCATGAATTTGTGTCTTGGATGCCACTGCTTCAGTGATAGTTCAATACTGTAGTTCTACAAATTTTCGCGCATGTTTAATTTTGCACAAAATGAATTTTTCTCAAACTACAGAATTTTCATGCATTTTAATTTTGCACAATCCAATTTCATACAATATAGTGAAATACAATGCAACTTATTTTCGCGCATTTTAATTTCGCGCTACCACTCAAAGCGCAAAGTTAAATCCGGCGGAAAATTTCTAAAACTTCAGTATTTTAAACTTCTCTATGGTCACTCACTTTCCATTTTAACTTCTCACACAGGAAAGGAATGAAAATGTAAAAACTTAAACTACACTGTACAACAAATGAATACAAGTTTAACCAGTTAAATACAAATATTGTTCTGCATGGCAGACCTTTGTCGTTGCAAAATTTTCTCACTACAACCAGTCATACACCTGTACAGTTCCAATAGAATAAATCGCTGCAACCACTGATACAGAAATAGTGATGAAGGTGAAATATCTATCAAGGAAACATTATTTATATGGTTGAATTCTTACTGCATCGATGTATACATGTACAGTTCCAATAAATTTGTCAACTCCACTAATGCAGGAAATATGAAGAAGGTGAGATAAATAGCATGGAAAGCTTGCTTAAACGGCTGCTAGCTGCTCTTGTAAACACATGTACACCTGAAAGATGAAGAATTTGTTGCAACTTTTTTTTCTCAGTCAAACTCGTCTGATTGATGCCAATGTAGATTCATCTTCAAGCGAATGTAAATAATGGTAAGCTATTTGTTGCTGCCTTTTGTTTCATCTTAGACCAATTGCTTGATGCTTAAGACCAAAGTTTACATAAAATCTGAAAATTAACCAATTCCCTGGTTTCGCTCTGCTACACAAATTACTGATGACTATGGGTACCACAGTTTTTAAGTGAACCTGAAAGCTGAACAGCTTTGACATTCTTCAGTTTAACTAGGCCGAGTGCCATTTTTCACACAAATGCACATAATTAGTAATGTTAGATTTTTTGGCTTCTGCAAGTATCAAATGCATTAAGGTACAGTACATGGGCCATGGAACATGTCTCAAATGTAAGCTTGAGGCCTGGGTCACCCATACTTTTTTACCTAACATGTAGGCATCAGACTCAGTGCACTGCCAAGTTTTCTGACCCATGTATTGAAAACAATTACATTCTAAGTATCTATGACACAAGCTACACTTTCACGCCAATATGTACTCCAGATTGACAATAAAACGAAATATCAAAATTTGAAGGTGTTGGTTTTGTAATCATTTCTTTTTACAGAAAAGCTTACAGCTTGTGGATACATGTGGTTTATGCTAATGAACTTGATGGATTAGAACTGGACTAGTCACCAAAAAGATTTTGATTGCTTCACATGTGCATCTGTAACTTTTACACTTGGAAAACATTCCTGGCGAGGCAGGTTTCCACATACTTTTCTTGTATGAATCAAGACACCACAGTGCCCACCCACCCTCACCCTCCAAGGCCATCCTAAGTACACCAGTGTAATGGGCAAGGGTGGGGGGGAGGCTCTCTAAGGAGGAAAATCAATCAAAATACCATGTAACAGTGAGACCACTGCATTCCTAACAAAATGCAAGATGCATGACACAGATGTCATGCATCTTCTTGCATTTTATTAGGAATACAGTGGTCTCCCTGTTACGTGGATCATCAATGCCTCATCTTAATCTAATCTAATCTACTACACAATCATGTGTACAAGTAAGAATCATCTCACTCCCGCAGCTGTTTGATGCAGTTCTACCTTCTCTCCAGACCACCTTTGGTTTCACCACATTGTATTTGAACAGTCAAGACACTCAGCTGTATTTCTCTGTAAAATTGACATGCATGTACAATAAAAGACCATCTGTCGCACAAGACCACTTTTGGTTGAGAGACTTGTGAAAAGTTAAAAAGATATAAATTTACTGTCCTTAAATGCAAGTATTCAAGTGTCAACTGACACAATTTTTTTTCCTCTTCTGCAACAACTGGAAACCAATGTCATGATTATAACCAATCAAACCTATCTATGTCATGCCTATAACCAATCAAAACTATCAATGTCATCATTATAACTATATATATAACTCAAACCTATAAATCTTCTGATTATAACCAATCTGACCTGTCTTTAAAGTAACCAAGTAATGCTTTTGAAATTAATGTTGCATGCATTATATTTAATGCATGGTAATATGTTTTACTGGGATTCTAAAGGCATTAATATTCTGATTCTCCAAACATCTGATGAAGTTGACTGGTCTAACAAGTCCCCTATTACAATCAATGCATATCAAGTGTCTTCCCCATCACAATAACTTAAATCATGAGAGTTATAAACTCACTTATGTAAAAATATATACTCTCCACATATGTAATAAATCTTAAATAATTTTAAATACTGATGTTGAAATACCATGAAAAAAAAAAAGTAAATTGTATGGCATGCCAGTCCATTTTACATGTATCTAACATGCAATATTCAGAAGTCAGATTTTCACAACTTGTAACTGATATTCTACCCTGTGCTAAACTCAGTATCACCATTCTGCACAATAGGATGTATACATATTTAACTGTTGTCCTACTCTAACACTTATTGAGCAAAAGAGGGAGCCACATGCATCAGGGCAGATCCATGTATTTAGCATGGTCAAAAGTACTTTCTCAATAAAATAAACAACAGGAACACAGATTAATTTTAAGAAAATGTATTAACATATATTTGAAACAGGAACACAGATTAATTTTAAGAAAATGTATTAACATATATTTGAAACATAAAGGATGCCTAAATTGATTAGAAATGGGCTCTCTTTTGGTTGAAAAGGTGTAACTTATGGATGTTTACAGAGTATATAATATAAATCTGCCCTAATCATGGTGGAAGCATCAGTCTGTTGCCCCGGCAGCACAGGAAGTGAGCAGGATCGCAGTGAAATATGAATGTCTCCTATTATGCTGAACTAAAGACTACAACTACTGAAGTTGAGATCCCGTGGAAAATGAAAATTTGACAAATATCAATGCTTTGTGTGGCTGGTGTAACTGCAGAATAATTGCAATAAACTTTAAAAAAAAAATTTAAAAAACATCATTTTAGCTGAGTACTGATGTTGCCTTTTAACCATTTCCCCCTTAAACCGGCTGGTGGTCAAATGTCATCTGCTTCAGTGTTTTCAGTTAACTGCAACAGTGATGAAAAAAACAAGTTGACTGAGAATTGCAGATGAGACCTATCAAGATCACTTGTCCCAGGTCAACAGTTTTCATTGGCATGGGTTGGGAACTAACCTATGCTAAATAAAGCTGTTCACTCAGTCTTAATACAAGGGGGAAAGGTTTAAAAATCACCGACTCTTATGAAAACTAACCAGCTTGAGCAACCAATTTTGAAGTCTACCTTTACTGTAAATGTATCGTCTCTGAAAAGTGTTTACATTATACTACTATTTCTTGTTGCCGACAAAACTGTTCTCCACTTAAGCTATCTGTTCCAATCCTGTACAATCATGGTATGATATGACACATGCCACAAGAGATACCCAACATAGTTGTCTCTGTGTGTTCAGCTGTTCTTTCCAAACTGTTTTTGCATAGATACAAGACTGTGTAAAATTATGAATTGTACGCAAGTACTCTCCTACGATGCTATGTATGCAATGCAATGCTAGCGACATGAAACATGACTAAAATGTGTTCCTACAGATCACAATTTGCATTATTTTGGCTGTTATTATGCTGTTCATATGGACATACTGGATTCAGTATAGTGCACTCACACAATTCTCCCACACGAAATGGTTGTAAAAATTCACATCTAAAACCAAATATTCCATTTTACCAAAGTCATTTCAAACATTTGATGGGTGCATTAAGCTCAAAAATGTCTCCTACTTTAATCAGAAGTGCTAATATATCTTCTGTTTTTTGTCTCCAAAGTTATCCCACAGCTATAACACAATATGATGTAATTTGTATCATGATTCATCCTGTGCCAATAATAATGTTTACCTTTGGGAGTCTTACTCCCAAATTACAAGCCAAAAATTTCCATCATCAATGTCAAATATGCAGCCAACCTTGGTTTTGAAGCATAATTGCTGAAATTTACATTCATTTTTTCATAATTTATTTTAACTTTAAACAGAAGCTGTTTTGCCTGATTATATAAACTTTTACCTTGAATTCTGATCTTTGTAACTTTAACCCACATGGTTATAGTTACTAAACTACACGTACATTCAACCATCCTTTGCATTGTACCATATATATGCACATACAAACCTTGGCATTCTACCCTATGTACATACAAACATCCCTGACATAGAAAATATCACATGCTGGTACCTGAACTGATAAATAGCTATCAGTTTAAAACCAATGAACCAGATTTTCATGTGTCTCCCTTATTTGATGCAAAAACCCTACCTGTACAAAAGTCTACCATGTGACCATGTATTTCATATTTTCAACTCCAACCCGCGCAATCTTTCTGATGCTTACATTTTCATTTGTCCCTTTGAAACAGTACATTACAATGTAACTCCGTGTTTACATATGGTCCTGAATGGCTGGCAGCAAGATAAAAATGAACTCGGTCAAAAAAAAAAAACAAACAAACAAAAACAAAAACAAAAAAACACCAGGACTGGAGATGCAATAGTTTTACTGCATGGCACTCATAATGGCAACAATAATCCTTTCATCTCCTCTGTACAATGGTGATGACAGGTGAAGTTGGCTGATGTCGTCAGTACCGCTTGCTGCCTGTGTTCTCGGCTATCTCCATGAAGCTCCTGCAGCATATTACAGAACAACATCCTCATTCCACACCAGTTTAATTGTTCTGTACATATTACCTGGATTTGAAACGCATGTTTTATACCGGTATTTATGTTCCTCATACCAACAACATTGACTTTAGTGCTAAACACGCCAAGCCTCAAGTTGGCAGTTTTTCCACTACCTGCTAGATCAAGTTGCACTTGCCACAAAGGCAGATGAAGCATGATTTGCCAGGCAGTACAAAAAACTACCAATGTTTTGAACACTAGTATGGAATGAATGAAACATTTAGATTTTCTGTAATATTTTTCTGTCCAAAGACCACTGTAAAGAATTCCTCTCAAATAAACTGGATTGTTGCTGAAGATTTAAAAAAAAAATTCTGAGCTAGTCTACCCTGTTGCCCTCCATTTTCAAGACAGTGTTACATAAAATTGTTAAATTGCAAACATGTGTAATGGTTCATTTTTCTTTCTGTTCTTTTTTTCAAAAAACCCTACACATCATGTTTACAATCAGTGTCACCTGGTGGTAATAAATGTAACTAACAATACATCTGCCCCATGAAGACAACTTACCTAACATGAAGCGGCAGCATCTCAGACTTGTGAATATGTTTGTGGCCGAATCCATGCTTTGCTTCAAACGATACAAAGTGCACCATCTCTTTGGGTTTTGTTATCAGGGCTATTTTATAGAGCTGTAAACAATAAAAAATGTCACATTTTTTTTTTCCTGTAAAGTTAATAAATTTCTTGGATATGTGTAATTCTCTATAATGTTACTCATCTTTATATTTTTTCAGGGTGGTGGTGGTGGTGTAGTAAAAAATACAGTTACAGTAAGTGACAAAATGAACTTCACATCTTGCCAAAGAAATCAGTAATAGAATTCTCTGCACATGGACGACAACTTAACAACTAGAACAGACTGATTTTCCAACAGAAAATCAAATGTCTCCCGGTGGAAGACTTGCGTCTCTGAATAAGCTACAGGTGATAACAAATTACAAATGACCAAGTCTGCTTGAAAATTACAATTCTATTTTAGCTCTCACCTAGATACATTACTCTAGCAATTTTCATCAAGTTCTTCAAGACTTATTGCAGAGAAACCAATTTCACATAAATGACCCTGTGACCTTGAAAATTAGGTCAAGGTCATCCAAATACAATTCATACCTAGGTCTTGTCAAGATACATAATCCTACCCAGTTTCATCAAATTCCATCAAGTTCTTCAAGACTTATCGCACGGAAACCAATTTCACATAAGTGACCCTGTGACCTTGAGAATTCGCTCAAAGTCATCCAAATACAATCCCAACCTAGGTCTTTCCTAGATACATAATCCTACCAAGTTTCATCAAATTCTGTCAAGTCCTTCAAGACTTATCACACGGAAACCAAGTGTTGAAGAACCTGAACAACAACAAGCAGAAGAAGCGGAAGAAACTGGCACTAAAACAATATGTCCCCCGGCTTCCGGCCGACATAATTATTATCACTGACAATCAGCAAAAGGTGGAATTTATTTGCAGCTACATATACCTTCTGCTTTCTACTGCTCCCTTCCCCTCCAAAAAATAAAGCATTTGGTGCAATGATTTAAAAAAAATATCTTTCAGTGTGTGTTTTATAATTTTCTTTTTACGTATTGTTATCATTGAGCTCTGTGTGTGTGTCTGCTTTTATATATATATATATATATACATATATATATATATATATATATTTATATATATGTGATCATTTCCACAAAAGGAAGACCAAGGAAGTTCATACATAACACTTACCTTTTTACCAAGTTCAAATGGCACGATGCAATCATCTTCTGCATGCAGTATAAGAATGGGCGCCTGTACTCGGGATATGCTGTAAATACATGCAGGCCACTATTGTATTCCTGTCACAGAATGTGCTTTCATATGCTTCTGCATGAGGCAGTTGCTGCCTCATATCACTTGAGCAAAGCTGCTGCCCTAATTACCTCAAGTGAACAATCAAGCAGTTCAGAAAGGAAAGGTGTCAAAACCTCTGAGCATTTAGGAGCTTTGTCCCCTGGATCCCCACCAGGGTCACTACCCCTGGACCCTATTAGGGGCCTATAAGGGGTACCCCCTGCCTGAACCTACAGATTTTCACACTTAAATTCCGTACAATCTACAGCTTGAAGAAATTCTTGGATTCTCTGACATACACTAGAAGCCGATCAGTGACCAAACCCTCGGTTAGGATGGAGGGACAGACAGACAGACGGACGCGTAGGTGACCACAATACCCCTCCAGTAGGTCAGGTTACTTCTGTTAAACCTAATGACAAAGCTTTCGTCCAAATGCAATGAGCAGAGATATCATGGCAAGGCCATTTTTCCTCAATGCAGCACTGTGACCTAAATATGTGACCCAGTGACCTAGTTTTCAATAGGCACCTGAGGCATCAGTAGGACCAACTGTCATAGATAATTGATGAAGCTACATTTAATATTTCTAGATACTGTATTAACAGCGTTTTTTCCTTCAATGTAGTAGTGACCTAGTGACCTACTTTTCGATAGGCACCTGAAGCACCTTAATGGCCTTTTGTGATAAAAATTTGGTCTCTGTAAAGTGAGTATTTTTCTGGAGATATGGCCATTTTTCTTCAATGCAGCACTGTAACCTAAATATGTGACCCAGTGACCTAGTTTTTGCTAGGTGTCTGAGGCATCCTTAGGACCACTTGTCATAAATAATTGGTGCAGCTACAATGAGTAATTTAGTATTTGAAGATATGTTGGTAAGGCCTTTTTTCTTCAATGCTGCACTGCGACCTAAATATGTGACCCAGTGACCTAGTTTTATATAGGCATCTGGGGCATCCTTAGGTCCAACTGTCATAAATAATTGATGAAGCTACATTCAATATTCTTTTAGATGTTGCATTAACACTTTTTTTTTGCAATGTAGTACTGTGACCTAAAAATGATACTTAGTGACCCACTTTTCAATAGACACCTAAAGCATCTCAATAACCCCCTGTGATAAAAATGTGGTCTCTGTAAAGTGAGTATTTTTGGAGATATGGCGTTAACTAGGCATGTACAGAGGGGTAGGTGACGACTCTAACCCTCCAGGCTTATGGGTCGAGGCGTAAAAAAGAACTTTTTGTTCCTCAAAATATCTGTCACCATGTTCTCTATATGATTGTTGTTAAAATGAGACATGATTGCAAAAAATTCCAACATTATCTATAACCCGAAAATTTGGTTCAGACATACAGTAAAATCCATGCAACATAAAAAAGGTCTTTATACAGGAGTGGTCTTAATAGGGAAAGAACAAGATGAAGTAACAAAATTTGGACTGTGGAAAGGTGGTTGTAATATGGAAATAATCTTAATAAGGAGATTCTTATGCACATTCTTACTTTTGTATTAAAAAGCACATGCCTCATTAAAAAAAAAAAACCTAATTGTACACTTTTGCTTTTTCACGTTGAATTTTATCAAACAGTGCCCCCTTACAGCAGAGAAATTTCAGTTTCTCTTACAAACTACCAGTACATGTATTATAAGTCAACAATCATTTGCCTTACTTTTCATCACTTGCAAAATGTATGTCATTGTACTTGAGGGTGTCAAGGAATACCCAGGTGAACCACGGCATGAAGGCAAAGGGCTACAAAGGTAAATACACATAAATATTAAACTCACTGGTTGTGAACTGTGGGGAAATATTCCGAAACCTGATATGAATGGACCTTGTACCTAAACTTCCCAATGTTCTTCTATAGATATCAATGTGGTACTTTCCTGCCCAGACACGTATTTGAATGCAAATTTACAAAGGTTTTCATTTGTACATGTTGTGTACATTAATGACCGAAAAAGGCCCAACCCAAAATTCCAGAAATGTACAGAATAAAAATGTATCTTGCAAAGACAAGGAATTTGTCTGCAAATTGATCTGTGCTAAAATTTCACACAAGAAATTCATTTAATAATTGACATGGACAAATCAAACTAAAATGCAATCTAAGAGTGACACATGGAGCGATACACTACCACAGAAAATGGGTGATGGACAGCAGCATCCACGATGTTGTTAAAAGGTGATTCCAAGATGAGGCCCGTGAACAAAGCACCTGAAATACAGAAACATGTCACTTGATTCACGTATGCAGCATGTTTGACTGCATGTTGCAACTAAGCTTTTTTTTCAGTGATTTGAAAAAAGGTAAAACTCCCCAGTTAAGAAGTCCGTCTCTCTGAACTGACTGACATGCACACAATTACAGCAGGGCAAGATAATTCCTCTGTCCTATCATCAGGGAAAAGTATAAAATAGGGGACAGCATGAACAGAAGCTGCTACTGCTCTCCTGTAGAGGGAATTTCAGTCAACCAGGGCTAGACCTGTGTATTCCAATTAATTTTCATTGTAATTTACAGCTTAATAACTTTAAAACGACTCATTGCAGAAACAGAAAAAATTACATGTATGTACATAGCTGAAATGTTCACATAATTTTTATTCTAGCCCCTTTAAAAGAGGTCTTTTAATTTGAGGTTAATTTAACATACAATCCAATGGTAATACACATCTCTGGCCCTGAAAGAATTCTGTGTACTGGATTGTGTATTCAGCTGAATACACAGTTAATTGGTAGTCAGCTGAATACACAGTTAATTGGTAATTGTGACCTATCCTATTCATGCAGGACAAGTTAAAATTTAGAAATACATGTATAAAATTCTATATTGGACAAGTACCCTCATAATAGAATTTTCTCATTCTGTACAGTATATACCCTCTGACACTCCAAAATAGCACATTTGACCAGTTTAACTTCACATTTAAGCTATCAGGTATCACCCTGTGATCATTATATGATTTCAAGGCTTATTTTTTAAGTGGCATTCACAAGACTGACTTGAAAATGCAATTTTCACATCAAATGGACTATGTATTTTAAATGTGAAATAAAGATTACATGTATAATTATTAATTCATGCATTAAATATTTTTAAACACAATTATAAAGAAACCCAACAAGGCAGACACTCACCTTGCTGATTCAGCAGTTTTGCCGTTTTTGTGGCCACCCTGTAACAACACATAACACGGACAAAGGAACATGATAAGACATCAACTTTGGTAATGTGCAACACCTTAGCAAGAGAAATTCACCTGGTGTTCCAGGTCATTATAGTCTTTTCCCATTCAGTTGGGATCTAGCTGTTTTGTTTTAACATATTCTATTAAAAAAAATCCTGAATTGATCCCCTGACAATATATTGTGGTTATACATTCACTTCAGAACATACATCTTTCCAACATGTGATGTGAAAATGTAACACTGTGATTTGTACCTTCAAACGTTCCCACGGAACCATGGTTTTTGTCACTATATTTTTTTAAAGCAAACCAGTTACTCACATTTGATACAAATACAAAAACAAAACAAAAAAAACACATACCCAGAGCCCATTGAATGGCCCCAAATGTATATAGGAGACTTTTCCGCTTTTTCTTTGATCCACTTGTATGTCATCACAGCATCATGAACTAAACCATCTTCAGATGGATAACCCGTGGAATCAGCATAGCCTACATACAGTGAATGGTATCAGGAATTATATGTACAGTATTCCCCCTCTTGCCCAGGCTACATCTCTCAAAAGATCACAATTTTTATGCTCAGGGTGAAATTTCCACTGTATTGCTACCCCCCCCCCCCCCCCCCCCCCCAGCTGCCACTCTTGTAAGGCCATTTTGAAGCTGCATTTTGGGTTGCCTTATAAGAGCGGCACCAATGTATGCAGCCACATTCTCTACAACTTTCTTTGTAATGACAAACAAGAGAGCTGTGTGAACAGCCCACGCTCAGCTGACCTACAAATTCATCACACTTGTGGCTCTGTGAACTTGGGATAGGATCAAGGTCACCCATGTACTCAGCAAGTCTGACCTCCATGTAAGAACACTAACATGTGCAAAATCAAGGTCCCAGTTCAGGTAGCTCTCAGGTTGTAGTGAAGAGTGAAACTGATGTACGTTGCACTGTGACCTAAGGATTGAAGTCAAGATTGACCTTCATAGAGAAACATTAACGTGTGCAAAATCAAGGTCCTAATTCAAAATAGATCTCAAGTTATCAAGTGAACAGTAAATTTCATGTCAGTTGCCCTGTGACCTTGGGGATGAGGTCAAGGCGCAAAAATAACTGGTACATGACCACTTGCACAAAATAGGTAGACACATATCAAAGGTACATCCCTACCAAGTCTGACACAAATCTGGCCAAATTTATATAAGTAATAACCATTAAAAGAAATTCCCTTGTTAAACTTTCCTATTAAAACTTTTTCAAGATTCCCCACACCCCCCAAAAAAATCATAAAAAAATCTGAAAATCACTGGAGCATGACCATTTGAACAACTTCGTAGAGACCCACCAAAGGTACACTGCCACCAAGTTTGAAGTCTATATGACAGACAGTTTCTTGGAGAAGTAAAAAATGTGAATTAGCATTAGAAAGCCCACTGATTTACATAGTAAACAATAGGAAAGGTGCATTTACTGACAAGTACCCAAATTGAAATAATAAAAAAATAAAAAATCATTAAAAATCAGAAATCCATAGCACTACCACCTTGTTAGCAACTTTGTTTGACCCTTTCACAAGTAACATATCCACCAAGTTTCAGCTTAGACGAAGTGATGGGTCTGGAGAAGACGTTGAAAATAGCAAAAACGCACACAAACATAAAAAAAAAAACAAAAAACAAAAATGAAAAAAATTGCAGTGCCACCTGGCAAACAAATTAAGCACTAGAAGTGTCCCTGTGTGATACCAAAACAATTGGGTGAGCAGTTTTGGAGAACAGTTTTTAAGATTTACCCCCCCCCCCAAAAAAAATCATAAGAAAAAAATTAGAAAAAATGACTGGAGCTTGACCATTGGAACAAACTCGGTAGAGACCAACTGAAGGTACATTCAGCAAGTTTGTGGTGAATCTGGCCAGTGGTTTTGGAGAAGTCGAAATTATGAATGGACGACGGATTCCTAACCACCACATAAGCTCAGCTGACTGACAAGTCAGCCGAGCTAAAAATGAATTCTCTCACTGGTATATAAAATTCACCTAGTTTGTTAACAATACTTATAATGACACGAACAAACATATTCAGGGACTACTGGTGCTAGTGGCCAATTAGCCAAATGCTTATGTTTCACTTATTTGGCTAAAGAAATTTGCAAATGGCTAATTTATTTTAACACGATTATAGAACAGTTAGGTGAAGTTCTCTGGTGATATAGCCACTTTTTTATTTCCCAATTTAGCTACAAATTTTGACAGCCTAGATCTGTCCCCGAGTATGCAAGATGTAGAGATTTTACCATACAACAAATACATGTTGCAAAAACATGTCGAGTAACAAGACACAGTCAAATTTATAGATTGCAAAGGACAATTTGTCTTTCATGTTTCCCTGTCAGAAAATTGTTCAAATACATTCAAATTAACCATTCTGCACAACATTAATAAAGTTTTCTGTTATGTCATTAAAATTTGTACATGTAACATCATATATATATATATATATATATATATATATAATAACTCACCACGGTAGTCAATAGCTATCACATGACAGTTTTGTTTAGAAAGAACTTTGTATAGCTGTACCCTGTGCCACCCAGCTCTGTAAAAAATAAGATGCAGGTTCCTGATTTTTTTTTCATTAATTGTTCTTTGTTGTACATGCTTTTGTTTTGATATTGCCCTAACTGCAGGTACAATACTCTACGAGTGACCCAGATATTCAGTCTGGTAACCTATCTGAACTAAGATCCAACCAAATTAACACCACATTAAGCATTGAATGGACATGGTGTACACTTATTGAAAAATATTACATAAACATACATGTACACTAGCATTTCTGTATAACATATATGTCAACATGTACAGTGGTACTTATTTTGAGAGACCACTTCTATGGTGGGTCAAAACTCTGTCTCTCAAAACATTGGTCTTTCATTAGAGGCACAACAACATGGAAAAGGTAGCGCTGTGTTCTGAGAGAGCGGTCTTCAAAAGATATGCGGTCTCTCATTAGAGGTGTCTCTCAAGAGAGGTACCACTGTATTCCTATAGATCATGTAATTTCACAAATTTTGTCAAAATCAGGAAATGATAGTAGCACCACTGAACATAAATGCTTGCAGGACATTGAGTTAAGTTATACTCTCTCCAAATTTGCAGAGCACATCATAGGATGCAGTTTGAGACAAAAAGTCCAAAAGTACCAAAAAAAAAAAAAAAAAAAAAAAAAAGCTTAAAGAAATTTATATAACAAGAGGGCTTTGGAAGCAGTGCATTCTCAGCTGACCTTGACATTCAACCCATAATAAGTCCCTATCTAGTCTCGGGGATGAAGATGTTGGAGAGGATGTAAAATTTGGAGTTCCCATTGCATTCCCACATTGACTTGTAAACATGGTAATCAACAGGGACGCATGCATCAACTTATTTACTTACATTGTACTTACCAAAATGGAAAAAATTGTTAAAAAATCAGAAATCCAGAGTGGAACCACCTAGTGAACAAATTTGATTAATCTTCCCTCAACGCTACATTTCCACTAAGTTTCAGAACAATCAGCAAAGCCAGAAAAATTGTTTTGAAATTACTCGTCTGGAGGACAAGTGACACAAAATTTTCATTTATCCACAGTGGGACCACCTAGTGAACAAATTTGATTAATCCTCTCTCAAGCTACATATCCACTGAGTTTCAGAACAATCAGCAAAGGCAGAAAAATTGTTTTGAAATTACTTGTCTGCAGGACTAAAGACACCAAATTTTCACTTTTGCCAATCAAAAGTACTTGTTCATGGGACAAGTGCAATTTGAAAGTCACTTGTCCTCAAAAGGATTCCACTTGTCTGGACAATAGGACCATAGGAATTTTCCCACTCTGAATCTGAGTGGTGCTTTTGGAGAAATCCAAAATGGGGAAAACAAGAATTCACTAAAAATATATATAAAAATTGCAGCTTCACCTGTTGAACATGTCTGAAGGGTCCCCACAAGCATCCCTATGCACTTTCAAAGCAATTGACTAAGCACTTTGAGAGAAGATCTTGATTTTGCCCCAGAAATTTAAAAAAAAAAAAAAAAATCATAAAAAAATCCCTGGAACTTTACCATTTGAAGAAACTTGGTAGAGACCCACCCTAGGTACACCTCCACCAAGTTTCAAGTGAATCTGATAGACAGTTTTGGTGAGGTCTAAAATGTGAATTTCCATTGCTACCCCACTGACTAATATGAATAGGAATGCATGCACTGCCAGGTACCCAAATTGAAAATTACATTAAAAATAAGTGATTCAGAGTATCAGCACTTAGTGACCAACTTTGTATACCCCTCCCACATACCTCATTTCCACCAAGTTTCAGAACATTCTGAGTGAAGGTTTTGGACAGGAAGTTGAAAATAGGAAAAACAGAAAAAAAATCTTTAAAAAAAAAAAAAAAAGGTCCTGGAGTACCCAAAAAATTTATTACAAATCTAAAAATCACTGGAGCATTGCCATTTGAATTAACTTGGTAGAGAGCCATCCAAAATACATCCCCACAATTAGTTTCACATCAATCTGGTCAAAACTTATGGAGACAAAGCTGTAAAATGTGAATTTCAATTGCAATCCCCATTGACTTAAAAAGTGTAATAAATGGGAACGCTAGTATTATCAGACAAGTACCAATATTCAAAAATTCATTAAAAAATCAGGGATCCACAGTATCACTAAGCATTCCATTTTGTTTACCTCTCCCAAAAGCTATATATCTACTATGTTTCAGAACAATCTCAGTGAGAGTTCCTTCAGAAGAAGTCAAAAATAGCCTTACCACCTTAAAAAAAATTTAAAAAAAATTGCCACCTCTTGAACAAATTAATGTCCAGGAGGTCCCCAGAAGTGTCCCTATGCAATTTTATAGCAAGGCTAGGTGGTTTACGAGAAGACAATTTTTATAAATTTTGCAAAAAAATTATAATAACAATTTCATAAAAAAATTAAAAAACTATGAACCATGAACATTTGGGCATACTGGGTAGAGACCCACCCAAGTTTCAAGTGATTCTGGCAGACAGTTTTGGAGAAGATGTCTAACATGTGAATTGTGGACAGACAGACAGATGACAGATCACACTATAACCTCAGCTGACTTGTTGGCTGAGGTAATAAAATGAAATTCCAGAGTCACTTGTGAAACAAATTTTACTATGGGGTATACAGAACTGTTCTTATGCAATTTTAAACAATTACCAAAGTATTTTTTATTTCAATTTCCCCCTCCTCCTCCCCCCCCCCCAAATAATAATAAACATGACAGGTACAACTAGATCTCCATTTTGTCCACTACTGCAACCTAATAGTTATTGCAACAGATACATGCCGATATCATGGTACATACACATATGGTAACCATGACAACAGTAAGTACATGTTGTGCAAATACTCACCTAGTGCCTCCATTGCCATGCAGATAAAGAATTATGGGTTGACCTGCTTGTAAAGAGCTTATGAAGTAGTCTCCTGTAAAATCTAACTTTCCTGCAGACAACTCTTGAGGGAGCACATGCCTAACAGTAATAAGACAAAAAGAAGAGTATTAGGAAACATGTATGACTGAATTTTGATTTCTTTCTTTGAGCAGGCCTCCCAGTGCAGATAATATGTGATATATGTTTGTTAAAGGTAACAGGAAGGGGGCAGAAGAAGTGGGCTACTTTTTACTTCCTGGGTGGGCTTGCTAGCTGTGATGTCATCCTACAATGGTTATGTGATAATTAACTTTTCTTTCATCTATGTTTGTGGACGGGGAATGCCAGGGTGACATTCGCTGGGGTGTTACCCACTTCTTGAGTTGACACAAGAACGTGTTTTCTGGTTTGCGCCATGCATATAATTAACACCTAATTAGCCACCTGGTGGTACCAGCACTTCTCACTCGCTTTAAAAGGTTTTCAAATGAAAAACATAGTGTTCAGAAGACTTTTGAAAATACATACAGAATTGAAACTGTTACAGACTAATCTTCCTGGACATGATAATGGTGCTAATATCTGGTGTATCATTTCCAACTTGATCAATTTTTTTTTGGTCTTTCTGTCATTTGTTTGTTGATTCTATTGGGAAGGAGGTGATCAAACTAGCCTTACTGCCAGAGGAAGGTATATAAAGTGGCCTTTTTAAAATTCAAGGACTTTACTGTAAAAAAGCTTGGTTTTCGAGGCCTTGAAAAAGCATGAAGGAAATTCAAGTACTTTCAAGGACCTATATCATGCATCATGAACCCTGATATAGGCATACATGTAATTAGGAAAGATTCTATTGTGGCCCTTTCATGATTCATGACCTTCAGATCATCCAGGTAAAATCTTGGCTGTACTCATAATCAGCTTGTTATCTGTTTTATATTGTCATTTTTGGAACCACACTCTAACACTTCATATTGCCAGTTATACTGTGCTTTATGATGTGGTGGATTAGCAGATCCACATGCAACTGACCTTAATAACATGCATTAACCCTAATGAACATGTAATTAGGCTGCCATTTGCTTTTAAAATTAGGTCATCGTGGCACCAAAATCTAATTAGTTTATCTTACCAGGTAAGGTAAGCATATTGCCAAATTTGAGCAAAATACATGGAGGCATTCTGTAGATATCATGGGAATGAGAATGTGCACATCTGGACGGACAACCAAAAAAATAAAAGCCCCCCCCCCCCCATGGGGCGGACCCTTAAAAATTAAACCTGTTTGTCTTGCAATTCCAGCTGATGCCTGGCAGAAAAAATGTTCAATAAACAAATTCCAATATTTCAAGAGATAGGGTACAAAAACTATTATAAGAATACTGACCACGCCCCTAAAGTAATATCTGGTCCTGTTTGAATTTTGAAGTCCCTGGTGCCATTCAGACCACACTCCACTGGTTTTGTTAAATCAATAAAGGGAGGCCACCGTGCTGAAAATACATATAAATAAGCATGCTTATCTGTGTTACGACATACAGACAGTAAACTCATGATACATTAAACTTTGCAGAAAATACCAATAAAAAAAGGGACTCATTCATTTGATGACTACTTATAAAAGATGAAGACATTTCAGGCAGTATAAAACAAAATTTACACAATATACGTATATATATATATATATATATATATGTAAAAGCAGGGAGATGAAAGTTGTTTCATCAGTGTTATCACATGAACCACTAAGATAGTAACAGTACACATTGTCCATTGATTATCTAGTCGAACATGTACTACTGCAAATTATATCCAAGTTTTAGTCCAATACCCTTTCAGCATTTTCACATATTTTCAAACAGTTTTAAAATAATGCATATAGAACAGTATCTAGTTCCAAACAGGCTGCATCAAGTGTAAAAACTACATGGTAACATGATTAATTTTGACATTGTTCAACATCATGAAAAGTAAATGCATGGGTTATGTACATGCTGAACTGTTGCCTCCTGAAAATATGGATCAGTCGACTCACAGTTACATGCGTCCATTCTATATAGACATGTCATCCCCTTACCTCGATGGAGAAAAGTAATTTCTGTCATGATCCATGGGTTCAATTTGACAAATGTAGGGATGATAAAGTACATGAGAATTAAAACAGCTGCTGTTGCATGCAACAGTTTCACAGTCCAGTAGCTATGTGGCCTGTAAAACAAAGACAACCTCCATTAGGCGTTACAGTCAGAGTCACACAAATGTTTCCATTTTGTCCCATCCTAGTAATTATCAGTTTTTATTTACACAGTGAAATCAGACAAACCTTGATGGGAAGGAGCAGAATATTAAGTGTTACTGGCATTCCTACCTTTATTATAGCAAGCACAGCATAGCTCCAACCAATTCCTACATTTACATGTAGGTATACATACTCTCCAGGTACTCCCTTCCAAAGCCGTAATCGGTCTACTTCCCCAATGTCAATTTGGGGGGCCTAAAGGAAAGCAGGATTTACCAACTTGGGATATTTGAGTAAACACAAAATTGCATCAAAAATATTTAATATTGTACTTACACACTTTAAACCAATATACCTCTTAAGTTGGAAACATCTGTGTGTCTATTTCTAAATGTTTTAAAACATGGACAATGTTAAGTGCATTAGAGATATGTTGTGAAAATGGATATATAATAATATAATGTATGCTAAGGTTATGAATTGTTCATCATTTTCACAAACATAAAAAGAATGTAGAGGCCAGGGTGGATGGGGAGTCAGTGAGGGTTTACCCTTTTTATACTCTATTGCAATAAAACAATGACTAAGTAATCACAAATAAACCTGTAAATGCCATTTGATATTTACAAAACTGGAAACACTTGCATTGTAAGCTCAATAAATGTCGCTGATATATTTATACTTCAAATAAATACTGATTCTGGAAGAGGTTTTTCATAAATTCTGTTCCCCTGTAGTGAACTGAACTGAGAAATCACCATTTTCAACTGTTGAAAAGTACAATTGTATGTTTAACACATTACTATATAAGTAGTAATTATTGTTATGACTCTTTCTTTTTTTATTATTAAATCAAAGGTCACAATGTTCACTGGTGCAACTGGTTTCCTGTTTTGCAAGACTTGTCAGGAACTGTTGGGGAGTTGACGCACACCCTTTTATGTACCAGAGTGATATTTCTGTTGCTATGCAAAACATGTTATTGTGATTATGTGATGCAGGGGTCCGGGCTCTTGATGTAATAAACCTGAAAGATGAGTTATGGACTGTGTGACTACACAGAAAAAACATGCATTTCCACAGGGGTGACAGAATCTCAACTCTTTCTTATTAATAACATTTAAGCTGAAACATTACTTTTCATTTTTATAACAAAACGGTGGTGCTGCAAAGATCCAAGAGAGACACAGAGACAGAGCGTGCTGTACTGTACCATCACGGCAAAGTTAATCCCTCATTTTATAAACAGGCAGAATGTCATTTTCCCACCTGTTCTTAATGAGTTGTGGAAAGCAATAAAACTGGTCTAACTTTCATCTGGTGACTACGACTCTGACAGTCATTGTCACTCTTGCACCTTGTTTTGAGATAAAAAGTCAGAAATAATTTCAGCTTTCTCGACATCAACATTGTGCGCAACCCATGAGCAACTCAGTTGATACGTACTCACAACCAAAGAAGCAAACACACAGGATTAAATCATTATTCAATTGGGCTAATTGTAAACAAATAGAGTTTGCTTGCACAAGTCTATGAGTATGACTCATGAGTGACAGTGACACATTATGTCCAAATTGCAACTTACTGCAGTGATTTTCCAGATGTACAACTTGAAAAGGAATGGTTCTTTGATTCTTTAAAGGATGTGCTTGTTGTGGCATTTTTGAGCGTATAATTCTTATGTGTACTGTGTCTATTTGTCAGTGTTGAGCCTGTAAAAATTCCATTTTCCACTGACTCCTTGAATCCTGTGTCCACTTCCATCGTTTGGTTGGCCAGAAGCGATTGTGGCTGTTTGTTTGGTTCAAAACCAAGCTTTCTTGTTTTCTCTGCCTGTTTTTTTTATTGTTGACCTACAGTTGCACCACTTCTTAATCTCATGTCCGTAGCATTAATGCTAAAACCAGGCAACAGTAAACAAAAACTTCTTGAACAAGTCAAGCCTATCGATAACGCAGTGGGTTTGGTCTTGCTTGTATTGGGCACCTGCAACTCGCAGTGCTCCCGGAAGCGGAAAAACGCCTCGCGCAAGCGCACTGCCGCTTACTTCTTGTAAGCTTTCTTTTTATTGGTCAGTATTTTTCTAAATCATCAGTAGACCAATGATAAAAGTTCTTACAAATAGTGTCGGAACCTTTTCATTTTGGAGGCAAAATCGAAGGAAAGTAAGGAAATGTTTGGTGAAAAAGCCCTTGAGTTGATTAAGGAGCTCCAAAGAGCCAAAACGGGAAGTCTCCCACCGTTTAATGTGAGTCTGCTTTTCATATTTTTTAGCGAATTGAAAGACGAAAAACGCACCCAAAGAGACGAACCAAGTTTAAACTGAAATCAGCCTGAAAGTAAGTCAGACTGTCACTCGGTGAAAGTTTGAAACTAACAGGAAGCTGCCATTGTTGACAACATCAACAATGACAACACTCAACAGCACCAGGTCTTGGACCAGTCAATACGCTGCTGGTGCAGCTATGAATACAGGACTTCAGGTGGCAGGCTATTAAAAATTGGGGAGCAGAGAAACTAATCCATTTCTTGTCATGTAAAGGGATAAATATGCCTGATGGCTGATCATCTGTGGGTTTGGGAAGGGTGTCACTTCAACATTTAAATTTTAACCCTTGAACCAGAAATCTTGTTAGGCTATTATTTCACTAAGGTTTGCTTCGGAACTATAACTATGGAGGTAAGCATAAACAAATGCGCGAGTAGCAAACAAGTTAATTGGTTTTGACCCCATTTTCTATTGATAATAATATGGAAGTAGATTCAACCTAGTAGCGAGAGGAGCATTTATACTAAATATGTTGTAGGCATAGCCTAAGTCTAAGGTGCAAACATCAGCTTTACCAAGTATCAACAATAATGTTGGTGGATTAGGAATTTAGGCAGTAGCACCTGGTCGCTAGGTCCCTTCTAAGTTCTAGCGGCCATTTATTAAACCAGTCTAGAGGGGTGATGCCCTAGTAGCTTGAGTAGCTGAATGAAGCAGTCTGTTGTATAGACTTTCTTTTTGTCAGACACGGTTCCACAAATTTAAGTAAAGTGCTCAAGATCTCTATATCCCCATTGAAATAGTGTCATAACCTGTGCCAGAAACACAGTGGGTACGAAGAGTGATTGTTGGAATCTTGGGTGACAACACCAAGTCTGAGCTTTAATTGTTAATTGGTTTTGAAACCATTTTCTATTGATAATACTAGTGTCATTGAAGTAACCTTTGAGCAAATGACAGGTACAGTGTCAACCAAACTTTAAAATGTCAGAGACAAGTTGGTGAATATAGCCAATTTAACATTTAAACTCTATTAGGTTTGATTTACTGGTCCAAGACCACCAGGTCTCAAACTATGAAACCACCATTATAGCATATATTTTTGTATTAGCATAAAGGCATATAGCTTTTCTGGCATCACTTTTTAAAATAAAGTATGCAATTACGAATTGGTGTTATACAGGCACCTTTCATTAAAAACATGCAAGATAAAAAAGGCGAGTCTAGAATCAAAGTTATGCCATTGGGTTTAGCGTCATAGTAAGGAAACACGTGCTCTGAGCATGGCTTAACAAGCCTTACGCTACTGTGTATGAATAGATGATTCGCCCTGTGTTTATAAAATTCAGCATGGAAAAAATGTCTGTCAAGACAAACAGGCTGATATAGCCTGATAAATTCATGTATTAATCTAGCTTAAACAGTAGCCTAATTATAACAGGTTTATATGGCTTCCAAAGGTGTGAGTACAAGAAAACCAAAAATTGTTTTGTACATTCCCCAAAGACTGTCCATGTGCAGTGCACAAAGTATGAGACCATGCAGAGTGGCAGATCATGGTTCAATAATATGTGATGGATATAGTCCAAAAACTGAGCAAGGTTGTCTGCAAGAACGTATGCAGAAACACTAGGAAGGGATTGGGAATGCCACATGGGAACCACCATATTTAGACAAGGTGCACAAACATTCACTCGCGCACCAAGTTCACGAAACTTCATAGCACATGCAAATCAACCAAAACACGGATCTCAATTGATGATTTATTTATTGCCTATTTCGTACATGTGTTTTATGCAGAATTAATTCAACCAATGATTTTAAGTTCATGTGATTCAGCCTATTGCCATGAGTTGTAGACACGGCACTATGTTTGTTCCTGGGCCAGGTCTGAGATGGCAATTAACGATGATGACTGCCATTACAAAGAAAATCCAAGTCCAGCCCTCGCAGTTCACTGGCTTTGCCTGCTCAGTAATTTATACTTATACATACTCTTACCATAAAACCAATCTTGGCTCCATAATAAAAGTAATGAATAATGATGTGTTTTCATCCTGTAGGGTAGGAGCCTTGGCTTGAGTGGCTATACCCATAGCCTAGGTTCCATGTCAAAACTTGTAAACAAATACATGTACTGGGCTGTACTTCAGAATCAGATACGTAGCAACAACTAACCACTATTGTCCTGAACAGTCAGTCACCAGCCCATGATTTTTGTAATCTTACCAATATTTGGTTATCACACCATACAATTCCAATACATATTACCACTGCCTGGTAATCATGCATTCATTATCACTGTACTTCATTTAACCTAACAAAAGCAGTCAGTGTGAACATTTTTATTTTTCAGAATCTGTCATGTCAGTCTGAAGTATTTTTCCATTGTTTACTCTTGCAATTAGAACCTATTTTGGAGTACACTGCACAACACCTACAGTGAAAAAGGTATTCTAAGGCATCATTTGTGTTCCATAATATGTGGAGGGACTGCATATTTTGATCAAGCTGAGGAAAAGTATCAAACATAAACAAATTTTGGTGTCTGTGAATTATTGTCAGATGTGGTGCTTTCACAATAGACATGTGGCCTTTTCACTGAACAAGCCCAAACTTTCTGCCAGGCCTGCTAATTAAAGTCTCGCCAGTGCCTGCTGAGCCAGCCCTGGTACTTCAAGTGGTGTCAACCGTGTCACTGGGTCAGTTTCACTGCTATATAATATATTTTGGTTTGGATGCCTGCTGGAAATCCTATGTATGCTGGAGCATGATACCAGAAATACAAGACTTGAACTCTTTTGATGATAAAGTGTGCTCTTTATAATCAGTGTTTATTGATGAAGGAAAAAGCACAATTATGCTGCCATCTAGTGGCGAAAGACCGACAAGCTGTATGAAATTACCACAAATAGGTAAGATTACCAGTATTGTGGTCTGGTGCCTGACTGCTGAATGTACTTGAAATTCAAAATCTGGTGCAGATTCTGAAAAAGCTCCCAAATGTGAAACACAAAACTTGATTAAGTCTTGAAATTTTGCATTTATCTGAAACACAATGCAGAACTTTACAACTTAAGCAAAATCCAAAGAAGTTAGTCTTAAACTGCTAATGGTTCCAGATCCAATAACTGTAGCTTCATATCTGAAGATTCATCACCAATGAATCTGAATATGGCATGAGCATGGTCCATGTTCAGTGTAAAAAGAAAAGAAAGAAGGATTCATCTTTGCTCAAAATATTAGTTTTGGATATTGTTTGTCACATTGTGCTGATATGAACATAAAATTTTGCTTTCTTTGTGTTGTTACTTCAAATCTTTTAATTTCATTTTCTTGCTACCTTAGAAAAGTTCCTGAAATTCATGACCCATCAATTCATTTGTGTTGGCATTTGTTGGCTAACATAGCTTTGATTTTGTATTTCAAAAAAAAAAAGCTGACATTAAAACATTGAATAAAGATGAGATGAAATAGTTCACTTAAGCAGTTAAGTGTAAATCATAGTTTTCATTGTGGGATATCTTGCATCTGACTTTTAGAGTAAAACCCATATAATTCCTTAGAATGATGTATGTATAACATGGTTTTCTAAGGTGAAGTTTTGTCTTCCTGATATAATGCAGTTTCCCCAAAAGCCTAACAGCCCTGGCCTGTAAACCTAAATTTTGGGGTTGTGAAAGTAGTCTGTCACTTATTAATAAAGTTCATGAAATCCCTTAACTGTTATGATGTGGCTTACCCTTTTTAGTCAGCATTCCTATATAAATATAAAAAAATAATGAATTCAATAAAGTGTACTGGAAACATCGAAAAAGAAGGAAAAATTATACAAAAATAAATAAAAGTGTTCAAATTTGACACAAAATCCATGAGGTTCTCACCATGTTGTTTTCCTGGGCAGAACTGCTGGATGTGGTGAAAACACCAAAGCATATTTTCATAGTTATTCGGGGAAACTCAAGTTCAATGGGATCCATCATACGCTTTCAAGTTAGTTAGCAAATGTGCCTAGAAAGTATAGGTGTACAATAAATGTAAGGCTATGGCTCAGCTGTAATACAGAAAAAGAGAGCAGCATCAGCAGCACTTCGTGTGAAGTTTGAGTCTGTAAACTTCAACCTGTGAAAAACAATTTAGATTTATCCAAGCTCACATGTTTTATATGTTAAATTCATCAAGATACATAGTTGAGCGTACATTGTAACAAAAGACCAAGAGTAGGTCACTGGCCACAACTACACCACAATACTCCACTGTTGTAATCCAGTTGCTGGTCCTGGCCACCAGGATGGCACAACAGTACAGAACTTCACAGTATTTTGTATGGGATAGAATGGCAAAGGAGACCATCATCATGCAGCCATAGATAGTGGATGGGAATATCCCATTGTCAGTATATATGTTCTGCAACTGTAGAAAAGGTACCTTTGGCAGATACAGTAAAACCTCCCTTACCTAACACCTCTATATACCGAACACCCCCTTATACCGAACACTTTTTCTCGGTCCCAATTTTTTTCCCATATGCTTCCATTATAAGCAAACCTCCCTATACTGAACACCTCTCTATAGTGAACATGAACACCCCAAATGAACACCATTTTCCCAAAAAAACTCCCTCTACTGAACACACATTCAGCATATTTTTATGTATTTGCAGGGAGTAATTACTGATAAGGCTTAGACTAACCAGATTAACTTCAGAGACAGGCTTCATTATTGCTTATACCAGCAGCAATAGAAACAATTCACAGCTAAGCTGTTGAACACCTGTTGCCACTTCTATAGATGGCAACAATAGGGTGGAGGGTGAAAGTGTCAATGTCACTTAGCACCTTGGTCGTATCCTCTCAGGGATAATTGGAGCAGTTTTGGGTGTTTTCTTTAATCATTCTAACCAACAATAACTTACAAATTATGTCATTATGTTTGTCTCACCAAAGCCAGGGGATTTTATTTCAAGGAGTACCAGTAGACTGAAATGAGCAACAGCTCTGCTAAAATAGGTGCAAGGTTGTAAGCATCTTATTTCAATATGAACACACACTATATGTCATAATGTTCTTTAATAATTATATATACATGTGCATGTATACATCTGAACTTTGCTTTATCATAGTCAGTACATCTTTCCCAAATGATAAAATAATCAAAAATTACTTCTTTGTTGTTCATTTATTTGATGATGTACATGTAGTTAACATGAGTATCTCCCACCATAATGATCTCAGCTGGTATCTGTATAGCACATTTGGTAAGACATGAGGCCACAATGTGGAAACCTCCCTAAACCAAACACCTCCCTATACCAAACACTTTTGTTCAGTCCTATGGGCGTTCGGTATAGGGAGGTTTCACTGTACATGCACAGGTCAAAAGTTGTGTGGGTCTTTTTTTTTTTTTTTTAATCCTTTTAAATTGAACATGGCAAATGTTAGGTAATAGTTGACTTAAGTCTAAGCATATTGTAATGTATGCTTCCTATATAGGGAATTGTGGCTGCTGAACCTACTTGTTTTTTGGATTAAACTATCTTACCATAACAATAAACGGATCATCTGTAGTCCACAATGTATTTGTTAATTCACCTGACGCGGTATATTTTCAACATGTCCAAAACATGCCCTTAATATGTTAAGCATGATCTGATAAATTGAAAACTTGATTTCTCTGACTCATAAATGTCTGTGGGCCCTTCTGAATATGCTGTGAAGATTTCAAATGGACAAAATTAAGTTTTCATCGATATTGGTAAGATGATAACTTGGTCAGCTTTCCTCATGCAAAGTGATTTGCAGAATAAGTGACCAGAGTGCAAATTTGTTTGCATGTATTTGCGACTGTGAGATGTACCCCACTGCATGTTTGCAGGCACTTCTTAGGGGAGTCAGATAACATAGTACATTTTAAGGTAGCGAGATACAAATCACCCAAAATTTTGGCCAAAAAATGTTTTTTGATCTTTGTATGGATGAATATCTTATGTATCTGTCATGAATGTAAAAATCAAATTTCTGCTGAAATTGCAAAATAGAGAAAAACGGGGGTATTTAGTAGAGCTTCTTGCTGAGCGTTCACAGTCATGCCAACAGTGTTTGTTGTTAGTGTGAAGGGGATGGGCTTGAGAAAGAGGTCACATGACCCGCCATGGCAATAGCTTGTTTAAAAATGGCCACCACTGTGTCAGCTCTAGCGATGACGCTGATGCATTAGTGCCGTGGTTCCCAAACCATATGGTCATACATTTATGCATTAGGTTGCTCTTGTTACATGTACTTTTTTTTTTTTTTCTTCTTTATGCTGTCTTGAGTTTTTAACATTTAATCCGAAGAAAAGTGTTGAAGACAGGCCGTACAGTCAGCCGAGATCATGACATGACTGCACGTCCTAATCATGCTTCAAAGGCATTGCTGTTTCAAAGCCGTCTTTCATCACCGGCGTAGCAGCGATTGTTTTCTCACCCAAAGAAACCAATAGTTCTAATCAGATTTAATAATACACGCACAAGTTCTCTTTACATTTAAATTCAGTAGAAAAATTAAAGACTTTGTCTAAATTGTATTTGAAGTTCTTGCGAGCTCAGAACCCGCACTTGCGACTTGGTCGTTGCATTGGTGGTCTTATCTTAGTACGTTTGTCAGGGGTTGTATTGCTAAACTAGCACAATCAGTCTCAAAATACATAAAGTTCCTAGGAAAAATCAGCGATGCAGCCAGCAACAGATGCTATGACTGACGAAAGAAAAGATTCTGGTGAACAGAATGACTGGGTTTGGGTATGTACAATTCAGATATCATAGTGGGGTCCGACCCACTAACCCGGTCCCAAAGCTATCATTTAGCCTGACTAATCGGGTGGCAATTTGATCAAATATACATTGTAATTCGATATCGTTGTATTTGTTACGGGTAAGGAAAGGTACAGCTTACTTCTTGCGACAAAATATCCCGTTTTATTTGATCCTTTGAAAGTACCATATATAGGTACTGGGAGCCTACCTAATGAAATGTTACCATGTTGAACAGCACACTGACATAGAGCCTTTAGAAGCATAGAGGCCTACAGTCCAGTTGTCTAGAAATTACTTTCAATTACATGTACTTAATAACTCTGTTCAGGGTTCGCACAGAGCTTGAAAAGGCTTGAAAAGTATGGAATTTGAATGCCCTCTGTTCCAGGCCTTGAAAAGTATGGAATTTCATAAATAAGTCTTGAAAAGTATGGAAAATCGATTTTCCGGGTTAAACAAAAACAAACAGAATGAAAAAATCTATTTGTGTGACTTTATTTTAATATTTGTTGCAATACCTACGATCGTAGTTTATTTTCATTGCTAAATATAGCATCTGTGGGGTTTTCTGCATTGCACAGCATCATGGGAGGCACCTTTTTCAACTCTCAATGCAACGGGATTCCTTGCAAGATTTGGAAAACAAGCATGCGTCATTTTGATTACGAGTGATGGTCCATCATGAATTCAGGGCTCGACAATTCGCTGTCCGAAAGCTCGGGCTTGTCAGAATTGGGCTTGGGCTGTTGGAAATAAAAAAGTGCTATCCCTGCGGGCTAGTTGGAATTTTTTACAAGTAAAATCCGTCAAAAAATAGTATTTTGCAGGGCAAATTCATCTGCAAATTAACATCAAATGCTATTTATCGGTGGGTTCAAACAGTGTTAGAAAAAAATACGTGCCGTGAGATGACTTCCCGGGCAAAAACAGCACACAACTGCCAGTCACACGCAAGTGACAGCGTGGACACTGGATTAGATCTGCGGTGAACTGATGCAGTCTCACGGACTGATTTGGGACACATTCGGCATTTCCCGCTATCCCATACCTTTGCGTATTTGCCTGTGACTCCAAATAATTGTTGCAATAAACACCGGAATCTTTATTTTCGTATGCTGCAACAAAAACAAAGCTTCCCGTTTGTGTGTTCCCTCCGTAAATTCACACATGTTCACTCTGCGGAAGCCATGATGAAAACACCGTAGCACGAGCCGTGATTGGCTCATTTTTGCATGTGACTCAATTGACCAATCGGGTGATGTGTTGTGCGTCAGACCACATGGCCAAAGCAGCTGTTTGTGTACAGTTGCAGGAAAGATGTTGACGGTGCGCACGCTTGATATC
The DNA here is from genome assembly GCA_964020975.1 of Hermodice carunculata. Classification (NCBI taxonomy): domain Eukaryota; kingdom Metazoa; phylum Annelida; class Polychaeta; order Eunicida; family Amphinomidae; genus Hermodice; species Hermodice carunculata. The sequence goes on along the minus strand of OZ026615.1, from coordinate 6,367,603 downwards.
TGATTTGAAGTATTAAAATTTTCGTTTGAATTTGATTTAAGAATACTGTTTATTGCGAGGAACTTGCCAATACTGTATACGCAAATTTACTAAGATGTACCGATAGCATTCATGGTAGGTACGCAACCGATATGCATCCCATCACTTCAGTGCATCACGCCATCCGAGGCAGAGAGAAAGGATTCTGAACTGAAGCAAATGCAACTATTTAATCGTTATTTAAGTTTATACGGTCTCCTATAGTCCCAGAAATTACAATGTATTTTTCATCGTTAGTCACCCCAAGCAAATAGCTTACTTTCAATTTGTATTTTTGATATTTTGCCAGTTTCACTGTCAAACAGTTGCAGCTAGAATCATAAAATTTGACATTTTTTTTGCGATTTTGCAAGCGACAATAAGGGGCAAATACATTTTAGGGTAAAAGGTTTGTCTAGCCTAGGCCTTAGCATTGTTAGAAAAAAACGATGTTTATAGAAGTTTTATCAGGACAAGTGGATTTTGAAATCTACTTGCCCAGCGGATAAGTGATTTTTTAAAAAATTGTCGAGCCCTGAATTATGGATAAATGACCGTAAATGTTTGCCGCATGCATAAATTGTGCACCAAGCCGCAACAACAATGGTAGGCTGTACATATAATGAACTTTGGCTTGGAAACCCCAAATAAAAGGACTGGGTTTTGCCTGTAAAACAGGACAAATACAGCGCAAAATGCAAGGTGTGTGCTAGTAATGTGCACTTGAAAAATATGGGGGAAGCAGCGCTTGCTAGTATCAAACAAAAAGTTGTTGTTTTTTTGTTCAATATATAAATTGTATACATTGGTCCCCCTCTCGTAAGCCACCCCCAAAGAGATGCCACTCCCTCTGCAAAGGCTACTTTGCTGTGCAGCAAGTATGGCATTTTCATTATATTTTCCCCCTGAAGAGAGACCACCTCTCGTAATAAGGAAACATTTTGGGTGGCCTTATAAGAGGGGAACCACTGTATATATATATATATATATATACATACCCATAAAACCACGGATAATTGAGTTTGGAATTTGGAAAAAATGGTTTGGAAAGTACTTGAAAAAGTATGGAATTTTGGCTTTGCTATGCTGTATGAACCCTGTCTGTTGGTCCCTTGTTATTGCCCCTACACCCTTGGTTGTACTCTGGGCTTAGCCTTTGCCTTTTTGCTGGGTCCATCAGACTTTTTTAATTTTTTTTTTCTCACCAATGTAATTGCCAATTTGTCTTGTACTTGTACTTTCCTTTGCATCCAATACTCAACTGTCATCTGCTCACAGAATGTAAAATCATATAAAACACTTGCCATGCTTTGAAGATAAGTTGTGGGATTTTTTTTTTTTTTTTTTGTAACAAAGCCTTCAAACCTGCAGCGAGCAAGCTGTGATATCAATGCTATTGAAATGTAGCGCGCCATTGTCAAGCAGAGGCCACACGACGATGATTGGCATCTCGCGTCACCACGATTGGCCAATAAAAATGAAGCATAGCAGAGCGGCAGGCTTGACAGGGAAACCATGTTTTGTGATCTAATCGCAAATAGCAAATAAACAACTTGATTAAGCTCTTCAGAAGTATACAGCATGAGTGACGGTTATCATGTTTGTTCAAACATACTCTGAACTCTTACTATGCAAAAATCCATGAGTGTGAGTAAAATTGCGCGAGTTATTGTTCTCAGACCCAGTTCAAAGATGATGTGTGAACCTTTGATTGCCGTTCCTGAACACAGATGAAAGGATGTCTACTCGAACTCGTAAATTTTTTTGCCGCAAAAACTTACTGGCCGATTTCATTCAAATAAACTGAGTTGGAAAGGTAATTGTGTGGAGGTTAAAAGTGTCCTTTTATTTTTCTCTGCGCCTACTAGTTGGTTTTTTAATCTTGTAGAGAATGTTGATGCTCAATGCATTCAGCTGATTAATTGATGCCCCCGTGTTTGAATTCCTGCACTTATGCAAATAAAATACATACAGCAAAATAAAAGGACACTTTTGAATTTTGATATATTGCCAATAAAATGGCATGCTTGTCACAAGTTTGTTGTATACATTAAAAAAGTTATAAGTCAGGAATGCTGGGGTCTGAGATAAACGACGTGCTCTTCTTCTTGTTTTTTTTATTCAACAATTACAATCAGTGTTGTCCCGATGTTTTTCCGACATATAGTTCAGAGCTAGGTAAATCCAAAAATGTATACTTTTACTATATTCGTGTGAACAACATAAAAGTTACAGGGCCGTAAAGTTGTCCATGCTGATTTGCACCACATTTTTATCTCACTACCTTAATTTAGCACAGCCATTAAAATGTGCAAAAATTTCTAGAGCCACAGTAAGCAATTTGGGAATTTGTCAACACACATGTTCCCCCCCCCCCCACCCCCCATGCTCACACTTTTTTGGAAGTGTAGCAACAGAGAACTTTGCCCTTTGAATTGTATATTTTGGGAATGAAATTACTCATGGCTTCAGAAAAGTGAGATGCTTTTGTTATGGTAATTTAAAGTTACCATGAAATATGGACACCAAATGATATTGCAAGGAAAATATGCAAGGAGATAATTGGACGTGGCAAAGATATTCACTTGTTAATGTGATGCGTACGGTTGGAGTTCACTCAAGCATTTTTACCATATGATAATCTTACTCCAAGATGTTGTATGCACTGATAATATGATCATCTTTTCTGTGTGATTAGAACAACCTGTTGGGAAAATTATGTAGGTGTGTAAATGTACTATAAAAACTCAACCTGTGGTCCATCATTACTCATTAGCCTCTGATGAGTCCAGTCAAGGACGAAACGCCTCAGGCTTATTTGGCACACCGTGTATCTGTTTTTATCAACACTTGCCTTGTCTTCTCATATAAAGATTGCAAAAAAAAAAAAAAAAAAAAAAAAATTTCAACAATGCAGAAATATCATAGAAGTCAGCATAAAAGCCTTTATTTCTGCTGCTAATAAGCTCAATGTTGTAACACACAGTTTCTGGTATTGATGATATGGAAGCCCTGCCGAACATTTGACTTTGTGACATAAACAAGATCAATGAATGTGGTCAGCCTGTTATATGTTTAACGGAGTAGTATACTAAAAAAAAATTAGTGTACGTCTCTTTACTAATCATCAATGAAGTAATAACATTTCAGAATGTCATTTAGCCAAATTGGCTAAAACTTCACAACTCCTGGTGTTAGCCCAGACAAAATTTACAAATGTAATCACACAATCAGACACACAGATAAATATTTTTAAAAGATGTATCATATTTGTAGTGTGAGTGTGTGTTTTTTTTTCTTGCAGGAAGATGGAGTACGGCAAGTTTTAGAAGAAATGAGAGCCCTTTTTGAACAGAACCAAAAAGAAGTGTAAGTATTTAAAACGTTTAAAAATGAAGATTTAAATAATTGTTGTCATAATTCACATTCCAATGCTGTCCACCTGATTTTAATGCGATCAAAAGTACTTATGTACTGATGCAAACTGCAAACTTTCTCATCTCACGTGTACAGCATGTTTTCTCTACATTTCATTGGTCATCAATCATTTACGTCATTGACAAGTCCAACTACATGGTCAATGAAGGCCCTCTATGTACCAACTAATCTTGTTTGGGAAGGAATTTCAGTTTTCCTTATATTTGTACATAAGTTTGCAAGTCTGTTGCCTTGTTTTAGTTCAGACAGAGGAAATGCTACATGCCTGCTAAAACTCGAAACTTAATAACATTATAGCAGTCCCTTTCTGATCAGGTGGCCCTGGAGGACGCTATATGTTGTGAACTAGTCATACACAAAGAGTAATGTCACATGAAGCACTAATGTTTACATGCATTCCTTGCCTGACTCATGACAAGTTGGTCAACAAGCATTTTTTGATGTGTGGATTTTCAGGACATTGCCCCCGAGATCACTACAGACACAATATTGTCAAATGTCAATGGGTAAGGTAATGCTGATGTACATACAATTTACGCAGGCTGCAGTTTCTTTGAACTTTGACTGAAAGTCAGTTTATTGAAACTGCACAAACATACACCTCTATAAATATACAAAGTACATGTATGTACAGGGGGCCCTCTCCTGTACGACCACCCCAAATACGCTCAAAAGTGGCCAGATAGTGAGAGGTGCTGACCTGTCTTCAGGGAGTCATATACATGTACTAGAAATGTCACACTTTGTGCTCAAGAGTCTTTAAACAGGGGTGACCTCTGGTGTTTGTGTGTGGGGGGGGGGGGGGGTCGCACAGGAGCAGAACCACTGTATCAGAGACCATGGGTATGTCAAAGATCAACTGGTTCTTGTGGGTTCTCAGTAGAGGGCTCTGTAGGCAGGCAGGCTAGGTATGTGTATTTCCATTAGTTTCCATTGTAATTTGCACCTATGTAACTTTAAAGCTGCTTTGCCCAGAAACACAAAATTTGTTGTGGCAAATGTTTGTATATTGGTAAAATACTCCTGTAAATTTGATGAGTTTTGCTGGTAAGCAAGTTGATGTATTGAACATTACCTTAACATAGAATCTTATGGGAATACATACCTCTAGCACAGAAGAATTTTGTGTATTGGGTTGTGTATTTAGCCAAATACACATAGAATTGCTAATTGTAACCTCCCCTATTCATACTCTGTTCATCTGAAGGCTATAACTTCTTTCTTCTTTAACTTTGTTCAATAAAACCCAAGACAGGAATAAAATACATTCCGTTAATTACAATAGTTACTGTGTTTGTTATCTGTGTTGCAGTCACATGCATGTACAGGGTTTTCCCTGAAGCTTTGAGCTTAATGGTGCCATAAAGCTTTTAAAAAAAGAAAAAAAATGTGAGGCTTTCAGCTTGACCATAAAACTATAATTTTTAAGGTCCTCCCCTTGGGGGGACCCTTTATGTTTTCGGGTTGTCCATCCACCCAGATGTGCACATTCTCGTTACCGCAATATCTACAGAATGCCTCCATGTATCTTGCTCAAATTTGGCAATACATGTATGCTTATCTTACCTGGCAAGATGAGCTGATTAGATTTTGGTGGCACCATGACCTAATTTGAGCAAATGGCAGCCTATTTACAAGCTCATTAGGGCTTGTTACTACAATATCTCCTGAATGCTCCAATGTATTGTGCTCAAATTTGGCAGTATGCTTATCTGGCATGCCAAAATGAACTGATTAAATTTTGGTGTCACCATGATCTAATTTGAGCAAATAGCAGCATTTTTTCCAGGCAAACCCTTTGAGTCAACGCTTTGCTTTGAAGGTATGTCTAGTTGGAAAAAATGTACAAATTGCAGCTTTTTAGGCCAAAATGGCACTTTTTAGGACAAAATTTACTTAACTGAGCAGACAAATACAAATAGACATTTGAGCATCACCAAAATGTAATTTTAATTTTTTTCCTGGGGAAAACCCTGGTGTACATGCGCTATACATTTTCAGGCTGTAATTACTTTGTGCTTTGACATTGTGCCCTGAAACCTGGCATATACATATATCAGATCTGAAATACACATGGCATATGGTAAAACTAGGTCACCAGGTCATGTCTGTGGGTCACGTTGATATATATTCATGGACTATTCATTTTGGGGCTCTAACTTCTGTGTGTTTTGATTGTGTTTTTTGAACCTTCACACACCTCATTAGAATTAACATACACCGTTTATTTAAGAAAAAAAAAAACAGATCACTAGGTCAAGTATCTGGGTTGTGGTAATATCCGTTGAATATTTGCGTTTGGACTGGAACATGCTTGTCCTTTCAAGTTTGACTCAGTTTATGAAACCTTACACATGTATCATGTCTACAATGCACGTCTTAATAAAAGTAGGCCACTGTGAGTCATCTTTGTCATGTTCATTATAGATCAGTTCAAGCTGTAAATGAAGCTCAGTTCAAGCTGAAGTTGGGACTGACTTTTTGGTGAATATTTCTGAGTCATCTGAGCATGGACACTTTACAATGTCCTTTTATTTCCCCTATTTACACTCGTGTAAACACAAATCCGATGTTAGCATGAGCAAAATTGATAAGCGAAGCTTATTTCACTTTTACTTGGCGTTTGTCATCATGACAATGCCAAGAATGTGGCCTGTGAAAAAATGTTGACTTCATTGGAATGTGTGCCAGTCACTCATCCTTTCATTGTGATGAATACCTGGTTAACACTTTCCTGCTTAAAAAGCGCCCGGATATCAGTTCCCATCTGCTTTACTCTTTAAAAAAAAAAAAACATTGTTGCTAAGAATTGTAAACAAGAGTTATCATAAATGCACACCCCAAGTCAACAGCTTTCCTTGGTGTGGTTTGGGCACAATTAATGTATGGTGTACTCTACCTGCTGAGTGCATTGGCAAGTCTTGGCTTTTAAAGTTCAGCAGACTACATGTATTTTACATTTTTTTTTAACCCATGTGTGAGACTAATGCGCATCTGTCAATTTGGCATCAGACAGTGTTTTCCCAACCATTCCTAGTACCTTGTCATGATTGGTCAATCTTGTTGATAGGGGATTAGGATTATATTTGGCAGACTCAGACTCAGATTATTTTTGCAACTAGTCACAGGGCAAATTATTATGACTGTTCCTTGTGTATGAGCCCTATTATCTGTGTTTGTACAAATGTTTATTTCTTACGTGTAGCACACATGGCATATATAACAGAACTCAAGAAGTGAAAAAAAAAACCCAAAGCATATAAGATGGGGGAGGATACATATTGTTAACAAACAAAGACACAAAGATCATTCATGTGGCAAGCAGGCAAACACTGCGTGAAGAAATTTGTACATTAATAATCAAGTAATTTTTACAAGATGTAAACACATGGTAATGGATGGCAAGTCTCACTGATTGTCATTGGGCTATCTGGTTAGTGACATTTGGCAAAGTCATTTTTGGCAACAGATACAATTCAGCTAAATGCTGTTCTGTCTAAAGGTTGTTTCAAAGAATGGTAAGCCTCTTTACAATGTCCTGTTTGTTCAGTTTCTTGAAATGACGGAAAATGTTTTGCCCCCCCCCCCCCACTTGTCAGGCATTTTCTGCATAACAATAATTTTATTTTGCATTCTGAAAAAAAATAATAATAATAAAAGTAACTAAAGGTAAACTCCATTTTTTGTTGCCTTTAATATGAAAAAAAAATAAGTATTAGCATCAGTCACAAAAAAAATGTAAGAATTTGAACAAAAGTTTTGAAAATAAAATTTTGTTTTGATTGCATTGGTATGGAAAAAAGTCACTACCTGTTCTTTCATCTTCAGTGTTATTGTTAAACTGAACTCGACATTTAAATCCATGCATGATATGTAATTTTGTGATTTGTTGATAACATCTGATGTATGCATGGAAGGTGTTTGAAAAAGAAATGCCAAAAAAGCAAATATCCAAATTTACCCATTCGAGGCAAATTATCAAAATTTTAACCAGTTGATGACATGTGACCAGCAAAGACCTCCCCTGGCGAGACCCTAGCATCTCGTGCAGAAAGTGCACATGCGTCATTATACTGTACCCATGCAGATAGTCCTTCCCTCCAATGTGGTTACTTCTCTATTGCCGTGAGGATGGCCCTGTTACAAGGGAACCACTGGATAACAATGAACACGTTTCAACAAATTCATGTTGTTCAAAGATATACTTAAACCTCATAATAATGACACTCAGATATCCTACATGTTCATTTTAATGGCAAAAGTTCATTTTCTTTGTTGATTGATTCATTTATCTGACATTTCTCAGGGAACAGATGGTGTCATTATAACGAGTTTTCACTGTACGAACTTAATCTTTTGCAAATCTGCAGCAACATGGGTGAAAGTTTTCAGTTTTTAAATAGAACTCTGTTTTAAGCAAAATTTTTGCAAAAATATAATAATCTGGATATGTTCTAAAACATGAAAATTTTGGGAGCTGAAAATTTTATAGGGATGTTTCATGTTTTGCAAACAGTTGTATCTATATATGTATGAGCAATATCTGTGTTTGGTAAAATGAGCTGTCAAAAAAAAAAAAAACACTGTTTGGTAGCTCATTAAGTAAGCAGAAAAATTTCTGTAACAGTCAGACTGTACACATTAGATGGTCTCAAAATACATGAAAAGATACCGCAAGGAAAAGAAATAAGTTGCAATATTCAATGCTACTTTATCGCTCATAATAGGTTGTGTCTGCCAGAGCTGATATTGTCTGTAATTCTTTCACTCCCAGGAGTGCCACAGTAGCAGGGGACAAAGGTCTGTTCTCGGGCGTACAGTTACGACATGCTGCCTTGGAGAGAAACAAAAGATGTTTATTGGCCTATTTGTGAGTAATCTCTAGGCGTTTTTCCTTGGCAGTCTCTGATTTAACTGCCATGGGTATATATATATATGTATATATACGACAGTGCAGAATCAGCTATGATTATCATGATTATTGAGCAATGTCTTATTGTAATGACTACCAGGAAGTGGTTCTGGACAAATAGACACAAATACAATTTTAATTTCTGTTAGGTTGTATGATTTTAAAAAAATGTTAAAAAACTGTTGCTCTATTTAAATGGTCATTAAATATTACTCAAACAGAAATTTGCAAAGTTCTGTTTCAGTAAAAGTTTCTTTTAAATGGTCATTAAATTTTACTCAAACAGAAATTTGCAAAGTTCTGTTTGATCACAGGCAGCTGTCAGCCATCTTGTAAACCGGAACTATAATATACACCTCAAGTGCAGAGAACTAATTCGTGATTTCTGTGGTGCTTTTACTAAATTTTCGTAACAGCATTTGCATCTAGATGAAGATTAAAATCAGCGTTCAAGTTCCATGTACATGTTTTGGCAGGTACAACAGGCTACAGCAGGTGCGTAAGATGAGGTGGGAATTTGGAAGCGTGCTGCCAGCTGATGTCAAATACAGCCTATGTGAGCAAGAGGTAAACAACGGCGACACTTAAACGTTGGCAAAGTAGTCCAGAGTGTCCAGTTATTTAGAGTAGAGTGAAACCTGGCTGACCACCATGGGCGTGACCTGATTACGGTTTCTCAAGACAGGTGGTCTCTCCTAGGAGGTATAAAATTACACGAAAAATGCTAGACACTGTTTCTTGAGAAAGTGGTCCATCAAGGCAAGTGATCACTCATTAACCGATTCCTGGTCAAAGTTTGACCGAGTCAACAGCTTTCCTTAACAAAGGTTGGTTGCATTTCACCCAACCCGTGCCAAGGAGAGTTATTGACCTGGGGCATGCCATCATGAACTGTTTTGCATATATATCCTAGCAAAAATGTTTTCTAGTTACGAGAAATTCAAGTGAAAACTTCAGGGCAGAAGACCATTTACATATGGGCACTTTGAGTGGGAAAGGGCTAACATGGCATCTCAAGATGGAGACGACTGTACAACTTTGCTCATGCACTGTTTACTCTTTTTACTACAAAGTTTGAGGACACCTGAAAAGGTAATATACAGAATGTAAACACAAGTCTGCACTTTTCTTAATTCATCTTGTAGATTAATGCTTAATGAGGAAGGCAAATTAAAACTTTTTATTCTCTTAATAGCAGATGTATTTTGCTTTAAAGGAACATGAATAGAAACAAAATCTTAGTAAGATGTGGTCTATATAATGTAGATAAAAAAAGTTCTGCATGCACACAAGTATGTTTGATAGACATCATTAAACTTGGCATCATGTCTAAGACCTGGAAGAAGACTAAACATTTTGACTGTACGTACACCCACATATAAATGTGTGTTTGTTTTCTTGAGACTAGAGTAGGTGATGGGGGAGGGAAAGGAAGGAGAGAGCTCTGTTCTTTTTCTTGAGCTTTGAACATACATCTTTTCTGTCACTAAGGCAGTTCAAGGACATTTTACAGTTATATGGTGTAGCAAAGAAAGAGTACTAGAATGGCTCTAAGACTCTTGGTGTGGAGAATAGTGGACCAGGCTTAACTTTTGCCATACAAGTCCCTGTTTTTTCTGTATATTTACCTGGATTTAAGATGACAACTGCAAATTTTAATTCTCCACGAAGAGAGCTATTATTCAAGTACCAACATGCCTATATTCTTCAGTCAGTGGTTTTGGCCATGTCTGGCAAGTCATGCTGCAGCTGCCCTTGCAGCAGCTGCAGCATGACTTGCCAGGCAGTGCCAGAACCACTGACCAAGGCCCTTGACCATAGTGTGTTATGAGTTAAGTATAGTGATATGTATTATGGCAGACCCATTTATCCCCATTGTATTTAGCCCAGGCATGATCACTAAATACATGATCCTGCTCTCCGATTACAGTCCCAATTGTTCCACTGTTTTACATTATGTTTATACATTGGTGGAGTCAGTGCAATAACTTTTTAGAGCATTCATTAGATGTATGTGATCATGATTATCATAACTGTTAATGACATGTTTTCTTGCCAACTTTCAGGTTCAGTGGTTTGGCAAATACAGCAAGTCATTGGCCAACTACATGCGGAGTATTGGTAGCAGTGGGGGACTTGATCTCACTCAGGATATAAAACCTCCGAAAACATTATTTATTGAGGTATGAGATCCATTTCTACTTTCAAGCTATGTTTCACACTGTCGTTTCCATCAAACAGTGAGTTTCGTGTCCACAGGCATAAACTGCCATGAGCATTGTTTATCCTGTCTGCATGTACACTGTTATGGGTTTTTTACCATTTTTGCAGTGGTTTGAGCTGCCTGGGATAAGCGTCATGTTATAAGCAGAATAAGAATTTTTGAATTCAGATTTCAGGAATCCAAAGCCGTATCAGTCTATGTGTAACTGTATTATGACTACAGTAGTCCCTGTCACCAGAGACCACCCCTACATCAAGAAAAAAGTGGTCTTATGAGACTGGCAGTCTTTCACGACAGGTAAATTAGCATGGGAAGTATAGGACTTGGGAATCTTAAAAGCGGTCTCTCATGAGAGGGTGGTCTCTCACAACAGGGGTCTCTCGTGACAGGGATTACTGTATTACAAAGACTGGGCCCAAATGACAAGATACAATGTATGATATTCATTCCAATGAGCAGATTGTACCCTTGAAAATATTTCAGCTGAGAATATGGTGGCAGAAAATGATTTTTAAGTGCACACTCAATTGTCCCACGCATGCTATGGGCTGTACATGGCGCAAAACTGTCTGCCTAGTTGGCTAAAAATTTCTCTTCAACTCACCTATACACCTCACTCAACACAGCTGTAGATGAATGAAGAATTTTGACAGGGTGCGATTATATCATTTTGATTGATGTGAGGCAATTCCAATCAATTGCTGGTGTGTTTTTGATGTGAGGCAATTCCAATCAAATGCTGGTGTCTTTTGCATGATGCGTTTTGCTTACACAGGGATTTTGAATGCATGGAATGCCAAGAATTACTAACTTCAACTATGAATGACTCAAACCCTACGTATGCACTAGTGATTCTGCATTCACTTCACAAGCTACAACACTGGCCTGCCCAGAATATGTCCAACTTATCTCAAAGCACTGCAAAATCATGTTGAGCGATCCTGGTGACAGCAAAAGAAACTAGACATTTTGTAATACAGATATCATAGCAGGGACCCCAAGTTATGTCAGACTGACTATTGTAATCAAGACAGGCAGACAAAGCTGTGGTCACATACTCAAAATGAAAACTCAACGTCGTCATTTTTTGACAATCTAGTTTGTTTGTTTTTGTTCCGGAAAGTCAGTCTATGTGCTTATTGGGACATGTGCACCTATTAGAATACATATGGTTCAGGGACCGATCTAGGCCTTCAAAATCTCTAGCCAAATTGGAAAATAAAAGCGCAAAAATTAAAAAATTCAACCTACGCTTTCAATAATTCATATTAAAATAAATTAGCCATTTAAAAATTTCATTAGCCAAATTCAAGAAACGTTAGCATTTGGCTAATTGGCTAATGGCTAGAGCGGTCCCTGATGGTTGTGTCGTGACAAATGTGTGGCACATTTATAATTTTCGAATAGAAAAGCCTTGTGCATTATGTCCGGCAGAGTGAGGCATGTTGTAGTGGCTTGTTTGTCGCCGTATGAATAATTATAGAGGTAAAACAAACAACACATACAAGTAAAAATAAATGCTATAAAGGTCTGTGATTCATATGAAGTAACAGAATTATATGCAGGAAAAAAAAAAAAACAAGGCAAAGAGGTGACACAGATGTGTTATGGGACCTGGTGTAAGACGAGTTGCGAAGTAGAGAAGCCGTGTAAAAAGCCTGTTTGAAATTATACCTTCGAAGAATCATAATATGTGCTGTGTATCATGATACATTTTTATCCTGGTGGGATACCTCCATTATGAAATGTCTAGTACCTGTTTCTCTCACCAGGATCACTTAGCATGCTTTCGTGGTACTCTGCAATAAGTAGGGCACATTCTGGACTGGCCCTTGTTGTACATGTAGCTTGTAAAGTGAATGTGGAAATACTAGTCAAGAAACGCTGAATTTGATTTTTATTAGCTCCAGGCAATTCCATGCTTTTAAGATGCCTGTGCGCAACTGCAAGGTTTCAGGCTGCTATGGCAAAAGCAGGAAATTGGACAGACTTGCAAAATACCCATGGATGGAAGTGTTTTCTTTCCATGGTTTCCCCCCACAACAGGGACAAGCGTGACCTACCAAGCAACAGGTTTAGTAGTGTAAATTGTAATTATGTGATCAGTCATGCCATTGTTGCCAACCTGCAGAGGTTTGGAAGTGCACTTTGTTACCTTGTTATTGGGGTATGTTGTGTTTGTTGTTGCACAGCCCAGTCATTATCATCACAATGGCATGAGGGTTTTTGCATTGATAAACAGTGTGTTCTGAGTATGATAAAGAATGCAATGATATCCAGCATTGCCACCAAGCATGCAGATAAAATATCAAGCATCTATCATACATGTACAAACTTATCAATAAATATCCCTTTGTGGGCTGGTATGTGTATTTTTCTCAATTATGTACACTTGAGTGTATGTGGGTCAAAGAAAATGAGAGAGTTGCAATTTGCTATTCTCATCTGTGCCATGTTTTAAAAATGACAACCACAAAGTAGGTGGAACAGCTTACCATTGTAAGCTGTTCATGTGGATGCAATTTTTTTTGCCAATGGTAGATAGACTGTGGCTCTTGTTGTAACAATACTGAGTCTGTCTATGCAGGCAGCTTAAGGAGATGTACACATGTAAAATTTGAATGTCTCTCAAACCTTTCATTTTTTGTTTTGTTTTGTTTTTGTTCAAGGGTCTGCCCCATAGGGGGGACCCTTTCTGTTTATGGGTTGTCAGTTCAGATGTCTTTCTGTCTGGATGTCTGTCCGGATGTGCACATTCTCGTTACTGCGATATTTACAGAATGCCTCCATGTATTTTGCTCAAATTTAGCAATATGCTTACCTTACCTGGCAAGATGAACTGATTAGATTTTGGCGTCAGCATGACCTAATTTGGGCAAATGGCGGACCCTTCAGTCAACGCTTGCATTGAAGGTATGTCTAGCCTTACAAATATAGTTTATCATAAAGATTTTGCTAATTTTCATGTGTTCTTGGAATATTGCAGGTCCGGTGTCTTGCTGATCATGGGGAATTTGAAACACAAGATGGAAATATCATTTTACTGAAGAAAAATAGCCAGGTGAGATGCAGGCAATGACACAAGAACGTTTGCCTGCTGAACAGACCTATTTCTGTGTTTACTCTACTCCACTTGGTCTGTCCTTTGGCTACATAATGAGCATTGAAAAGGTGACTCATTTTTAATTGTTTACTTTGGTTACCATGGTAACAGACTACCACATAGCAGGGCACACAAACACCCTGTGGCCAAGGTGATATTGATCAACTTCCTGATTGGTTCATCAGTCAGTGAGAAAGGTGATAGTACACTTTGACCATGATTATAAATAAATAAAAAAAAAACAACTTATTGTAGTGGTGGAACAAACCTGGTGTAGTAGAGATAAAACTAAATTTCTTTAATTTTTGCCTGTACTCTTATTTTCACTTATTTGGCACCTGGCACAAAACCTTGAAAATGAAAACACAATGAAATAGTATTGTAACATTGTTTGAATAGGAATTATGTCCAAAATAGGGCTTTTAAAACTACAGTGAAATGTCAAAATAGGAGCCTAACGAAGTCTTAGTTCTCCCTTTTGTCACCTTATCGTGACGATCGCGCGCACGACTGAATTCATAGCTACGCTGCTCTGCTGTTACCCAGTGGGGCATGCTATTGTGACCACAGTGGAGGTTTAACTGTGAAACTGTGGAACGTAGCCCCACACATCCATGGATATTTGTCAAGATTAGACAATTTGTGTGTATCAGCGCTACATTCTGGTTCCTTGCAATTGTACACAGGCATATTTCAGGCACAGTACAGCTTTAACTTGATCAAAATCACTCTTTAAAATTTCCCCACTTTCTTTATGTCTATACACTTTGATATGGCTGTCGATGACCCGCTGATAGTGGTGTCCCACTTCCCATGAAATGCCGTTTAATCTCATCGCATGATCCTGGTGGTCAAAATTGGAAAACTAAATTTCGTTAGGTTGGTATTACAAGAACCATGAAAATTTTAACACATGAAAATAAAGCAATTTACCATAAGGAGCTTGGTGAACTTTAGAGGCAATGTGTACATCAGTTATTTGTTAGTATTGTAGTTCTTCTTGACAGGCTCATGTTTCTAAAAACAAACACTAGCTGGTATATCTATCTGCAAAAATGATGAGGACTGGTTATTGATAATACTCATGATAGTGGAGAAAGATTTATAGAATATGTTGCTCAGACATCTATGTTATACAGAATGAATGAATGACACAAGATAAGGTGTATCATTATAAAGAACCAAACCGCAGTTAAGAGCACTCATAATCAGAAGTCCACTGATGCAATTTCTGTCTCAAATGTAATATCCAAGTAAGTGGAGATGAAGATTTACATTACAGTTTTGTTATTTCTTCAACATCATTTGCATGTGACAAAGCAGATGGTGCAGTGTGGAGTTTTAACTTGTATTAGCTTGACTTCATGTATTTTGTAGTTTATTTTTTATTTACTTGTTTATTTTTGGTTCATTTGTGTATTTATTTATTTATTTGTGGAACAAAACTTGATTGAAATAAAACCAGTCAGGAAGCGTTTAAGGTTATCACAAACCATGATTGAATCATGGTGGTTCTTCCCTCGTACATTTCCATGTGTTGTGTGAAACATCACATAGTGAGTAGTTGTATGAATACAATCCTCCTCAGAGTTGTTGGGTTTTTATGTAATGCGTTGAACCAGCCTCTACAAAGAGAAGAGCCAGCAAGCTTGCAAAGTGTGTATCACCTCCCAACTGGGTCTCCAAAGCACACAAAGCCCTGTGTCACCTAGACTACTGGAAATTGCTTTATTTTTGCGTGTATGAATTTTCGCGGTTTTTGTAATTTTGACATTTCACTGTTTTGGACATAATTACTATTCAAACAATGTGAAGATACTATTTCACTGTGTTTTTATTTTCACTGTTTTGTACCATCAGCAAAATAAGCGAAAATAAGAGTACAGCGAAATTAAAGCAATTTACAGTATATTTGGTCACTACTTAAGACGACAAGATTGTTTTCACAGTCAGAGTAATTAAAAATGCACTGTCACCTTGGCCATTGACAGTATGTTTGCCCAGTTGCACTCTAGTCTGTCACCATGGTAACCAAAGTAGACCAATAAAAAATTGAGTCTTCCTTTTTCTTTTAGTGCTAAAACAGTCATCACAGAGCCGAAGGGCAGACTAAGTGGAGAGAAGAAACAGAGATTGGTCTGTTTAGCAGGCAAGCTCAAGTTCTCCTATTAGAAAATAGACTACCTTGCCTGGTCGTATGGTAAAATTTGAGTTTTTCATGCCTATTTCCCAATGACATAAATATAACTGAGAGAGACCGATGTAGACGCATTCTGTCATTAACAGTAGCCAACCTGACATTTTCTTGACTATCTCATGAATTTCCTTCAGGGATGGTTCAACATTATCATCATTTTTGAATTGGTACTTTGGGTACTAAATTTCATGACCCTCCTCCCTCCCCCCAGCTTGGTACTTGAAAATGGTGATTTTCCAAGAAATAATACCAAAATACCACAAAATTTGGGTTTCAAATAATCATCATTTTCCATTATCTGTAGAAGTGTACAGATCCCCCTGTAACCCCCCTCCCTGTGTATCAAAAATGATTAAAATGTTGAACAATCCCTAACATATAATTTTATATTATGTAACAAATTAAACAAGCCCATGTAATTTTCATGGGCATCATGACTTTATGGGGGACACTTTCTCCAAAAGGCTTTGAAGGGAAAATCTCCCAATGTTTCCCTGTGTATTCTCTTTCTCTTTTTTGAGCCCAGTGATAAACTCCACTGGCCACCAGACAAGAGACTGGTCTGTTTACGTAAGGACCAGGTAAAGCACATGTAAATAAAAATATGTAACGTCCCGGATGTAACAGAAAGTTACCAGATACGCTTATATATGGCCGTGCACTTCCTGCTTTAAAAAATCAATTTTTGTGCTATTTTTTTACTGAATTATGCTTTATTCGTAACTGAATTAAATTACCTACCTAAATGGCATAATCTGATAGTCAAAATACTCTGATGGCACAAGGCAAGTTATTTTATTAGCATGGTTACCTAGAATGTTCTGGAAATGATAACCTGGAAGTGCTTAAGTAGCACCAGAATGCAGACAAAAAAAGTAATAAGGCCTGAAAACAAACACCAGAATTACCAATGATGATTTTGCCAACATAAAGGGAATAAAATAATTAAATATTCAAAGTTTTTCACTGTTTTTTACTGTTATTTTAATTCAATATTTTCAGACAAAAGGTAATTCTGCAATAGAAATGATGATTCCGCTATTCCTTCTGCTTAACTGCTAAAGTGGGAAGTGCATGGCCCTACTTATATCCACGTTACCTGGTTACTGGCTACTGTTATCAGTACCTGATGAGCCTAGGATAAGTCAAACCCCATCATACTACCTCTACAAAACGGTTTGAACTGAAACATAATTTTCAGTCTTTTTGGCTCCTTAGCCGTCATTCCCTTGCCTGGTTTTACTTTATCAAATTCTTCTCAAGATTGAATTTTTGCAGCCCAGCTAAAAGTGAAAGAGGGATTACAAACAAACACTCCCCACCCCCAAGAAAATGGTGTATATATTTTGCAGTTTAAGCAGATAGATACTGGAATTGTCAAATTTTTGCCCAGGTACGAGATCATTCTGCATCTGAACCAACCCTTTGTTGGGTATTGCCACCATCTTATGTCAGCCATACACAGATGGACTGGCAAGAATGTACCCCACTATCTGGGTAAAATGCTAGGTTGAAGCCTGTGGAGTACAGAGTTAACGTCCAGGATTATTAGCAGACAACAGGTGAAACCGAAATTGTGTTGCTTTTCAGCACTACTTGCTGAGGTCAGAGTGTGAGCATCTCATAAGGCAAGGCATTCTGGAACACATCCTGCACTGAGGACCTAGATGGACTTCATAGTCACGTGGAACTTCTTCATATTAAAGAATGTACCACAGCAGCTTTGCGGACTGAATAGACTGGAATGCCAGACAGGCGATGGTGCACTGGAGACCAGGAGAGTCGGACCTGCTTGGGACTGCTATGACAGTACATTGTTTGTATAAAAGTTAATTGTGTAAGCGGTGCGCTCAATCATGAGGAAAGACTGTCCCCTTGACGTTGCTGATGCGTTGAAAACTTGCATGATATTTTAAGGGAGAACGCTTCCTATTTATGTGTACAGGTAAAGCTACAATGAAATGACTATCATTTATACCCATATACGGGTGTGACTTTGATAACAGTGTGCGTGTGTTTGTTTTGTAAGTACAATATTGCGATTATTTATATTGGTTTTGTGTAGCAATTGAGGTATCTCAAGAAGCCATAAACCTGTATACAAACAGTCATATGTATTAACTTGCACAATGAATCTGCTCGTTGGCAGATTGTGAAAGAGGAAACAGAACTGAAATGGCAATGCTCAACAGGTTAACTTACCTGTCACCTTGAAATATGATTACAGATTGATAAGAAATGGAATAATAATGAAAATAATCATGTGGCTACCCTTGTCTCATTGTAGTCTTTACAGTACCTGAAAGGTGTGATGTGATGACTTGCTTGTCTTGGCGTAAAATATGCTTTTCAAGTATTGTTTATACTGTTGGTGTAAAGTATGCTGATACAGGTAATTATTTTTCTAGAGTACGCCGTATGGAAAACAAAAATCTTTCAAACTTTTGGATAGTACAAAGTACGTAAAATAAGAGGGCTTCCAGTACACCAGTACGGTAAATAAAAAAGCCCCAGTATGCCAGTACGGGAAACCCCTTACCCACCCTATTATATAACAAAATCTTCCTATTCCCTGTAAATAGCAAGTCCCCCCCCCCCCAACCATGGGTTGGTGTGGTCATCACACGCATGACTAAGCAGTTACGTCACTGCACCTGCTGCTTGGTAGGTCATGCTAACCTGACCTTCAGGCTCAAGGTGAATGTCCAGGGTCACAGTTCACTCGCACTGTCCTTCGTTGCTTCTCCTTCTTGTGGTGGGCAACTATGAAAAGCAACCCATTGTAATACGTGGGTATTCTGTTATCTTGTCCAAGTCCCTGGCATGAGCACAGACACCTGGAACCTTGTAGTTACACATAAGTATTTCAAAAGCATGGAACTGCTGAGAGCTAATTTTTCAAAATTAAATTTGAAGTATCGTCTGATGTTTTCTGCATTCACTTCACAAGCCATGACAGTGGCCTCTCTAGAATGTGTGCTCTACTTATCATGAAATGCAACAAAATTGTTGGGTGACAGCAACAAGTGGTAGACATTTCATGATAGAAGTATTGTGTCACAGATAAAAATATTATATATAGGTCTTAACCATCTTGTAAACTTGAAAGAAAGCATGAAAAATAATAAAAGAAAAAAAAAAAGGTTTCCTGTGACACCTTTCAATTAGTAAAATAATGAGATATACAGATCTCAGTCAGTATTATTAGCTCTGCTCACCTGTGGTCACAGATGCACACTCATGCATCATGTCTTTGGCTAAAGTACTGTTTAATGATATGGTAGACTTTGACATAATGTTACATTTTCATGTGTGCACAGTAAAACCTCTGTTAAGTGGGCGCTCTTGGGAGCGGGCATAAGTGCCAACTTAAGACAGGTGCCCACGTAGTGCAGGTCCATTAACATGGGAAGTATAGGGAACTGGGCCAGGCAACAGTGCCCATTAAACACAGGTGCCCACTCGGAGAGGTTTTACTGTATTCTCCTTAATGCGTAATTTGCTTTCCACAGAAAACAGGTTTTTATCCTGTCGTAGCAATACTAATAACAAAAATTGTTTCCAAATGTACTGCATATTATTCACAAGACTCACTTCATTTTTTTTTTTTAATTTCCAATCTGGGATGCTTTTTAAGTCCCTGGATTAGATAAGCTGTGGCTGCCCAGGTTCCTTACCCCCACATCAAATAAAATTGTGTTTAACCCAGTGGGGAACTTGTGATGTCACAGAAGTGTGGCCCTGGATGAGACTAGCTGTAGCTGACCGGGTTCCTTACCTTTATTAACTCTTTCAGTGCCAGTCACGTCTTAAGTTGATCTACTTAAGTCGGACAAGTCTGAATTATCATTACGATCCCATATTCGCATTCCTCGTAAAAAGATGTTTCATTCAAGTACCAGTATGCGTATAGTTCCAAAGAAAATACCCCAGGTCAGCAGGTTTTCTTGTCACGCATTGGGGGGCATTGCGCCAAATGCATGCCAAGAAAAGCTGTTGACTCAGTCCAAAATTTGGCACTTAAAGAGTTAAATAAACATACGTTTAACCCTTGCCTCCCTCGAATCAAGACCGAGTCAACAGCTTTCCTTAGAATGGGTTGGGAACTAAGCGACCAACGGATGCCATGGAAAGCTGTTGACCTGGGGCATGCGATCTTGATAGGTCTAATCTGCAATTCTCAGTCAAATTGTTTTTTTCATTACTGTTGAAATTAGTTTAAAACACAAAAACAGACGATATTTGACCACCAGCTGGTTTTGGTGCATTAAGGGGGAAAAGGGTTAACTGGGGGCAATTTGCGGTGTGAAGGAGGCCACTTGGGATGTGCAGGCAAGAAATTGTTCCTCAGGGAAGAAAGTGGTTAAGATGCATAATACAGCATAACTTGGTGCATTGATTACGATGAACTAGTCTGCAGCTTGCTTTTTCTGACTTGACTGGTACACCCGCAGTGAAAAAACATCACTAACATCATTATTAGAGAGATGCAGTACCAGCGTTGGTGTCATATGTGTAGTGCATGGGAGTCAGGTGTAATCTATTTACAATGAAGCCCTTGCAAATACAGAAGCAGCCAAAATGACACGCAGTGGATTATTATCCTGATCATTTCCAAGAAGCGAATAAAAAAAAAAAGTCACAATCAACTTGATGTTAAAAGACAGCTTGCAGGTGCAGCTATCTTATGTATGGACTCTGGAGTTGCCTTCATTTCATCATTGGAGAAAAACACAGTGATACACAAACAGACTCAAAGGCTAGGATTTTACAACTTGCCTGTGGACTCGAGGGATGGCACTGTACATAATACCTCAGTAAGCTGAGCCTGTGCTGGCTTCTGTTACCACTGCGCCTTGCCAATAGATAGCTTCAATATCACCCAGTTGTTTTGCTGGGATGCATAGAGCAGTTCTCGCTCTTTGTATTCACCTGGAAACAGACTAGTATTGTCTTCACGTAGTGAAGCCCAGATTATGTAATCTTTGCCGTGACACTCGTTTCTGTCAACATGTACATTCAAAACATTCCTGCGAAAATGCTGAGGTAAGTCAGTCAAAAATTGGAATATAGATCAAGATCATCTGAATTGTATTTATGAGACTTTGTGCATGGGTTGTCTTGGAGATGTGCTATTTTAACATCCATGTTTGTTTGATGCTAATTTTTACTGTGTTAAGTAATTAGATGATCATGTGTGGTGTATAATTGTATGGACTCTGCCTGTCCGAGCAGACTGAATGGATGATTACGAGCTGTTTCATACACCAAAAAAACCCCCTAATTGTTATATTTTAGTACGTATTGTCTCGAGATTAATTAGAGTAGCAAATTCAGTCACAATCTGATCAGATTCTGGCAAGTCAGTTCATCATTCACTGAGGGAGGACGCCTACACACAGGTAGACATGTGTCAGTGTATCTAGATGCAATAGACTCTTGCCAAGAATAGAATAACCTATATATATTTGGATGTGACGCACCATTTACCAATGATGCAGAATTTATGGCCACCTGTTCCTGAGCAGAATATAATTGAATTATTAAGACAATATCTTCAAATATGAAAAGGTGTGGTTTTTTTTTTTTTAAAAAAGACTGATACTGGCATTATCTTAAACATTTCTGCCTACAATAGTTACTTACCATATGGGCAAGATAATGTTACTATATCAGCACATTTGTACGTCTACACTACAGCAATGTCAAATTAGCTGTACAGATGTCATGGGGAATATGGAGTATAATGTAACCCATTATTCTAGGTCAACAAGATTCCATGATGATCTGAATATTATTGTATAATGAGTTTCAAGGCCATACATGCTGAAATTTATTTGCCCTTGCATGCAAAGTCTGGAGTGTTATGTACCAGATTCAACTTGCCATCAGACCCTCTGTTACAACGGTTTTTGATTACATATTTTGTGGACATTATGGTTCACTTTCCATAAAATATTACACTTTGATACATTTGGGTGAATTTTTGGCCTGGTTATAGCTTGATGGCCAGGACACAACTTTCAAGTTCACAAGGTTATTCTTGTGCTATTGGTGTTTGGAGATGCAGGTTTCATTTAGCCAATTTTTGTGTGTTGCCACATCTGGTTTTTCCAACCGAGTAAAAGATCAATGCCGAAAAATTTGCATTTTGAAAGCTCATATGGTCAATTTTATCTTATGTTGCCACTGTTACATGCATCGTTTGTTATTGATCCCTCGCAAGATCATCTGGATCACAAGATCATCTGGATCACATTTAACTTTTGTTGTGAAGGGTCTGTTTTGTAAAGGGACAGGCAAATGAAGCATTTTAAAACACTTGTTTGTTGCAAACAGATCTTTTATAGTTACCTAATTGGCAAACAACTTAAATTCTTCTTCTTCTTCTTCTTCTTCTTCTTCTTCTTCTTCTTCTTCTTCTTCTTCTTCTTCTTCTTCTTCTTCTTCTTCTTCTTCTTCTTCTTCTTCTTCTCCTTCTTCTCCTCCTTCTTCTTCTCCTCCTTCTTCTTCTTCTCCTCCTTCTCCTCCTCCTCCTCCTCCTCCTCCTCCTCCTCCTCCTCCTCCTCCTCCTCCTCCTCCTCCTCCTCCTCCTCCTCCTCCTCCTCCTCCTTCCGTTTGCAAGGACAAACTTTGTGCAGGTCATCCACTTGTGTGGCCTTCAAGTGCATCCCTTTGCACACAATCTACGGAAAACATTAATTAGCAACTGAACAGGAGTAATATCATCCTGACTCATGCGGACCTAACATGCGCCACCTTAAATCTGTTCATCAAACTCTACACTTGCTAAACACTAAATCTTGTTCTCTGTTTGTGATAGTTCCCCCATGCAAAGTGCCTGTCATGAGAAACCACCATGTCATGAGAGGCCACCCTGTCCTGAGAGACTGTTTTACAGCTTTTCAAGTCTTAAGATTCTCCTGCTAATTTTCCTGTCGTGAGAGGCCACCCATTTTTTTATACCATTTTTTTGTTGTTGCTAGCCTCTGGTGACAGGCACCACAGTAATACAGTGCATGGCCTCCGGAGATCCTCATAACCTGGATCATGTTCCAGGCCATATCATGGGACACTCTAATGAGTTTGCCATTCATCCACTCTGGTGGTATGATGACGATGACAATAAGGATGGATACTTTTATTGTATTTGTCTTACTGTTGGTGAGACATCCAAGTACCCAAAGTTGGACAGAGTGGTCACACTGGCCTCTTTGACCATATGAACTGTGAAATTTGACTTGAAAGACTACCCCCCCCCCCTTCCCCCCATGACAAAATTGTGGTCTCTCATTGCAGGTGGTCTTTCAGGGGATGTATAAATAAGGTGAAAAGGACCAAGCAAATTTGCCTGAGACAGTGGTCTTTGAAGACAGGTAGTTTCTCATTGGAGTGGTCTGTCAAGACGGACCAATGCAATGTAAACAGGGTTATACTTTGGGTTTGCCCATCAAGGGAGTACAGGTTTTCATCTCAGGTCATTGTATTATTTTGTTTGCCAGGAACAAATGTTCAGATTTTGATAAGTTCATTTAAGCTGGAATGGCTATAAAATGACGGAGCAAACACAGAAAAGCTATTTTTTTTTTGTTATTGTTTTTTTAATAAGAGTTTCATACTACATCACCTTGAAGGCACTTACTTTTCAATTTCACTGGCATTTCATTTATTTATTGATTAGTGTTGTTGTTTTTATTATTATTATGTATGCTTTGTTTTATGTTTCCATTTTTTCTGAACAGGGATCAATGTAGTATTACACAGAATGGTAAAAATTTTGTTGAGTGCACAGAAAAAACAAAGCTACATTTTTTGCTTTGATTTGTTATGTCTTTGTGCCAATAGTTCTTTTCCTCCTTCCTTCCTTCCTTCCTTCCTTCCTTCCTTCCTTCCTTCCTTCCTTCCTTCCTTCCTTCCTTCCTTTCTTTCTTTCTTTCTTTCTTTCTTTCTTTCTTTCTTTCTTTCTTTCTTTCTTTCTTTCTTTCTTTCTTTCTTTCTTTCTTTCTTTCTCAGCAATTTTATCCCACAATTTTCTCAGACACTATTATCTTTGGAAGCTCAAAAATGCCATGATTATAGCTCCAGACATAAAGTATTGTATTTTTATCAAGAGGGGTGATGATTTTGAAAATTATGCAAATTAGGGCATTTTGAATTGAGTACAGTGGTCCCCCTCTTATAAGGCCCCTCTCACCAGAGGCCACCCCTCTTGAAAGGCCAGCATTCTTGTGCAGAAAGTATGGCATTTCCATTATTTTCTCCCCCTCAAGAGAGGCCACCCCTCTTATAAGGCCACTTTTTGGCTGTATTTGGGGTGGCCTTATAAGAGGGGGACCACTGTATCTCCAAAATTATTATAGTTACAGGTAACCAATCCAACTTCAATTAATATGTTTGTAACGGTGCACATTTTTGTAATTTGCATGTGACCTCTAAAGGTCAATGTCATTTTGCCATTTGAAATTTTCTTCCAGCCATAACTTGGTTATTTTTTATTAAATTTTGATCATGTTGGGCTCAAATTGTGGACTGTGTAATACTGCACATTTTTGTAATTTTCATGAGACCTATAAAGATGAAAGGTCAAAGTCATTTGGACCTTTGAAAGTTTAATCCAGCAATAAATCTGTCAATTTTTATCCAATTTTGATCATATGAGGCTCAAATTGTAGACACTGTAACACTGCACATTTTTGTAAGTTATATGTGGCCTCTAAAGGTCAAAGGTCAAAGGTCATTTTGCCGTTTGAATTTTTTTCTAGCCATAACTCAGTCAATTTTTGCCTGATCTTGATCATGTTGGGGTCAAATTGCTAATATTGTAACACTTCATTTTTGTAATTTAAATGAAACCTCTAATGGTCAAAGGTCAAGGTCATTTGAACCTTTAATATTTTCATCTAGCCATCACTTGGTCAATTTTCATCCTATTTCAGTCATGTCGGACTCAAATTGTAGGTATTGGAATACTGCACATTTTTGTAATTTATATGTGATCTCTAATAGTCAAAGGTCAATGTCATTTTGCCAATTGAAATTTTCGTCTAGCCATAACTTGGTAAATTTTCGTACCAATTTTGATCATGTTGGGCCCAAATTGTAGATATGGTAACACTGCACATTTACAAGTAACCTGTTAAGGTTAAGGTCATTTGGACTTTGAAATTTTCATCAAGCCATATTTTATTATTAACAACTTTTGAAGGCACACAGACAGGTTTGCTTTGAAGCAAATCTTCTTTTTAAATTTTTTTCTGTCCCTTTCTGTTATTTCAAAATCATATGCAGTTGTCTTTTGGGGTATTATAATGTGGTCAGCATGCTTAAGCAGTGGCCTGTCATGGCATAGGTCTCTTAAGACAATGATCACTGTACTGTGCTACCTGCTTGGTGCAGACATCAGCTGCATATTGCCTTTTATAATATAAGTCAGGCCACGCCCATTTACATTAAAAGAAAAGTCCTAAGGAAATCTGTTGTCTCAGTCTCAATAAAAAAAAAAATCATTATATTGACTCAGATTTTTTAAGGTAACTAAAAAAAAATTACTCTGCATTTTCTCAAAATAAAAATTAATTCCTTTTTAGAAAGCAAAGTAGATATACATGTATATTACTTACTAGTAATTGCATATTAAAGAGGTTAGACGGTGACAGGTTAGCTTATTGAGAGTAAAGGGTTCGGACTGTGGAATGGGGTAACGATGGCCAGGAAGTGGTTCAGGACAAAAAGACACAAATTCAATGTTCTCATCACTTTTCAATTTTCCGTTTTTTAAGAACAAAATCCTCTCTCACTCCTTAAGATTTTTATTTCCATGTTTTAAGAAAATAGAAAGTTTAGATAATTTACTGTGGATTCAAATGGGGAAAAGGTTAAGGTCCACTTATGACATGCCCAGACACACCATGTAGTTGGTACTAATACTGGTGTATCACCACATATATTGTCAGTTGTGCTGTTTTTTTGTTTTTGTTTCTTGAGCTTAATCATTGTCAGTGTCAGCACTTTTTGCCTGTTCCATCTCTGCATGCTCGGGCACGTTGGTCATAGGAGAAATTGAATGAGGGGATGAGGGGGGTCACACTTGCAGCTGAAGATTGTTGATGGAAATGATATATGTGTAAGATTGAATGTGCCGTTCAGTTCATGTGTACATTGTATTTGAAGCTTATCATTAAATAAGTGAGTGACTTCAGCAGTTGACATGATCGATTGGTTGACCTTTTGAGGTGAATAGAGACCGTGGATTTTGAGCAAACAATACTGTCTGACCTGGACTTATATTGATTTGGCACACACCAAATGTGACACCCCTCACTACCGTCTCTTCAGAATGGCTGCCAAAGCACTATAAATGTACAACTGACCCAGTCAGCAGAGGCTCACTGCAAAGCCAGGATCCTATGACTTACGTCTCTGTACCTTACAATTTGGCAGCATGCATCTCCGAAAGCAAGCAAGACTACAGAGGTGAGTCCTCTTGCTTGCTCGGTTTTCCAGGTCTGTGACAAGGATTTGCTGCTGCATGGGGTCCAAAATGTTAAAATTCTTGAATTCTGAACACATGCCTGTTTGTCTTATGGGGCTAGAAAGCAAGGATAGCCTGTGGCAAATACCTTCCATAACCAAGGACATAAAAGAGGACATGATAATCTGGATTTAGACACGCTATTTTCTATGAAGGTTGATACATTTTTTTTCGGTCAAATACTGGTACATGTACATGCATGATAGGATGATAAATGTACACGTACTGAATTGGGATGAAAAAAAGTTGAATATATTAACCCTTTTTCCTTGTCAGATAAAAAGCAAACAAATGGGTCATGATTAACTGTGACGGACATTTCGAAGTTGTAGTTGATGTGTCAAGCTTGTGGCATGGCTGCCAACACTCCTGCTTCAGTTGTCCTGGAGGCAGCTGGAGCAGGACATGCCAAACAAAGTAAAACCCACTAACCTGCTCCAGCAGGGATGGAGATCAGTTAACTCTCTCAGTACCAACTGTGACTGAAGTTGAATAATTATTACTTTAAAAACAAACTGCTCTGAATTATGAAAAAGGTGCTAGATTCATGTTCCTTGTGAAAAAAAAAAACTGTCAGCTTGCCTGTAGTTACAGTAAATAAAATAGTCCAGGTCAACAGGTTTCCTTGTGCTCTGGGCACATTTTGCCCAAAGTGTGCCAGGGAAAGCGGTTGACTGTCCAAAATGTGGCACTGAACGAGTTAATCTTTCTGAATGCAACTACAAATGTTTTGTCTCTTCCAGTATCAGGTGCACTGCATTTAGATCCATTATGGTTTCAGATTTGATGTGAGTCGGAAGAAGATTCATTTATAATTTACATGTCTGCAGATACACGTGTGCGAATAAATAAGTACAGAGTAAATTTTCAGATGGAAATGGACTTTTAAACTCTGCTGCCCATAGGTTTGAGAGCTCATGTGATCACTCGTGTCTGTGGGTAAACTTTTGCTTGTGATGATGATACAGTCCTCATTTTTCAAGATAGCCTCATGTAACTTTCAGGACTTATCATCAACTGTATGATAATGTAGGTCTTGTTTGATACCAGTGATACTACCTGCGGCATTATGTAATATATAGGTCAAAATGTGAATATCTCGACACTTCTCTAGCATATTCGATTTTGTATAAAGCTTCATGAAGTTTAGTAAGATTGTGGAGGAGGTCAAAATCTAAGCTGCTGCTGATACTTGTGGCACCACCTATAATTTGCTGGAAATTATGAGCTAAAATATGTTCAAGAATATAAAATTTTAATGTCTTGGAAAGGAATTAAATTAGAAATGTCATATGTATATGATATACATGTGTAAGTCATGTTCAATGCTAATTTGCTGTGTAATATCACATGATCGCGAACTATTTTTGTCAGGTCACCAGTCCTGTGAAGTTGAAAGAGGTGATTTTACAATGACACTATATAATAGCTTGGACATCAGTGGCAAAGAGAATTGAGCCTCCAGGTTAGGATTGCACCCGAATGCATTGAACCTAAAACCACTGGGTCACCCCCTTTTTTGGTCAATATGACCTAATTATTATGGAGTTTGGCAGTTTTCCAAGTGTATTATTCTTTTCAATACCTTGAAGTTGTTTCCTGATAGGAACAAACAGACCGTGTATGGAAAGCTGAAAAGGAAGGACATATTTTGAACATAGCAATTTTTTAAGCGGAGGTGAATGTGAAGGTCATATGGCCACTTGGAAAATAGGGGTCACAATGTGAAAATCTTGTGAATGCTCTCTATGAAAATTTACGTCAACTTTAGATATTGGCAATGCCCACCTATGTTATGTAATTTACGAGTCAAAATGTAAAAATCTTGTGACCAGTGTTGCTTCCTGACACTTGTCAGTCAGCAGAGGTTATGTGGTGGTTAGATATCCGTCATCTGTCCATCCGTCCATCTGTCTTGCATGGTCCACAATTCACATTTTTGACATCTCCAAAACCATCAATCAGATTTACTTCAAACTTGGTAGGAATGTACCTTGGCCGAGTCTCTACCAAGTTTGTTCAAATAGTCACAAGACCACTTCTGTCTGTGCATGGAAGATCAGCTGAACACAGGAGCCATCACAGTCCTCTTGTTAGTGAATCATTATGAAATTTGGTAAGACTGTGAAGGAGATAAAAATCTCAATTGATGCAGATCCTTGTAGTGCCACCTACAGGTAAAAAAAATTTCAATACCTGAAAAAATAACTAAGCTAGACATTCCAAATTGATGGATTATATAAATTTTGTCCAACACTTATACCGTGGAATATGGATGACTGTGACCCAGGTGTTATTGGTCACCAAACTTGTAAAGTTGAAAGAAATGATTTGCTGATGGTAGGGCATAGCTTGGACATCACAGAGAAGAGAATCTATCCTCCAGATCAATATTTTACTCGCACTTTGTGTTACCAGTCAAACAATAAATGCATCAGTTCACCCAACCCACTCTTTTTTATTGCTTTGAGTCTCTATATTATTGTGTTACAATACAAGTCAGCAGAGCACTGGACCCATTGGTCTTTAATCTGCTACAGCAGCACGGGCAAAAAGCTGCACATGATCCTGTTTGGAAATCTTGTAGTCCCAAAGTAAGCTTGTTTTGGCAGAATTAAAAACCAATTTTATTTATTTGTTTTTTCATTAATTAATTTATTTTATTTATTGTTTTTATCGGCTTTTCAATTTTCTCAGCCAGCATACCTTATAGAGATGATAGTAAGTCCTAGGGTATTATTATCATCATCATCATCATCATCATCATCATCATCATCATCATCATCATCATAACTATTATTATTATTACAACTATTATTATTATTATTATTATTATTATTATTATTATTATTATTATTGTGTACACCACAATCTCCAAGATCATGTACATGGAGAAACAAATCTGTAATCCATTTTTCATTTTGTTTATATATTTATTTTTATTTATTTATTTATTTTTTTTGGCATATACATTTATGTAACCACAGAGTATACTTGATATATTTTTTAACAAATCAGTTTTGGAATACTCAGTATTAACATTTGAATATGTAATCAAGTCTACATATATACCTCTTAAAATAGACAAAACAGTATTTCAAAATTGACAAGTTCTGTCACATGTATATTCAATAAACCAGAGCATAATATGTTTCCATTTGATGCCAGTGTTTAGAATATTAGATATTATAGTCTGCGCACCTCTTTTTTTTTTTTTTTTTTTTTGGCATTAAAATAGATGCTCTGATGCATCTTCTTCAGAAAGAGAACAGAACTAGAAAAGATTTGCTTCACTGCAAATCTGTCTGTGCTTTCAAAATGAGATCAGTTTGAAATGCTACACTTTGCCATTGTTCAACATAATCTAAATTTCATGTATTGGTCTAATTTTTACAAACTAAAATGCTACAACTTTGGTTCTTGGTTCATTGGATGTGGCCATGTCACAAACTTATAAAATGAAGTTTGAAGCTAGTATCTATAATAGTCTTGAAGCTATTCAACATTTTAATTTTGTGTAATTGCCTAATTTGCGTAAATTGAAAGCCTACAACTTTGGTTTATTGTTCATTGGATGGGGCTTTGCCATAAACCCATAAATTGAAGTAGGAATGGCACCTCTATAATAGTTTTGAAGCTATTCAAGATTTATATTTTGCATGTTTACCTAATTTGCATTAATTAAAATCCTACAACTTTGGTTCCTGGTTCATTGGATGTGACTTTGCCACAAACCTTTAAATTGAAGTTGAAATGGCATGTCTATGTATAATAATTTTGGAGATATTCAACCTTGAAACTTTTCAAAGCCCTTATAAGCATAAGTTTGAAATTCTACTTGACTTTTACTGTCCATTATATTGGCAGGTGTCACAAACCTATATATGCACATTGAAATTTTGAGTATCTGCAATGTTTTGGAAGATATGGAGCTTTTAAAATTTTAATTTCCCCTAAATTTGCATACTTTTAAACATCATGACTTTCAAATGAGATGCACAATTTCACTGGTTAAGTCAGTCACCATAGCAAGTTTGGTGGTTTTCTAAAAATAGTGCTTGAGAAAATCTCCAGACCAACTTGGTTGTGAAGAAGAAAGAAAGAAAGGAATGAAAGAATGAATGAAAGAAGGAAGGAAGGAAGGAAAGAGAAAGAAAGAAACTTCCAGTGTTTACTAATAGAGTGAAACCTCTCTAAAGTGGGCACTCTTGGGACCAGAGAAAAGTCACCCATGGGACTAGAGAAAAGTGCCCACTCCTGGGAGAGCCCTTCTGGGCAGTATGGATGAGTATGTGTGCATGAATATGTACATTATTCATACATGCACATATATATATGTACAGTGTATACATGCAATACAAAAGTGTCTTTCTTCCTTTATTACATAAACAGATTTTAACAGAAGCTGTCAAGAAGCTACATAAACATGTACCTGTGAACCAAGACAAAATTATACTGTCTCAGTATTGGCTATGAAAAACAGGCTTCATCTCACTGGTTACAAGAAAACAAAAAACATGAAAGTGTCCACTGAGATGACACAAATTCTACCCTCCTTGGTCTGGCTGACTCAGCTCTGTATGTAGTCTATTTTTCACAGAGGATACACTCAGGCTTGTTCTGCTTAGAAGTCTGGAGCCTGAGTTCCCTTGGGACTGATAAGCTCAGCAGACTGACATTGCCTCAGACAAAAACAGGCCAGCTAGGACACCAGTTGCATTGACAGGTCTGTTCTGCACTAGTGGAAACAAAAGCCTGCCTTGTACATATGGCAGCATGGAGTCAATCTGTTCCTGCATGAACAGAAAGAGATACTCTGTATTTTATTGAGATCCTCATTACACAGTTGTTGGGAGTCCCCCTCCCTCCCCCCCCCCCCGCCCCCCAATTAGCTACAAGACCAAAGCTTCCAAAGCATATACTTAGCATGCATGAATAGAAAGCTGTGAGACAGGTTCAAGCTAATTAATTATGAATGCAAAATGGTTGCCTGGCACCGTGGTGGTCAAGCAATAGGTCATACAGCAAGTAGAGCAAGGACTGTATGTGGATTGGGGAGAAATTTTGTGAATTTAGCTTACATTAAAATTCTCCAAGTTTTGTTTGTATGCCATTGGATTTGCCAGTTGTCTCAAACCTATATGTGTAAGTAAGAACTTCGTGTCCATCTCCAATAGTTTAGAAGATATGGAGCTTTTAAATTTTAATTGCCCCTCATTTGCATAATTTTGAACATCCTGACTATTCCAAGTCAGGTGCCTAATTTCACTGGTAGGTCAGTCACCATGGCAAGTTTGGTGGTTTTCGGAATAGTAGGGTCCAAGAAAAACTCTGGACAAATCTGGTCGTAAAGAAAAAGAAAGAATGAAAGAAAGAAAGGAAGGAAGGAAGAAAGAAAGAATGCATGAAAGAAAGAAAGAGAAAGAGAGAAAGAAAGAAAGAAAGAAAGAAAGAAAGAAAGAAAGAAAGAATTCTGGGAAAAACAAAATGTCTGGGTTGGCACCCAGACATAATTGAGAAATATTATTGCTGCATGTGCTTTACATCTTGCCACACAAAGTTTAACTATTCAATAGTTTATAATTAAATTGTTTTTATTTCTAATAATATATCTTAGTATATTTTTCATGATAAACATCATTGCAATCAATGATAGTGCTATGTAGATTAAATTTGTTCCTCCAAGAAACTGATACAGAAGTTTTTAAAAAAATTCTTTTGGGATGAGAAAATCAGAGAAAAAAATTTGATTTCTGTTCTCCAAAGATGCATAATGTATCACCATGAATAAGATAATTAAAATTTATCTGACGTGAATATAATGTGCCTTCTGTGAGTTAAAATGCTTCAATGCTTTCCAACCTTGTCAAGAAGTAAGTATTCACCTAACCAATTATGAGGGTGGATAAACCTAGATTTGATAACAGGTTTTTGCAACCATTTTCCTTGAGAGTCCAATAAATCTTTTAATAATTAAATCCACTTTCTAGCTAGTTCTCCAAATAAAGATATGCACTATTAGCTTGTAAATAATGATTCAGCCAAATGTTTTGTTATTAAAAGTCAAAGACTTCTCTATAAAATAGACTTGATCGTACATTATTTGTTAGCTTATTAATATGCATAAAATTGGATTGCATTAAATCTGATAGTTTGAAAACCATTTAGTTTAATTATTCTTCAAAAAAACAGTTACCTTTGTCAAGTAACAATCTGTCCTGTCCAAGCACATTTAAGTTTACAATGTGTATCAATCATATTGAGAAGACCATCTTTAATGCAGCCTATGAAAGTATCATACTTAATTCCATCTCTGTTGTTCCATATAAAAAAAAATCACCTTTTAATAATTTTATTAAGCATTCGTAACATGCTATAGATGTATGTTTGGCTGAAGCAAGAATTTCAATTGTTATGACCTTAGCAATTACAGTTAACTTTCTGTGTTTCCATTCATTTAGTAACATTTCCATTCTCTCAATCTTTTCAATCCACTCATCATGATAGCATTTTTTCTTTATTATTGTCCAATATAAGTACCCAGACATTTTATTGCCTTATTTGTTAATTTAATACCAGCAATTTCACTTATGTATCTTTCAGAAAACCCAGTAGAATACCTTCTGTCTTTTCTACTTTTAATTTTAGACCTACTACTTTACTAAACTGTTGTATGATATTTTTTTGCCCCCCCCCCCCTCTTACCAGGGGAAGGGCATATAGTAATCCCTTTTTCCATGCGTGCATGTATGCGTCAGTCTCTCTTTCTGCAATTTGTGTCTGGGCTGTTATTCCCTTGTCCTTCAACTTAGATTAATGAAACTTTACACACAGGTGCGTCTGGACGAAAGGTAGGGTCATGTACTTAAGGTAGGTCATTAGGTCAAGTATCTGGGTCACAGTGATATACTTGCAAAATCATGTCCATGCTATATAATTCCTTTACCATTTAATTTAGTTTCATGAAACTTAAACACATATATCTTGACATAAAGGTGTGTCATGAAACAAAACCAGGTCACTAGTCAAGTATCTTGAATGCAGTGATACAATCATGTAAAAACTAAATAACACTTCATGTCTGGGCTGTAATTTTGCTGTCCTTTGAATTAGAATCATGAAACTTTACACACATGTGTATCTAGACACAAGGCTGTGCCATGCATAAATGTAGGTCAAGTATCTGGGTCACAGTGACCTGCCTTTATAAAATCATGTCCAGGCTGCAATTCCTTTACTGTTTAACTTAGTTTAATGAAACCACACACACACACACACATATATATATATATCTTAACCTGAAGGTGTGTCATGAAAGAGAAGTAGGTCACTAGGTCAAGTATCTGGGTCATAGCTTATTATTGTTGACTATAGTCATTCCAAAATGAGACCTGTGATTGGCAAGGTTATAAAGGAGGGGAGGGGGCATAAATGCAGCAATCTCTGATTGCATTTTGATTACACAGGAATAGAGTCAACATCATTTAACAAAATAAATAGAGTCAGCATCATTTAATAAAATGTTTCAGTTGTCAGCATGCTAACATATGCAAACTTCCATGACCTTTATCTTCTGTAATTTTTGTCGCTAAAATATCTACCACAAGAATGAGCAATAAACCTTAGATGGACAACCTTGATGTATTTCTCCACCTAATTAGCTTATCTGGAAAGCCAGCCCTTGTTTTTAATAATTTATTATTTCATGATCCTTATGTAAGATTTTGATTAATCTAATAAAATTTATGCCACATTTATACTTTTGTGACACATTTAAAAACAAAATCCCACTTCACTTTGTCAAATGCTTTCGCAAAATCTAAGCATAATAATACACCTTTTTAATGAATCATTTCCGAATAGTCTAACATATGTTCAATGAGTCTTGAGTAAAGAATCATGGAAACTAGGGATATTTGAAATTATAAAATTTTTATATCTTCAAAACTTAATAAACAGAGATGCCATGTGGAAAAAAGTGGCATTTTAAATTATGCTACCTAGGGACATTTCTAATTTTAGATATTGACTGTCTATATAAGTACAACTTATAGATAAACCATTCCAGCTACTGCTCATGGTATTGACTATTGTTCATGTAGCCAATATTGAACAAAATTGGTAGCATTATAAAATTTTGCAAATTAATCGGCACATTTTGAATCCTCATTATATTCAAAACTAAGATGCATATGCCATTTTAACTTCAGTGTGTAGGTTGTTTCCACTCACATCCAATGAATGTTAAAAATGTTGGCATTTTAAAGTATGCTATTAAGCAGTATTTTGAAAATTAAATGTCTTAAGAGAGTTTTTTCTTTGTTTATTCTTTCCCTTTGGGTAAATCTTGTGCAGTCTTCTCTGACATCATAAGACCTATAAACGCCAATTTTGTGTTGTTAGACCTCTGTGTAGCATTTTGCCATTTTGTATTGAAGAGTAAAGATTTTAACAAATGAGGGGCATTTGAAATTTAAAATCCCTTTTTTTTCAAGACTACAATAAATAGAGGCGTCATTTCAACCTCTGTCTTTCGGTTGTGGACTATTGTACATGTGCATATTTAAGGCTGACCATCTAGTTCAGTGCTATTTTGAGGGTGCTTGTAAAGATTCTATCACAAAACAATCAATATGCATAAAAATTGCCACAAACTATACATTTCTGGAAAGCTAACTAACTACTGATTTGTTTTCTCCCACTCTTCTGTGTTTGTTGTCCATTGTTCATACAGCAATTGTACTAAGTGCTGTTCTCTTTTTCAAAGAACCTTGACGAAACTTGGATTCAACTTTTTAGTTTTCTGATGTAAAGACATTAAATTTGTGGCAAACTGTTCATAACAATGTAAAATGAAAAAGTGTGTCTCAGATTGTCAATAACAAGTGTAGTTTTGTCAGGAGAATAAGTCAAAGTCTGGTCCCTTTGATGTATTGAGTGAGTATCATCGATGCAATTCCAAACATGAATAGCACCGTAACAAAACATAAATCACACAAAATGAGACACTCTTTTTCAATTTACATTGTGACGAACAGTTTGCCACAAATTTAATGTCTTTACATCAGAAAACAAAAAAAGGTTTAATCCAAGTTTCTTCATGGATCCTTGATAAAGGGGACGGCACTTGGTACAATTGCTGTAGAAACATATAACAACAAACACACAAGACAGTAAAGAAAACAAATCAGTAGTTTGTTAGCTTTCCAAAAAATGTATAGTTTGTGGCAGTTTTATGCATATTGATTGTTTTGTGATAGAATCTTTACAAGCACCCACAAAATAGCACTGAACCAGGAACCAGATGCTCATCCTTCACAAAACATAGTTGCATTTTAATTGATGCTAAATGGGGGCATTTCAAATTTTAAAGCTCAAATATCTTCAAAAGTATGGAAATTTCATTCCTATCTCAGCATGTGTAATTTGATATGATAAATTTAACAAACGATACTCTTGTGAAAGTAAACACTTTCAGTGTCCAGTATTCACTATCTTGAAGTCCATGCACGGTTTGTTCATGGTGAAAATGTAGTTTGCATGTTATGAACAAATCACAGGTATACCATTTTGCACAAATTTTGAATAGAATGGACAAAATCACCCTTCAATATAATCTTGGAGGCTACAGTGGGAAAGAACGTGATCTGTTTTGATGCCAACTCCATGATGAGTGTTCTCGTAAATGACACCTGGGTTTTTGTTTTTTTTTTAATTTTTTTTTTTAACTTATCAACCAAAGCATCACAAATACAAAATAAAGTATGGATAGCAAAGGGCTTTGATTCTAAAAATTCCACATTCCACATTTGAGGTATCAAACAATTCCCCAAGCTTACTCTATGGTATGATTGAGTCACATATCCATACATACAAAGAAGTGTGTTAATATTTTCATTTTCACAAACAGATAAAAACACAGCATGGTGGAGTGGGCCAGTTTTTTTATGCATTTTATTTTCCCATCCATTTCCAACGCAACAAAGAAGTCGTTTTGAAATATAACACGTAACAGTGCTCTTTTTCAAACATGGTGAAAATGTTGAAGAACCATTCTCTGCTGAGCGAGTCGTTGAAAGATTCAGATTTTTTTTCATATTGCCCTTCAGAGACATGGTAAATTGACCGTTTAAGGGAAAATTGTGTCTGTGCGCCGGTATGATCGTGAGACGATGCCCTTCCCATTTATGCACAGGGCTTTTGTTTCAGCGCTGCCCTCAGAAGGTAAACACAAACACGTGGACCGGGCTATATATAGCGTTTGGCCCAGACAGTGTTTTGAGCTAGTGACCTTGAACTCTCTGAACCTGACCTCATTCTTTGCCGGCTTCCCTCACTCACATAGGACAAACAGACAAGAAGCCTTCAGAACAAAAGTGACAAAGTGCTCAGCGTCTCGTGTTTGTCTGCAGCATTATCACAAACACTTTATATCTCGGCAGTGCACAGATAAGGTAGGATACGGTGACATTGCCGTTAAATCTGTTTATTACCCGGTTTATGGAGGTATTTTGGACAGAACATGTCACGCTTGGCAAGGTGCTGTCACCGCTATCGAGCAATGGCAGCGACGTTTGGGCAGGTGGTCCTCAGAACCCACGCCTCTGAACCAAGCTTTCATATTTTTTCTCGGACACTTTTTTTTTAATCTGCCACTTGCATGAAGTTGCGTTTGCGTTTCCGGTGCAAGAAACACAGATTTTCCACCCGAATCTTTTTCTTGCGCCTTTATTAACAGGGCCTTATAAATTGAGTGAAAGCTGACTAGAGTCTGAAATTGCCTTGAATGGCAATAAAATGATAATGATAATGGCACTTTCATGACAGTTGAAGGATGACATGGTGCCTCGTGGACTCTCTAATAGCAACACACACAAGACTTCCCT
Source organism: Hermodice carunculata (assembly GCA_964020975.1). NCBI lineage: Eukaryota > Metazoa > Annelida > Polychaeta > Eunicida > Amphinomidae > Hermodice > Hermodice carunculata. The sequence goes on along the minus strand of OZ026615.1, from coordinate 6,330,294 downwards.
TGATTTACAAGGGTTCTTTCTTGTTCAATAACAAACTGCGAGGGATCATTTCACTCACAAGGGGGGGGGGGGAGAGAATGCATTTAATACAGGTATTTTTGTTTTGTGGTGTTACGCTCAATAGTGATACTAGTTATGAGTTATTTTTTGCCTCTGCACTAGAGTCTGTGCCTGTGGTAGCAGCATTGCATTGGGTTTCTGTTGTACTATACTATAGGAGCTGGAACATGTTTTATTTTCATGGATTCTGTAACAGCAGAGCATTTTCCTATTATCTTCCCCTTAGTCCTGTATAAACCAATCAGTATGTCAAGATATCTTGGCATCAGAGAAAGGTACAAGCATGGAGCTACTATAGTACATGTACAAGTAAATGTATGTATGAACCATAGCCCTTTCTTGAGATTCCAAGCTGGGGGGGTCTGCAAAATAAATCAATACGTTGATTTAAACGTATTTATTAAGCAAAAGTACATCATGTTATATCACTGACAAATTGACAGTAAACAGTTGGGAAAGAAGGCTTGGCCCTATGCGAATCCCTGGCACACAGAAACAAATAAAAGAAAACAAAACACAAAGACAATGCGGACAGAGCAGCAATAGTACAGGTACAAGGCAGGCTCACCAAGATGCTGAGTACTATATGGACCAAACTTGGAAATTCATGTTGTAGATGTCTCATGACAAAAGAATGTAAGTACTTATGATGAAAAACAACTTGTATAACAAATTCAGAAATTGAATTTGTCTTATGTAGACTACATCTTAAACAACACCTGTAGGTGTGAGACATGCACTTTCAACAATAACATCATGAACTGCTGAAAAAAATCACCAAGTTTTCAGATAAAGAACAGTTTGTAGGGTGAATGGGACACAGAGAACGATTTCACTATGTAATTTTGAGCTAGGAATTACATAAAATAGACAAGGAAAGAAATAATGCCATCTGTCTTCAGAAGCTAAGCCACAAGAGCATGGTGCTGCGTTCTTCACACTGATTTTGTATAAATGAAAATTTAAGTGGCTTGTGCCTAACGTAAATGAGTGTCTTCAATAGCAGAAAGTCTACTGCCGAAATTATACAATTCTGGACATTTTATAGGTCGCACAGCTGGCTGGTGTATTTTAGATTTAAATACTGAAATTGAAGGATTATTCGAAATATCAAAAGATAGCTCATTCTACAGTCCAACTGTGGAAGGAAAAAAGGATTTATTGTAGAGTTTTGTGCAAACCCAAAAGTGTGGAAGGTCAAATTTTTTATGAGTATTTCAGATCAGAGTATCAGATACAGGAGTACGAGTATTCAAAGTGCAGAGTAAATCTGGAGCTAAATTATTCATTAATTTTTACATCAAAGTTAATTTAGAAATTTCATGCCATTTGGCTTAAGTTTGCCATCCAGCAATATTCATTAGTACACAATAACTTACCAGCATCTATATAGACTAAATGAATTTAAAAGCCAAATATGGCTCGTATCTTTAAACTCCAAACTGCAGGAGTCCTTGACCAGAACTGGGAAGCGGGGTTGAGGAGGGAGGAACTGTAAGTTTGCACCCATCCAGCTAGCCTGGAGTGATTCTGTCCCAAAATGCTTGTCTGTGGCAAATATCCAATACATTAGTAATTACAGATACCATACTTGGTATGGAGATACTTCTTGGGATAATGGTGTATCACATCCAAAAATTGGACCACCATGATCTTTTGACTGTTGACCCTAGAAGAGGATTCTGAGGCCCATATTCTCTATACCATGAGACCTACACATACCCAACTTGGTGAATGCAAAGTTCTTGGGATAGATCAGTGTCAATTACATGTACACCAAAGTTATGCCACTTAGACATTTTGACCCTTGACCTTTGAGGCTTTCATAGAAAATGTTTGTCCAAGCAATATTTACTTGTCTATACTTTAAGATCTACCCATGCCGTTGACTTCCAATGGGGGACTTTTAGTGTATACCATGCAATAAGACTGCCCTGGTTTTGATGTACATGTATATTGCACTGATGACAAATGAGTCCTCGTTGACTCCTTTCAGTCAATAAACCATGTCACTACTACCACAGATAGACGGGTAATCTTTTTCATGATGCAGTAGGAATGAACAATTATGCTAACTGTCAGTATACTGTATGGGAAAGTGGCCAAGGCTTGTCCAATGCAGAGATAATTACTTTAGTTAAAATCTGCCATATTTGTATCCAAGCAGACTGTCATTTTGGACAAAAAAGTGTACATCTATTTGATAAAAAAAGTGCTCGAAACAGGTAGTATCCTGTCCTGTCAATTTTTACAATGACAAATGAAAACGGAACACTTTTTACTTCTTTGTTGACCAGAATTCTCTTCAAGTGTCTACTTTCTGTAAGGAAGGGTTATAGCACTTGATCAATTCAAGGAAAGTTCATCTTGATAATTTTTTTTTTGGCTGTTGTTGGTTGTAGTAGATTTTTTGTGTCCAAGGAGTAAATCTTCCAGTTTAGATTGCATAATTTGTGGCCTCAGGGGGATCCCAGGGCTCTTTTGTAGCTTTAAATTTAGTATGCATTTTCCACAAATTAATCCTCGGGTTTGCTGCCTACATATGCTTGACCTGAGGAAACTGGCTGTCAGGCCCCAACCATGGAGTAGGCCTACTTAGGGTGCGCTGAGCCATAGTACAGACATGTATGCGCAGACTTCGGATTTTCCATGCAATGTGGTACATGTATATGCTCTACATTGACCATTGATCTTAAGTGTCCAGAAAGTCCCCCCTCCCTCCCTCCCACTGGGTGTATGTGTGCTCCATTTTGGAAGCACAGGGATTTACAATTTCCATTTTAAGTTTGCATGGCACACAACTGTGTCATATATCTAGGGTTACAGAGGACGGTGCAATGGTTTCAAAAATAGTTTGTCAGCAATTACATGATGTCATTTTATCCCTGACCGGTCTGCAGTCTACTTCCAATTAGGGTGAGTACAAAAATTGAAAACATGCCCTGAGTGTTGCTGGAAATTTTGTTTTGGCAAGTAAGATCTGAATGTAGAGAAGAGTGAGTTAGGATGTGGGCAAATAAAGTTTCAAAAGAACTCACCCAGGGGCAGGAGCATTAAAAAGAATTGACATACTCTGTAAAAATCGTAAGAATTTTTGGCGGTGCAAACAGCATTATCAATGAAGAACCCCACTGGTGTGTCCAAGTTGCCAGTTCTCTGTTTTACAGGGCCTGGTCACTTTTTACCCTCTGTTCCAGTCCTCCCTGTCAAGACCTCTCTGTATAGAGACCACTCCTGTATTAAAACCTCTTTTATACAGTCCCCTTATGTAGTGCTGTCTTGTACATTGTATTTGGAGTATTTACATTCAGGCTATTTTTTGCATTCCCCAGGCAGTCTTATCAAAGAGATTTTTGTTTTTGATAAAATTGCAGTACATGAGCTTTGACTTTCATTATATTATTATAAAAATGCAGTTGCAGGCCTGCTCAGATTGCATATCACATAGTTTCATTTATAGGCAGGTTTTTACCTCAGCTGACTTGTCAGTCAGCTGAGGTTTTTTGAGGGTCCGTCGTCCGTCCGTCCGTCTGTCGTCCGTCGTCCACAATTCACATTTTCGACTTCTTCTCAAAAACCGTCAGCCAGATTCACTTCAAACTTGGTGGAGATGTGCCTTAGGTGGGTCTCTACCAAGTTTGTTCAAATGGTTACGGTCCAGTGATTTTTGGATTTTTAATGAATTTTTTTGTTCTTTTTTGGGTAAATCTTAAAAAATCTTCTTCTCCGAAACCGCTCACTCAATTGCTTTGATATCACACAGGAACACTCCCTAGGACTCCTAGTTCTTAATTTGTTCACCAGGTGGCGCTGCAATTTTTTCCTAATTTTTTATGAATTTTTATATGTTATAGCTATTTTCGACTTCTTCTCCAGAGCCGTCACTCAGATTAAGCTGAAACATGGTGGATATGTTCCTTGTAGAAGGGTCAAACAAACTTGTTCACTATGTGGGAATGCTGCGGATTCCTGATTTTTAACGATTTTTTCAATTCGGGTACTTGTCGGTCAATGCAGCTTTCCTATTGATTACTATGGAAGTCAATGGACATTCTAATGCTAATTCACTTTTTCTACTTCTTCTCCAAAATCGTCATCCAGATTAACTTCAAACTTGGTGGCAATGTACCTTGGGTGGGTTTCTACCAATTTTGTTCTAATGTTCGGGCTCCAGTGATTTTTGGATTTTTAATGAATTTTTTTGTTCTTTTTTTTTTGACAAATCTTAAAAAATCTTCTTCTCCGAAACTGCGTACCCAATTGCTTTGATATCGTACATAGACACTCCCTGGGACACGTAGTTCCCAATTTGTTCACCAGGTGGCGCTGCAATTTTTTTAGGAATTTTTTGTATGGTTTTGCTATTTTTCACTTGTCAGAACGGTCCCTCAGATTAAGCTGAAATGTGATGGATATATTGTTGTGGAAGGGTCAAACAGTTGTTTACTAGGTGGCACTGCTTTGGATTCCTGATTTTTAAGGATTTTCAATTCGGGGACTTATCGTTCGATGCAGTTTTCCTGTTGATTACCATGTAAGTCAATGGGCATTCTAATGCTAATTCACAGGACAACTGACATGAAATTTACTGTTTACTTGATAACTTGAGATCTGTTTTGAGTTCGCTACACATGTTAATTATTCTGTATGAAGGTCATGCTGAGACAGTACATGAATGACCTTGACCTCGTTTGTGGGGTCACAGTGCAACATACATGAATTTTACTCTTCATTATAACTTGAGAACTACTTGAACTTTGATGTTGCACATGTATGTGTTCTTCTATTTTGGTCAGACTTACTCAGAACATGGTGTCCTTGATCCTTTCCCAAGTTCATAGAGTTGCAAGTATGATGAATGTCAAGATCAGCTGAGGTACGGGCTGTTCACACAGCCCTCTTGTTATAGTTTAACAGTGATGTAGCCTGGTTATCATTCACACAAATTCGGGCTAGAATTTCGGGGAGAATCCAAGAATCCATTCTCGCAAAGATTCTCCTAAACTTGCCTTTCATTCCAAAGAAAATCAATTCACAAAAATCCAAATAGATTTTTTGCAATATTTTGCAAAATTCTGGCCCTGAACTTTTGACAAGATGTACCTCCTTTGTCAAAATGGGTAACGCCAACCAGAAAGGGCAATACAAGTTTAATTGATTAATTATTTTAATTTATGTATTTTTTTTTTTTTTTTTTTTAATTTTTATTTTAGCATTACCTGTTTTTGGGTTGCACAAAATTTTAAATTGTGCATGCTTGGGTTGGCAGCCTGCATGAACTTGTGTTTTTTATTTTTTAGCTCTGTTGACAATGGGTCACAGAGCTTATGTGATTACTCATGTCTGTCTTTCTAGCTGTCACTCCCTTTGTCTGTGAACAATTGCTTGTCAACATGATAGTATCTACACGTTTTAAGTTAGCCCCTTGAATTTTTTTGACATATTCTATGAATAAAAATCTAAGTTCTCTTTGTTATTGGTGGTGTCACCTAGTGTATTACATAATACAGTGGCTTTAAAAAGTAAAAAAAAAAAAAAAAAGAAATAAAATGCTGGTGTGTATGATTGTCAATGAATCCTTATGAAATTTAATGGAAATATTCTGGAGGCTATTATGTCTGAGCAAAACAGTAGTGCTGCCATCTATAGGTGAATGGGAAATAAGAGTTATTATTTGGTGAAATTTATGAAATTCATTATCTTGAGAAATTATAAGCCTAATTTCACCAAATGTATAATGAATTTGTATCACATGTGGAAGTTAAATTACATAATCGCGATAATATGGGTGACCTTGACATACTTTTGCAAGGTCACTGTGAGAATACATTTTCAGGAAATAAATTTTTTTAATGCTCGGGGGGGGGGGGGGGATAAAGATTTGCTCTCATCCATCAATCTGGGATTCCCCCCAGACTCTTCCCTTCATCTAGTCATGTTTTCCATCTTTTTAGTGATTGAGATACTGGATCAGTTAATCATATAAGTGCACTTGGCAGTGTAATATTGATGTCTGTTTATGGTTGATCATTTGTCTTGTGAAGGTCTTAAACTGCTCCTTGCAGATATGGTTCCATGGTGGTTATTGATTAACTTCGCAATTCCAGTATCTATGTTATGAGTATAATTTGGAGTCTTGGTTGAGGGTGACTTGTGGGATTTTTTTCCGTTACTTGGCCTTTTGAGAAATATTGGCTTCCTGTGTAATAGTACAACATCTGTGGGTTAATAATATAACATCTACGCATGTTACTTTCCCCTATTGCATCAAGACAGGTGGTTCTAATTTCTTGAGGAGAGTTCATGATGCAAGGTACCTAGGATTTGCTTGATAAGGAAGGGAGCTCGTCATTGAACATTACATATGGTGCCAGGCTAGCGCTGGTCATGGTTCATGATGAGACTGGGTGATTTATCAGCAGACAGTGCTTATGGGATCCCTCCAGAAGGTTCCCTTCATCAAGTTATAATGTTTTCCATCTTCTTAGCCATTGAGATACCAGATCAGTGTATCATATATTTAAGTGCATTCTTGGCAGTGTATTCTATATTGAATCTTCCATCCATCTGACATTCAAATTGTGAGATTTGTGTCATACATATCTACAAAACACATTTTAGATACAACCATGAAACTTAGTGGGAACATTTATCAATATATGTAGGTGTGCACTTGGGGTTTTGTTTGTTTCTTGGATTAATTATTCTGTGTTAATTAATGATTAATTAACTTAGGGAAAATGTTGATTTGATGTTAGACTTGTCAGATTTGTGTCGCATATATCCTAAAAAGTATTTGAGGTATACCTATGGGAACATCAATCAATATATGAAGATGTGCACCTGGGGTTTTGTTTGTCTGTCGGGTTAATTAACCTCTGATAATTTATAAAATTATTAATGAAAATGTTGATTCAATATTAGACTTGTCAGGTTTGTGTTGCATGTATCCCAAAAAGTATTTGAGGTACAGCTATGAAACTTAATTGGAACATTAATCAATATATGAAGATATGCACCTGGGGTTTTGTTTGTTGCTTGGGTTAATTATCATCTGATAATTAATCATTAATTAGTGAAAATGTTGATTTGACCATAGATCGACGATCTATGATTTGACGTTAGACTTTTCACATTTGTGTGTTATGTATGCCAAAAAGTATCAGAGGTACACCTATACAACTTAATGGGAACATCAACCAATATATAAAGATGTGCACCTAGGGTTTTGTTTGTCTCTTGATAATTAACCATTAATTAGTGAAAATAATGATTCAGTGTTAGACTTGTCAGATTTGTGTCGCATGTATCCCAAAAAGTATTTGAGCTACATCTATGAAACTTGGTGGGAACATCAACATATCAAGATGTGCACCTGGGGTTTTGTTTGTCTTTTGGATTAATTATCCTCTGATAATTAGTCATTTATTAGTGAAAATGTTGATTCGATGTTAGTCTTGTCAGATTTGTTTTTCATGTATCCCAAAAAGTATTTGAGGTACACCTATGAAACATCAATATATGAAAATGTGCACCTGGGGTTTTGTTTGCCTCTTGGATTAATTATACTCTGATAATTTATTAATCATTAATTATCCGCTGATAATTGATCATTAATTAGTAAAAAATGTTGATTTGTTGTTAGACTGGTCAGATTTGTGTCTCATGTATCCCAAAAAGGATTTGAGATACATGTATGAAGCTTGAATATAGATGTGGGGGGGGGGGGGTTGTTTGTGTCTTGGATTAATTAACCTCTGTTCATGTTTCACTAATTAACTGAATGAAAATGTTTATTCAGTGGAAATGTTGGCTCATGTCAAACTTGTGTCATGCATGATGTGTGGTTCACAAAGCATTTGAGGTACAACTATGAAACTTGATAGCAACATTAATCAATATGTGAAGATGTGCCCCTGGTGTTTTGTTTGTCTCGGATTAATTATCCGCTGTTGATAATCATTAATTAGCATAATGAGTTTGAAAATGACCATTCCAGGAAAGCAAGTATGGGTTCTTTTCAAACTTGTGCATGTGTAGCTTATAAAGTATTTCAGGTATTGCCATGAAATTTGATAGGAATATCAATCAATATATGAAAAGTTATGTGTGTATAATTTATAATTGTCCATGTGAAGATTTCACAATATGTTTGAAGTCTTACACCAGTTACATGCTACTCGTTCCGATGCTCATGGGGGCAATGACAGAGGGGGGCGTCTGTATTCTTTGGACACTTTTCGAGTTAGTGATGGTGATTTTATCTGAATGTATAGACGGACATCCATATACCACTGTAGGGATATAGTACAGACAAAATTGTCTGTAATGTGTGGAGTCATGGTGGCACCACTGGTGGAAATTATTGCAACTAGCATCATATGTATCAAAAACACATTAAATTCATTCACCAAATAAGCATTACACCAATGGGGGGAATTAAGTGAGCATTCAGGTGACCTTGATCAATTTTCAAGGTCATTAAGCACTCAGTAAAGGGCATGAAATTCAGTAAGAATGAGGCTAATAATATCAAATGGGTTACAAATGTGTATAATATGTAGAAGTTTGATATTGCATTATATGATTGACTTTGACCTTTTTTCTCAAGATTGTTTTGTCATGTAGAGTCATGGTTGTGCCCCTAGTGGTATTAATTGGAACTATTATGCCAGTTATCAAAAATATGTTAAATTCATTTTTGTGATAATAAGTTGAAGTGGAACTTAAGAATTTACATCAATTATGCATTAGGTCAGTAATCAGATTTTATAAAATTATGAAGGACCTTGTTGTATTTATAAGGTCATTAGGCATTGCAGTAAAAGACACTACTTTCCATATGTTGAAAAAGCGTAAAGCTAACAATACCAAATTTACCTCCAGTGTTTATCATGTATGGAAGTTTGTTGTTGCATACTGTGGATGATTTTAACATACTTTGTCAAGGTCGCACAGAGAATATGTACACTCCATGAAATGTTTTTGTTTCTGTGATAGTCATTCATCTTAATTTGTGTTTATACTTCCCTGTACAATGTATACCATAACAGGAACATAACTTGGAGTCATGGTCATTGCCACTGGTGTTAATTATTGGAGCAAGCAAGATGGGTATCAAAGCATGTTAAATTTATTATTGTGATAAATATTGAGATTGAACTCCAACTTTTACACCAAATATAATGGTATTTGTGTCTTTTTGTCCAGGACCACTTCCTAGTAGTCGTTACCCTAATAAGTCCAAACTCTTTACTCTCCATAAACTGACCTGTCACTGTCTAACCTATATACATATGGAAGTACTATTGACCATATTGCACACATTCCTCTGTAGAATTTTGACATAGGCTGTATAAGCCCAAATAAGTTAAAGTACATGTAGTTTAATAAGTGGGTAAGTCAATAATTTAGTAAGGCAAGCGCCACTTTGGAAAAATTGCCTGTTTGTATAACATATATACCAGTGATAATGTGCAAACTTTGTGTGTGTGGCTTTGAAATAAACAGGGTTCATCGGAGGACTGAAAGACAGCAGATCTGTATTGTCAATGGAAAAAAATATATTAATTTGGAATCATGCACTGTGAAATATAAGATGGTTTATTTTGTGGGAAACTTTCTAATTTTGTGATGGCTTGAACACTGGGCATTGGTATTTGTAGCATTGTAGGTTTAAATGTGATGTATTACCAGCTGTTTGTGTGTAGCCAGTCACGTTATGCTGATGCAAGTTACATGCATTGCACAATAAATCTCAAGCAGGACATGTGCAATATGTAAATGGTCAACGCAGCCGATGAGTTGATGCAATCATGGGAAGTTGGTTTAAATCTTTACACCGGATGCCATTTAGCATTCATTTATCTCAGGTTTTACTGTATGTCAAGGTTACATCTTTAATCCAGGCATTGAATTTGCAGTTTATGCCCATCAGAACATTTTGTATTATAGATGAGAACGGTTTCATGGTCATCGTTTGTGTTGTCTTCAAATTGAACACTCGTGATTACAAATATAAGAGAATGGCATGCTGGATAAGGCTGAGCTGTCCTGAATGAAACTCACTGGAGCAACATTTTTAATCAATGGGCCATTTCCTGTAGTGTCTCCTTATGATAAGTACTCCCATCCGGATAAATCAAGGAGCTTTTTTTCAACACTTGTGTAGCACAGTTTTACTGGCATGCTCCAGCTGGACAGCACTGTAAAGGGGCATGTCCCTTTACCAGTACACTGCAGATACACATGTGTCAAATACTTTGTTTTCTACCCATAGGTTCTGCAGACTAAACGTGTTATCATTTAGTGCAGATATTATATGTATAAGAAACTTTACATTAAATAAATGTCTCTCCCCCCCCCCCCATTTTAGGGCCACCTCTTCCACTGGTGAAATAGTGTCACCTGTTTCAACTGTGGACTTGCACACAGATTGTCCTCTATTTAGAGGTGTATAATTCAGTTGAAATGCATAATTTTTTATAAAAAAGATGACTGCTGGGTATAGTAGCTTGGTAAAAAGGACAAAACATTTATTAGAGAGTGACTGCTGGGTATAGTAGCTTGGAAAAAAGGACAAAACATTTATGAGAGAGAGAGAGAGAGAGAGAGAGAGAGAGAGAGAGAGAGAGAGAGAGAGAGAGAGAGAGAGAGAGAGAGAGAGAGAGAGAGAGAGAGAGAGAGAGAGAGAGAGAGAGAGAGAGAGAGAGAGAGAGAGAGAGAGAGAGAGAGAACCCTCCACTCTATTTATGGAAAATTTGTCTTTATCTTTTATATTTGTCAATAAATATTATGATTTCAGGGTAAGAATTTGTCACAATGTCCCATCACAATATTACCAGGATCACCAAAGAGTCTGGTCTATAGGCATGGTATGTGTACAGGTGTGACACCATGTATACAAGAGGAAGTCCCAGCAACACTGTTAGAGTAGCAGTCATTAGTAGCATGCATGTCCACCATGGGAACCAATACTGGCAGTGCATATCTTCTGCATACTTTGCACTAAGTGTGGTATCTTGTGGTGTGGAATGCGGTCCCACTCCTCCTGCAATGCCTTGATCAGTTGCTGCCTGATTGTAGGGTACCGAGGTAGGAGCCTAAAAATGCCCCCCCCTCCCCAGCCTAGAAGTGACCCTGGGTCACTTACAGACTAGTCTAGAACTGACCCCCCCCCCCCCCCCCCCGCCTAAATTTGATCCCCTTGACATTTTTCTAAGTGGTATGAATCATGTCTATAAATATGCAGTGTATAAAGTGCTCCCCCCTCCAACCCCACCCATTTTAACTGAAAGGAAAGAGTCATACAGGTAAGGAGTGCAATTTTTGCTTCAAATTGCATCTCTCATTTTGCCCTTCCATCCCCAGTATTTCATTGGCTTATTCCATTTGCTGCTAGTGTTACAAAAAACATATAGGTTTACCCTTTTGCACGTATGACTTGAAAATGTACATGATTGTATTTGTTTAATCCTAAATGAAAAATTACTGAAATCACAATTGAGCATCATAATGAAAGTAATGGAGTGATGAAATGCCTTCAAATTTCCTTTTCTAACAAAATTGAGGGTCAAGTGAAGAACAGGGTAAAGTTTTTAATATAAATCTATAGCAGGAATTGTTAAAAGAATGAGCCAAAATAATAAATGGTATGGGGGACACTTTGAGGCTGCCTGGTCACTTCCGGGCTAGCCTAGAACAGATCCAGGGGCACTTCTAGGCCAGCCCAGAAATGCCCGGGGTCACTTTTAGGCTACTACACTGGTCCATGCATTGATGCTCTGTCTCAACTAGTCCCACAGATGTTCTAATGAGACTCATGTTTGGAGAGTATGCTGGCTATGGTAGCACATCAACAGTCCAGGTCTGCAGAAAGTTCATGGAGGGACAGGCTGTGTGTGGTCTGGCATTGTCCTGCTGAAACCATATAATGCCCCTGTGGTTCTGCAGGAAGGGGATCAAAGGGGGCTCCAATATATCATAGCTGTATTGCTGGATGGTGAGATTGCCATCGATGGCTTATCAGTGATGTTGTGTGATGCCAGGACACAGCAGCCTGCATCATTACACTGGCAGTTCCCTAGCGGTTGGCTATTCTGATGCAGCACTCAGGATGCCTTTCACCTACATGTAGTCAATGCCACGCTCGTTGCCAGCTGTCTGTTCTCTCCAAACAAAACCTTGATTTGTCGAAGAACTATACCTCCTCCATTGTTGGGAGTGCCCAATCCACATGCTCTTGGCCCCATGTTAAAGTGACATGGGTGATGCCCCGAAAGGTCGTCTGGCCTGTGGACCACTATCCCTCAGTGGCCATTGTACAATCACACTGCTGACATGAGGATTGTGTCTCCCAGGGGTTTCACAGGTGGTGCAACTGGCTGGGGAGTATTTGTCTTGTAGATAGACCTTTCTGATGTGCCTGTTCTGCTGAGGTGTTGTCATTCTTTCATGGCCAGGACTTGGTCTGCCATTTCAATAATCCGTCTCCCTGTGGCATCGGCTGAGCTGGGTGAGTGCTGGACAAGGCATGCAACAAGCCACTTCCCAGTGTGACAGTCCAGCCTCTGTCATGCCTAGGCATTGGTTTTGCTCATCCCTGGTCAACCATGGCATCACAGCCCCCAGAAGTGCCATACTTCTCTTAGCCTTTTATGTGGGGGACATAAGCCAGGTAAGATGATAACCCCACATGCATCAGCCAATTGTATGAGACTGCATGACCTCTCAGGAAATTGCGCTGTACATGTCGTGTGAAACTGGCGTGCTAAAAGTCACTGATCAGTGATCACATCACAGTGCAAGTCAACAAGGACCAACACAGATACCTGGGCAGTGGGCGGGGGGGGGGGGGGTATTCCACGTTTTAAAGTGGTGGGTTTTCATTGACTCTTCGGGTATATATATATATATATATATATATATATATATATATATATATATATATATATACACATTGGTACATGCACAAGAGTGCATTTGCCATGTCAAAATATTATGTGACACATTTTGTATGTTAGCACCAGCAGGTAGCATATTGTTTACGTTTTGAACACACATCATGGCAAATTGGTTTTGCAGCCCCTTTTTTTAAGTATATTTGTTTCATCTGGTGTTATCTGGGGAGACACTATGTGTACATACAGTACATCAGTTTACTAAATGTTGACCTGTCCCTGTTTTTAACAGCACTGTTAGACATGTAATTGTTGACTTTGTCCTGGCAAATTTACACAACAGGACTGTGTGAACAGCCCACACTCAGATGACCCAGATGCATTCAGCCCACGATAAGTCTCAACCTGAGCTAAGCTTAGTTCAGCTTCAGCTGCAGCCTAAAGTGAGCTACAATTAGCAGAACTGAGCACAGCCTAACTTCTGAGCTGACAATAAATGGGTCTGAGGGACCCAGATACCAGGTCAGCTGGTTTTACTAACATCTCACCAAGGTACATGTACATCCCCACCAAGTTTGAACTGGATCTGGTGTACAGTATTTGAGAAAAATGTGTGAACACACATACCTACAGGTACATATTTTAAGAGCTTGGGCCAATAGTGTAAAGTTATTGGATTTAGGAGTCAACCTGACATTATGTTTAAGCCATATGATTGTCAATTTATGTCCTTATTATGCCCCCCTTCGAAGAAGGTGGGGCATATAGCGTTGCACATGTAGGTCGGTCAGTCGGTAGACTGTGGTTTCTGCACAATAATTCAAAAAGTTTTTGAGGTAGGACTTTGATACTATACAGGTGTATTATTCTAGTCAAAAGCTAGGCGAAGTTTGAAGATGGGTGACCTTGACCTAATTTCCAAGGTCACAGTAGTGCCTGAGTTAACTTTGGTTTCCACACTATAACTGAAGAAGTTTTTAAACTAGGACTTTTATATTGCACAGGATTATAGTCCATATTTGGGGCTAGGCGAAGTTCGAAGATGGATGACCTTGACTTCATTTTAAAGGTCATAGAGCCACTTTACTGAATATGGTTTATGCTTTCTGCATGATAACTTATACCTTGGAGCTAGGACTTTCATATTGCACAGCTTTATGGTTCTCTGTAAGAGCTAGGTTGAGTTTGAAGATGGGTGACCTTGACCTAGTTTTCAGGGTCCCAGAGAGATTGTAGAACTCCTGTGGTTTCTGCACAATAACTCAAGGAGTTTTTGAGGTAGGACTTTGATACTATACAGGTGTATCATTCTAGTCAAAAGCTATGCAAAGGTTGAAGATGGGTGACGTTGACCTAATTTCCAAGGTCACATTGGTACCCGAGTAAACTTTGATTTCCGCACAACAACTGAAAAGGTTTTTAAGCTAGGACTTTTATATTGTACAGGATTATAGTCCATATTTGGGGCTAGTCGAAGTTTGGAGATGGATGACCTTGACCTCATTTCAAAGGTCACAGAGCCACTTTATTCAATGTGGTTTCATGCTTTCTGCATGATAACTTATACCTTGGAGCTAGGACTTTTATATTGCACAGCTTTATGGCTCTCTGTAAGGGCTAGGTTGAGTTTGAAGATGGGTGACCTTGACTCAGTTTTCCGGGTCACAGAGAGATTGTAGAATTCCTGTGGTTTCTGCACAATAACTCAAGAAGTTTTTAAGTTAGGACTGGGATACTTTACAGGTCTATAGTTCTTGCTAAGGGCTAGAAGAAGTTTAAAGTTTGGTGACCTTGATTTAATTTCCAAGGTCACATTGGTACCTGAGTTAACTTTGGTTGCCACATGGTAACTGAAGAGGTTTTTAAGCTAGGACTTTTATATTGCACTGGATAATTGTCGGTATTCGGGACTAGGTCAAGTTTGAAGATGAGTGACCTTGACCTAATTTCAAAGGTCACAGAGCCATTTAGTTGAATACTGTTTCTGCATGATAACTTGTATTTTAGAGGTAGCACTTTTATATTGCACAGCTTTATGGTTGCCTATAAGGGCTAGTTTGAGTTTGTAAATGGGTGACCTTGACCCAGTTTTGAGGGTCACAAACAGACAGTAGACTTCTTGTGGTTTTTGCACAATAACTGAAGAAGTTTTTGAGCAAGGACTTGGATACTGCACTGCTATATATTCCTTGTTAAGGGCTAAAAGAAATGGAAAGTTTGGTGACCTTGATCTAAATTTCAAGGTCACATATTCACCTGATTTAACTTTGGTTTCTGCATGACAACTGAAGAGGTTTTGAAGCTAGGACTTTTCTATTGTACAAGATTATAGTCCATATAATCTAATCGAAGATGGGTGACCTTGACCAAATTCCAAACGTCATAGAGCCACTTTACTTAATATGGTTTCGTGATTTCCGCATGGTAACCTGTACTTTAGAGCTATGACTTTATGTTGCACAGCTTTATGGTTCCCTATAAAGACTAGGTTGAGAATGAAGATGGGTGACCTTGATACAGTTTTCTGACATTGATGTATGATCAGCCTTCACTAATTTTGTAAGGTTATGAGTGCCGCATCTACCACCTTCAATAGGGTAGCGAGGGCAAGGGTAATGAGGGCGGGGGCATCTATGTTTTACAAACATATCTTGTTTCTGATATATTTTACACATTCTGTATAAACCATGGTAAAATGTTCTTATATTTATCGTTACCGTGTTTACATAATATCAGAAATGTGTTAAAATGAGGAAAGGACAATAGGACCTCAAATGTAGCTGTTTGCTGGAGATCGAATCAAGCTACGTTTCCAGGAAGTTTGAAACATTATTCATCTGATGGTGTGGGAGATGTCAAAAATTAATTGCAAAATATCACAGTGCCATTGGTTGAGCAAACTAAGGTAATGTAGTACCCAGAAATGTTCTAATGCAATTTCCAAGAGCAATTTCACAAGAGATTTTTAGGATTTCCCCCCCCCCCACACACACACAATAAGCAAAAAAAAGTTCATAAAAAATCACTTTGAGTTTGGCCATTTGAACAAAGTTGCTAAAGACCTACCAAAGGTATGTTGCCGCTAGTTTGAAGAGGATTGGGCCAATAATTTTTAAGAAGAATTAACGGAGAGCATCCATTAAATTCAGTCTCTGATGAGCATGGTGAACAGTGAAACCGGTCAGACTGTCGCTAATTATTAGCGGAATACAAACCAGCACATTTGCCTCCACAGCACTCGCCTGGTTTCACATTAAGAAGAATTAAAATATGTAAAATTGACAACAGAGGATAACAAGCAGAGGAGCACATTATGTAGAATAAAGTCATTTAAAGTTTAAATTTTCTTTTTCACCTTGCCCTTTTGACAGGGCATCAGGAGCAACTTTGTTCTTTTCTGACCTGTGGTTGACCTAAACCGGCTAGGTGTCCACTTTGGCAAATAAACACCTTCAAACTTTTGTTTGAACAGTCAGTTATGTGGCAAGAAGACTGAAACTTAGTTTTAATTTGGGTGATGTGTCTGAGCTAAAGCGTGCATATTGTAAGGTGTCAGAGCAACACACTCGTTACACTATATTCGTGTATATATGCATGTTTTCTTAATTGGATTGGCATGTTAGATATTGTTTTTGTTGTTTAACTGTATTGCAGCATGTCTACCTGAGTACATAGTCACATGTTTGTACATTGTATTGTCCTATGCGTCTTGTATATATCATTTTGTGCGTCTCCGTGTCTGGAGAACCCCTAAATTAGTTATATTTCATGTACTATTGGGTAATCCAGTGAAAATAAATATGTTTAAACTAAACTAAACACTACACTTGAGATACTGATCATGTAACTTTGAGATCTCTGTAGTGCCTGACAAGTTTCAGACAAAACAAAATGCGTGGCACACTGCAGTCTCATTCACCAGCTACCTGCAGTATCTTTTAACTTGTTATAATATAATAAAGTCAGCTGATTTAATAAGGAAATGGTGTGCATGTATTCAAATTTTGTGCTTGCTACATTGGAAACACTGACCTCTAGGGATGACCAAATTGTGGTCTCTCAAGACAGGTGGTCTCTCATAGGAGGTACATATAACAAGAAAAGTACTAAGCAAAGTAAGTTGAAAAGCAGTCTTCCAAGGCAGGTGGTCTCTCATTGGAGTGGTCTCTCAAGACAGGGATCACTGTACGACCAAGTCAGTAGCTGTCCTTGACATTGGTTGGATGCAGTACTCACTAAGGAAAGCTGTTGACCTGGGATATGTCATCGTGGTAGGTCTTATAGATAAAGTCTAAGCAAAAACATTTTCTATTTATATGAGATATAAATAAAAGTATATAAGCAAACAACAATTTACAAGAAAGGGTAATCCTTAACCCATTCCTGGTCAGGGTACAACTGAGTCAGTAGCTTTCCTTGGCACAGGTTGGGCGCATTGCATCGAACCAGTGTCAAGGAAAGTTATTGACCTAGGCCAAGTCCTCGTGAATGGTCTTGCATACAAATCTCAGCAAAAATGCTATCTAATAATGAGAAATTTAAGGGAAAACATTCAGGCAGACAACAATTTACATCTGGGAGCTTTTGGGTGATTTGAGTGGGAAAGGGTGAAGGGGCTAATTTTTAGACCAGGTCAAGATCTTTTCCTGGGGTAATGCACCCAAAAGGGTGCACAGAAAAGCTTTTGACCTGGAGCAGTTATTTTTTGCCAGGAAGCACAAATTTTACATGAGGCATGTTGGTACTCGAATGATATATAGGCTTTGGATGAGGCACTTGAAAGGTGGAATTGATATAACAATTGAGGATATGGGTGAGGCACTTGAAGGCAGACTTGATATTAACAATTCAGGTTAGTTTGAGTGCTCACCTGAAATGCTGATTTAGCTCATAAGAAATAAACTGTGTTTTTCCTGCTGTTCAAGGTAACAGCTTCTGCCATGCAAATGTGGTCTCGTATGGTGGGTACACTTTTGTGACACATAAAGGAGACAAAGAAAAATCATGTGTCTTGAAAACTGCGGTCTTAAAAATTTAAAGGGATAACTAATGACACAGTGGTCTTTATGATAGATTTTGCTGAATGTATGTCCTTAGTTGTGTACCATAATATTCAGAAAATAGATGTATATTCATATATTATAAAGCTACAAGTAATTAAAAAAAAAAACAGCTGGTAATTTTGCATACCAAATAGGACAAGAAGTCTTCATGAATGAGGTGTCTAGTCTGTTTATAACTTTTTTTTGTCAAACAGGAACATCTGTGTCAATTACAAACATGTGGGGGCGAGTAGGAATCTTAAACCTCAACAACATAAAGTTTTCTCATCAATATGATTATTTGAATTAATCTGGGAAATGTCTTTTTAAAAAATATTCACCCATTGTTCCCGGAACCACCCTTGTATCTGTAATAATGAGAATTATAAACACACAGATCACCAGTTTTAGGTAATTAATCAGTATACAGGCATGTGTTCTGTTGAAATGGCCAGCAAAATTGAATAATTCTGAATACATGTGCATGTATATTACAGAATCAAAGAGCTCAGTATTTAAAAAGTAAATATGTTGATGTATGTACAAAGTCCCCAGCTGGCAACATTTCCATGATTGGATACACCAGTTAATAATCTGGCACTGCGCTGGAGTCTACCAGTTAATAATATGGCACTGCATTCGAGTCTTCAGACATGTATGAAGTTACAAGGGTGATTTACAAGGGTGATTTAATGGGGCATTCTGTTACCTGACAGTTCATGTTCCCTGGTGGCTGTGTTTTGTCAGTTGTCATACCCAACACTTTTCATCTCGGGTGCTTGTCATATTGATGCAGATGTGGCTTCACGGGAGTACAGCTCGTTTAATCTTTGTAATACATTGTATATCGACTAGGTGCCGCGCAGGTGAAAAAATGCAGAATGTGCAGTCTGCCATGCACTTGTTTGCAGCCTCCACATGCGTGTCTGGTAGAGCTATTGTGTGCCCCCCGTGTAGTAGAGCTCCGGACCTCAGATCAGATTTACTGGCCAGCTCGCTGATTGGATGCTCGCTTTTAATTCAATGATATTCCTGGGATGTGGATAAGCAAGGCCAGCGAGCCCAGCAGCATGTTACATTGTAAGCTAGACAACACAAGAGGCAGCACTGTTGATAGATAAACCTGGAAGAGAGGATAATAATATTCTCCGGGATGGATCTGAGTATGAAGACACTGATGCAGCAGCAGCAGCAACTCTGTCAACAGAGAGTCTGTTGTGATCCAGTGCCTGCCTGGTAGGTACAAAGCTATCACCATATTTTTTGTTGTCAAGTTTGCTCTTTCTGGACTGTCCCGATTAGCAACAGGTGATACATACAGCCATTGATCTACATTTGTTCTTGATGGAATGGTCTATGGGAACAGGGAAGCCAGTTGTAAACAAAATATTCTGTTTTTTGACCAATGTAAATTGGTGAAATGGAGAAATGAGGATGTGATGCAATTGCTGGGGGCAGGTGGGTGGGAGAGTGAGAGATGTATGCCACGTCCTATTTTTTCACTGGAATGTTTAAGTTTCCATTCTTTGTCACTTTCATGTTTATAATTACGCAGTAAGGTGTTTGAAAAAAAAATGATATGCATTTGAAAAGCTGTATTCAGAAATAGGTGCAGCTGTGGATATGACATCATTTTGAATAATGAGAATGAGTAAGACTTACAAGTTGCTGGTACAGTACTGTGCTGCTGGTGGGTGGAAATCCCTATGTTATAAAAAACAATAGGGATATAGTTGAGCATATGGACATGCTTTATATACAGAGAATATGTTTACTTTGGTATAGTTTTTTGTCCACCTGCCATTGAATGTGGTAGCGGGGGACATAGAAATAGTAGGGATGGGGCTGTTGGTCCGTCCGTCCTTTGTGTCTGTCATGTTGGTCGGGTCCCACCTTCAGGACCGTCACAGCCTGTAGCCCATAAACCGTTTCAGTTAGAATAATGAAATTTACACCACAGATGTATCCTGTGCAGGGCATGTGGCCTGTGCCTTGTTGTTGACCTTGACCTCTTTTCAAGGTCATAGGGCTCCTGAAGATTTTAACATGCGTATAGTTACTTTTGTGTATATATTAGTGCTGATAAATTCTCTAAGTCTTGCCATTATAAACCAGAACTTTTTATACAGTATGTGTTTATGTATTTGCTGACATTTCATGTTCATGCCTTCTTTAAACTCAAGTGGGTGGTTTTCATTAAATACAACGAAAAGGCAAGCAGCTGTCATCACATAAAAAGCATGTCTGGGAATTTAAGGCTGCGAAACATGCTTGATTGTTTACTGCTGATGGCCCGTTGATAAATTCATTCTGCTGGTGAAGCCTGGATTTTCAAATTTTAAATGGAGTGTGATCATGTGTTGATTAATTTATAGGTTTGGACATAGACAGTGACTGGATCATCTATAAAGCATAGAAAGCTTGGGTTGTGATAAATTGTTTTTGGTTCAGAACGACATTCTGTTCCTGTTTGCATAGTATCAGTTCTGACCTGTTTTGGTTTGCTAGAGTTCAGGCCTGCTCTCAGTACATGTATTGAAAGCCATCCTTCACATGTTATTAAGAACAAAAGATTTGCATAAATTCTTTATTAGAAGTTCTGGTTATCTCTCCGAAGCTACACCCCTTTTAGAGGCTGCAAAACCCAACTTTAGGCATCAGCTTGACGATAATACACCTTCAATTCTGGGCAAGTCACTACCAGAAGCTGCACCCAGAATTTTGGTTTGGTCATTACATTGAGTTGTAAATGTACAAGGGGGTATCAGAAAGTTTCTGGTTAGACCCACGTTAGTGAAGTGTGACAAACACAAAAGTTTTAAATCAGTTGAATTTACTTCTTAGATGATCACATGCAGAAAAATCTATGTATACGTTCACCAGTATGATTTAAACTCTCATTTTCAGAAACAGCTCTATGCACCCTCCAGAAACAATGGATTCCTTTCATAAAATTAACACCAAAGATGCGTTAGGCCAAGGGAACAAACTTTGTATTATGTTGTGTGACCTTGACCTATTTTTGAAGGTCAGTTAGCACTTACGTAAAAGATGTTTAATTCAATATGTTCAGAAAGAGTAAAGGTTACAATACCAAAGGTACCACAAATGAGTGTGATATGAAAGTTTGAAGTTGTATAAAGTGGATGAACTACTTTCTGATGGTTATGGAGGGAATGCATTTCAGCAATTTTTTTCTTTTTTTGTTTTGTTTATAGCTATTCAGTTACATGCCAGCAGAGCATTAGACCCATGGGCCTCTTGTAGCAGATGTTTGCACCAATTGCAGAATATTTTGACATGTGTTGTCGCAACAACAGTATGTTGTATCATATAAAAGCAGATTCATTTTAATTTTGCAAACCTTTTAAAGATTTCCGTGTTGTTCATGTTGAAAGCTTCAGTTTAAGACTTCCCCTTCTGCATGAGCCCTGTTATCTTCATATCCCGTGTGAAGAGTGCCCTGTTTCAATTAAAGTGTCCTGCCCTCTGCAAAAGCTGCAGAGACCACTGATGTAGTTTATGAAAGACAAGAGATTAAACTCAAAAGTTTTCAAGCTTGGCTTTGGAACTGAGTTGCTTTGGTCAAAGTGACTGCAGTGGCAGCATTTGTAGAAACAAAATACATGTAATTGGATTATGTTGAAGGCAACACATGGCTGCGAGCCAAGAGGGTTTTATCGTGTAATCTTTAGTTGTTTCATCATTCACCATTTTGTTGATACCAGGAAGGTAATTTTCTCCCAAGGAAACCTTTCATGGTGCTGTGTGGCTTTGTTTTTTCTAAAATGTTGCTTTGAACAAGTCATTTTGTCCAAGGTAAATTGCTTTTCCTGCAGATGGATGCTAACGGATGATAGCCTGAAGCTTCATTGTTAGTTGGACCACTGGCGCTATCTTAGTTAAGAGTCAGATTTAGATTTTTTTTTTTTATGCCAGACATCATGTGCATACAAAACTACTGAGGTGCAAAACTACTGAGGTGCATACAATTAGTGTCAGGTAAATCATCCTTAAGGCTTCTTTAAACCATAGATGTGCACCTAAGATTACTAATTCTTCACAGATAAACAGTGGTTTGAATGAGTCTTGTTTGACGTACATGATTTACAGATAAAAAAAGGACAAAAAAAATAAATAAATGGGACTTTTTGTGTTCTGTTCATCTCCTGCCACACATACGACAAGTAAATGAAGTACGTCATCAGAGTTATTTCTATCTTGTAGAGCTTTGTACGAAGCTTAAACACAACAAATGAGTGCACTTGCTGTGTGCAGCATATGTTCAGGAAACATGCAACAATTGACAATTGCTGGAAGTTTGTAACGAGTGCAGTTCTTTAGGTATTCTGATCAGATAGATTAGATAGTGTGAACTGTGATAGAATTTAATGACCTTTTCTTTGGTACATCCAAGACTTGTTGAAATGAAGTGCGAGTCAGAACAGTTGTCCTTATATACGAGTACATTGGTTTGTTTGCTCATTGGCCCCAAGTCTGCTTCATGCTGATTAACAGCTTTAAATAAAAAGCTGGCAAAATAAAATGAATTGTATCATATAGGTGAGAGGGGGTAGGCCTATTCTATGGTTATTGTGACCTATTTAAAGTCAATTTGACGTTGTTACCCCAATAGCTTCCAAGTGCCTGGATGGATTCTCAAATTTGGTAAAGAGGTGAATTTTGACATAAAGAATAGCTTAATAGATTATCAGTTCACTGTGACCTACTTTTGCATATATTCTGATGTACTTACAGGCAATTTGACTTTGTTACTGCAATATGTCTTCAAAGTGCCAGAATTGATTGTTCCCATATTTGGTACCGAGAGATATTATGAGACAAGATAAGCTGGTCAGATTTTTAGGTCCCTGTGACCTATTTTGCAGTTACTGTGACCTATTTTGCTTTGTGACTATGATATGTTGAAAGTGTTTGGATGGATTCTTTTCAAATTTAGTATAGAGATGCATTATAAGACCAAGATTGGCTGATTAGGTTTGGTGACAGATGGTATGGTTACTATGACCTTTTTACAGTCAGTTTTACATATTGTTACTGCAAGATGTTCCAAGTACCTGGATGTATTCTTCCCAAATTTGAAACAGAGACACATTACAGGACAAAGATAAACTGATAATATATATTTTTTTCAAGTCACTGTGATATATTTTTGGCTACTGTGACCTATTTACTGGCAATTTGACTCTCATCACCGCAATATCTTCAAAGTGCCTTGATGGATTAATGTCAGATTTGGAAAAGAGATGCATTCTAGGGAAAGCTATGGCTGATTACATTTTTCAGGTCACTGTGACCTCACTTTTGGTTACCCTGACCTGTTTGCAATTAATTTGGCTTTTATACTGCAATGTCATTAAAGTGCCAGGAAGGATTTTGTTGAAATTTTATTCATCATTGTTATGAATAGACAACATTGTTAGAATCCCACTTCTTTGCAAAACCTTCATGGGTCACTTTAGAGCAAAGGCGGATTTGTCCTATTTGGTGGGCATTGGGGGCAGTAAAGATGTAAAGTGGGAAGGGAAAGGTAGCTAGTGGTTGCTTGCTGTCATGCTCTCTGTTTTTTTTTTTTGTTTTTTTTTTTGTTTCTGTTTTTTTTTTTTTTTTGGGGGGGGGTTGTGTGTGTGTTTCTTGGTTCTTAAAATATCCTTATCATTGATTGTCTTGAAATTACTAATTGAACCAAAGGAATTTGTGTTACCAGCAAAAGAAATTTATGTCAAGCTGGTTATACAGGAAACATCGTTTTGGTAAATGGTAAATGATGAATAGAGGAGGGTGAAGTATGGAGCCCTAAGGTGCACCATTTGAGATGGGTTGAACTTGGGACCTGACGTTATTTACTTCTGCAAATATTTAATGTATTGATGTTGATTTTGTGAATAGGTTTTGAACCAGCTTGTAACAAGAACTTCATTTCCAAAATAAAATTTTGTGATCTATTGTATCAAAGGCCTTTGAAAGGTTCTGAAATACTCTGTGAATGGTGTGGTCATCTGAAGCATGAACTGTTGCATTTTAGTCTATCCACTTCCAGGAATTTTTCAGCTAGTACTACATTGTCAATGTACTTTCTCAGAAGAAAATAAAAATGAAGAACTACTGTACCATACCATACCATACCATACCATACCATACCATACCACACCACACCACCCTACCCTACACTACACTAATACTATACTTATGCTTCCCAGTGCACCTTCTTCCTCATCTGATTTTTTTTTTTGGGGGGGGGGGGGAGTAGCAAGGAAAAGTAAGTTATATATTTGTTAAAGTTGATTGCTCTTATGTGATTTCAGTCAAAACATTTTGAATGGGAAGTATGGATCAAACGTGAGAATGATTTTCACATGTAAGCTCCATAGCTTTCCTTTCCTTGGACTGGAAGCTACAGGCAGGGTTTCATGTTGTGGATTGTATGAGATAAGTTATTTCACTCAGGATGGTGTGCGGAGAAGGCTGGTTTCCATGGAGTTTGAAGCATTGGTTGTCTCATACTGTGACAAGAATAAAAAACTTCCAGAATTAAAACAGAATATACAAGCACCTGCTGTGTGTTGCCACCCCATCAGGCACGAAAAAGTGTTCACATAGGGCAGGTGACAGGTCACTGCAGGGAAATTTACAAACAACCTGACTCATGTCCAAGTTTAGTGGCCACAAAAAGCAGTGTGGCAGTTCACAGCAGTGGTTGCATACAGCATGTACCACTGCATTATAGAAACAAGAGGGCTGTGTGAACTGCCCATGCTCAGCTGACCTAGACATTCATCACACTTGCAGCTCTGTGAACTTGGGAAAGAATCAAGGTCACCCGTGTTCTGAGTAAGTCTGACCTTTATAGAAGAACACTAACATGTGCAACATCAAGGTTCAAGTAATTCTCAGGTTATAATGAAGACTAAAATTCATGTATGTTGCACTGTGACCCCAGACATGAGGTCAAGGTCATTCATGTCCTGTCTGAGCATGACCTTCATACAAAGACATTAACATGTGCAGCATCACGGTACTAACTCAAAACAGATCTCAAGTTATCAAGTAAACAGTAAATTTTGTGTCAGTTGTCCTGTGAATAAGCATTAGAATGCCGATTGACTTACATAGTAATCAATAGGAAAGCTGCATTGACTGATAAATACCCGAATTAAAAATCCTTAAAAATCAGGAATCCAAAGCAGTGCCACCTACTAAACAATTTTGTTTGACCCTTCCACAAGAACATATCCATCACATTTCAGCTTAATCTGAGTGACGGTTCTGAGAACAAGTGAAAAATAACAAAACCATACAAAAAATTCATAAAAATAGTAGGAAAAAAATTGCAGTGCCACCTGGCGAAACAATTGGGAACTAGGTGTCCCTGGGAGTGTCCATGTACGATACCACAGCAATTGGGTGAGCGGTTTCAGAGGAGAAGAGTTTGCCCCAAAAAAGAACAACAACAAAAAAAAGAAATCATTAAAAATCCAAAAATCAATAGAGCATGACCATTTGAACAAACTTGGTAGAGATCTGATCCACCCAAGGCATATCCCCACCAAGTTTGAAGTAAATCTGGCCAAAATAGAACGTTTGTAAAGATTTTTGAAAAAAAAATCATAAAAAAATCCAAAAATCATTGTAACATGACCATTGGAACAAACCTGGTAGACACCCACCCAAGGTACATCCCCATCAAGTTTGAAGCAGATCTGGATGATGGTTTTGGAGAAGAAGTTGAAAATGTACATTAGCATTAGAATACCCATTGACTTACATAGTAATCAATAGGAAAGGTGCATTTACCAAAATGTAGCCTAATTAAAAAAATCGTTAAACATCAGGAATCCCCAGCATTCCCACATAGTAAATAACATTGTTTGACCCTTCCACAAGGAACATATTCACCACGTTTCAGCTTAATCTGAGTGACGGTTCTGGGGAAGAAGTAGAGAATAGCTATAGCACACACACACAAAAAAAATCATAAAAAATTAGCAGGGCCACCTGGTGAGCAAATAAAGAACAAGGAGTCCCTAGGTGTCTTCCTGCGTGATATCAAAGCAATTGGGTGAGCTGTCTCGGAGAAGATTTTTTAGGATTTGTCCAAAAAAAAACAAAAAAAAAAATCATTAAAAATCCAAAAATCACTGGAGCATGACCGTTTAAACAAACCTGGCAGAAACCCACCCAAGGTACATTGCCACCAAGTTTGAAGTTAATCTGGGTGACGGTTTTGGAGAAGAAGTCGAAAATGTTTATTACCATTAGAATGCTGATTGGCTTCCATAGTAATCAGTAGGAAAGCTGCATTGACCGATAAGTACCCGAATTGAAAAAATTGTTTAAAATCAGGAATCCGCAGCATTCCCCTATAGTGAAAAATTTTGTTTGACCCTTCTTCAAGGAACATCTACCATGTTTCAGCTTAATCTGAGTGATGGTTCTGGAGAAGTTGAAAATAGCTATAACACACAAAAATTCTTGAAAAATTAGAAAAAATTGCAGCGCCACCTGGTGAACAAATGAAGAACTATGAGTCCCAGGGAGTATTCCTGTGTGATATCAAAGCAAACTTGGTAGGCACCCACCCAAGGCACATCCCCACCAAGTTTGAAGTGGATCTGGGAGATGGTTTTGGAGAAGTCGAAAATGTGAATTGTTGATGGACAACAAACGGAGGACCATAAGATAAGCTCAGCTGACTGACAAGTCAGCTGAGCTAACAAAGTTGGGATGGTACGGTAGAAGCAGTTGGCCAAATGAATTAGCTGTAATGGACTGCTCTTCCATCGAAACCTTTGCATGATTACCAACCAGAACTAGTGCTGCTCTCAAGTGGCCATTCGCAAGAACACCAACTTAAACTGCATTGTGCAAATTTAAAATTATATATTTCAGATCTATATAGATGACAAATTCTGAACACCCTAGCTTATAATGCCTATGATGACATAATGCCAACCAAATAGAGTTAAAGTAACAGGTTTACCATCTTGTAGGTCTCTTTAGTCCAATTTGCTCTGACCTTTTGGGGGTGGGGAGGCACAAGCCAGGCAGCGCGTGGAGTTTACTGCCTATTAGATACGAACTTAGCAACCCATATACACAGAGCATATTAACTGCCCTCACAGCTGTACCTTTGCTTTAAGTGGGTGGACTACCGTTTTTGAGGTGAAATTAAGTCGTGCACGTTGAATTTAAATTGAGTCAATTGTACTATGCTTGACATGGATTTGGTATTAACCTACACCAGAGTAATCCATCGAATGGGAGCATGCTGTTGTGGCCGGGGTCATCAACAATTTTCCTTCCAAATCTTCTCTATGAATAAAAAATTAAGGGATGGTTCAACATTATCATCATTTGTGAATTAGTACTAAGGATACTAAATTTCATGACCCCCCTCCCTCCTCCCAAATTAGTTCCATAAAATGATGATTTCCCCCAAAAAATCATATCAAAATTGCACAAAACAGGCCAAAAATTGACCATCATTTTCCTTATTCTGTGAAAGTGGACAGACCCATTTAACCCCCTCCCCCCCCCCCCCTCTTGCGTACTGTAAGTACTAATTCAAAAATATTGAAAATGTTGAACCATCCCTACTGTAAGGAGACAAAAATCAGTCTGTTGTCATTTTTGGTCAGTGTGAGGGAAAGAATTAACCAATCTAAAGTTAGTACCAAGGACAACAGTTCAGTATTCTGTTTTCTTTTCTTATTCATCAACTCGACATTTTTGGGACTCAAGTTTGTCAAAACATTTTGCTGTGTCCAGCTGCACCTTAAATGTCAACAGAGTCATGTGCTTCAATTTATACATTTCCACAGGGGCACTGCATGGAGCACCGTGGCACTCTACATGGAACACTATAGCACTCTACATTAAGCACCATGGGGCACTCGATGCACTCTGACAATATTGTTGAAAAGTTGGTCGTGATATGTCGTGGTACAAATGTGCGATAGCAGAAGCTGAGATATTTATCTGAGTTATAGCAATCAAGTTGTATGCCAAGAAGTAATGTCTGCCCTAGAATATACAATAATGATGTTGGTTTTATTAATTTTATGACGATTCCTTGGAATTACAATACTGAACATACATATTAACCCTTCCTGGTTAGAATAAGACTGATTTAAGAGTTTTCTTCATTATGGGTTGGGGACATGTCCCCTCAGCCCCTCAACCCTCCTCCCCTCTCTCACCCCCCCCCCCTCCCCAGCAGAATTTTTAGATAACCAAGCAGAATGGTGCAATCTGAGGACAAAATCAGTTCACTTCTCTGCATAATATTGATTCAAGAGATACCCACATAGTAAAAATATTTCCTCAGGCAATCACATCACATGCCGATTTCCTCACCAACAAAAAAAAAAAAAAGTTATGTCATTGACATCACATGCTTATAATACATAAAAGGGCTGATCAATATTAAAAGACCCAAAATTTGTAGCAACTGAACAATTCTGGGCCGAATATGATGAAACCGGGATGGACAAGACAAGGTCCTGAATCCGGAATGGTTGGCAGCCCTGTGGATGTGCAAAATAAATCAGGGAGGTCGAAGGAAAAGACTTCATGTGTCATGCTGCTGGTGCGAGCATGCAGCACAGGTTTGACGTCAGGATAAACTGTTTGTGCTTGCATTTGTGTGTCAACAACGCTGTCATCCTTGGGTGGAACGTCTGCATGTGCTTCGAATAAAATGAAAATGAGAAAAATTGTTTATTGCAGTAGGACAGTGCTTACTCACAAAACTATATGTGTGCAGCTCTTATGAAGCAGAGGCTTCTGTCTGCACTTAATGCTGCAGGAGATTTCACTTCACAAACCTCAAACAGGAGTACATGTTTCGAAACAGCATTGTAATGTGAAGTTGCATATTTAGTGCTCCTAATCTGTTGGTCCTCCTGTGCTGTCACAGATTTCGTGATCTGCAGTGGCTCAACTGTCTATTTGAAATATTAATGTCCAATGAGGAGAAGGAAAAAAGGACGGTCAGTCATGGACACATAAAAGATGTGCCATCTGGGGAAGAGTTAGCCTTTAACCCTTGGTTTAAACATATTTTATGTTTATACATTTCAACCTTTAACCCTTTCCCCTTAAATCGACCAAAACCGGCTGGTGGTCAAATGTCGTCTGCTTCAGTGTTTTCAACTAATTTCAACAGTTATGAAAAACAATTTGACTGAGAAATGTACATGAGACTTATCAAGATCACATGCCCCAGGTCAACAACTTTCCTTGGCATGGGTTGGGCACTTAGTGCCCAACCCATGCCGGAGAAAGTTGTTGACTCAGTCTTAATTCAAGGGGGAAAGGGTTAAGGATGAAATAATTTTTCTCACAGACTGTGACCAGTGGTGAACCATGTTGGAAAATACTCTTTGTATCCACATGGAAGAGTTCTGTCTGATGGATTTCTGTCATATTGGGATCATAGTTGAATGCGAAGTTAGAGAGACATACAGGGCCAAATCAGAGTTGATCTAATGCATGAGGCCACAGCTTCAACCTAATACAAAGCTCTGGCAATGTTGATGAAATGCGTTGGTGACAACCCAACAACAGATTTAATCATAATTACCGTAATTACATTGTAAATTCCACGTAAGCTGCAGTTGTGCCATTTAAAACTAAATTGTAATTGTTTTTGTTTCAAGATGTTTACAATGTGATGTTGTATAAGATAGATTTTTGGGGAGTCATACTAATATTTTAAAATTTCACTGATCTTGTGCCAGCTGTAGTCTCGGGAGAACAATCTCGACCACAGTGAAACAGAAATATATATGTATGTCTATAAATAACTTAAGAGATGGTCACCAGTCAGTGATAGGATGGACACAGCGAATGTAGATCATGGCTAATGGATTTGGGATGTTGATGACACAGAAATTTTGCAAGACATACATGTATGGCCTCTTTGGAATAAATAGGTAATGGTGAAGAAGATTTTCTTTTGACATGATACAGTCTCCAGTTGTGTGTTCTTCTCTTCAAGTGAGATTTAAACATAATAAATCACACACTTCCTCAGTCACATTATACCCAAATCACACCGGCACAAATGGGCTATTAGCACGACATTTAATGTGTCTACATGTTATAATGTGAATTCTGTATTAATTAATAGTATATATTAATTTATATATTGAATACATTGAATATATTGTGCGCTCATTCGTAGTGCAGGACATGAAACCAATAGAAAAAAGATGTTCACCTTGCAGTAGCCATGCAACACTTACTCGAGCTTAGATCATTATGACCCCTTCTCAATCCGACAGGACTGTGTATTTCAGGAGTATTATCACATATGTTTCATTCCTAATACTTCAAAGAATACTTTATACTGATGATTTTAAGCATAAAAAGCAAAGTTCAGTACTCTGTGTCATTGTGGTCGCTCACTGTCTGGCTTCTCAGCTAGGTGTTGATTGGTTAAGTCACCGGGAGGACGAGGAGGACGGGCAAGATAGTGGTTAACACATTGCCTGCTAACACCCAAGACCAGCTGGTAGCATAATAAGCAGAGCCATGTAAATGAGGCACCTTCTGTGGGCGGAGCATATAGCGGCGTAACAAAGCTAGACTACAAGCCATTTCAAAACAATCCGGTACTGATCAACTTTTTGCTTAAAATACGGCTTATGGATGAAGGTAGATGGAAATTGATTCCTGCATATGATGAATCTTTGGTATTACTTACACAAAACATCTGAAAACTGCAAAAAGTCAGTTTGAAGGCATTTAACCTGACGCACATCCTTAAGCCATGTGCCTGCCACAAATGTGACTGAAACATTGAGAACTTGACCAAAAATATTATTGGGTTCTCATGAGTGACATACCGTCTGCCTATGGCAATCATGTTCAGCCAATCTGTGGTCAATATATTTATGCTGGCAGTGCTGCCCTTTTGCAGTGGTTATAAAACATGTCAAGCTGTTTACTGCAAATCGTGACTGAAGTGAGAAATACTCTATTTGTACGCACATAAGTTTTCAGTGATAACAGGCACTGATTCTCACATGAATTAAGTTGCCATTTATTTTATAACTCCTACAATAAAATAGCATCATTCACAGAACCCCAGAAAAGGAAATAGTAACGTCATTGATACATTGTGTAACTCCACTTTCCTGCTTTGGTGCTCAGTTTAACAGCACTTTCCCTAAATGTAACTTGCAGTTGTGCTATTTGTAACTCAACTTTACCAAATTGTCTTAGTGCTATGTGTAACTCAACTTTATTATGTGTAACTTGCCTTTTTTTGGTTTGCTTTATTTCACTCTCCCAAGCATAACTTGTGTTTGTGCTATGTGTAACTCAGCTTTCCTTAGCATAAGTTATCTATTTGCTGTGTGTTAATCAGCTTTCGTATTATAGTGTAACTTCCGTTAGTGCTATCTGTAACTCCACTGCAGTAAACTTTTTCTGTATATTGACTGGAGTAACTCCACTGAGCTACCTTTAAATATCTCGGAACATTTGTGTTGTTTTCTGCATGCTCTTTGCCAAAAGCACAAAGATAATTTAGCTGTGGACATCAGCTCTTAAAACTGGTGTTCCGGTCTGCATCTCCATACAGATATTAAATCTGACTCATGAAATTTTTGTTCATAAATTTATATGAAAAGGGGCCAGTGGATGAGAGTATGGACATAAGTGAGGCAGGTAAAGGATTCCATACTGGAGGACTGAGCATTTTTATTTACCGTACTTGCATGCTGAAAGCTGCTTTATTTTCAGTACTGGTCATCGTTTCTATTTTTGTGCTGATGTTGTGACACAATTACCAGTGAAGGCCATTTTAAGCTACCATGTGTCAACCACTGGCATCTTGTATGCCTTTTTTTTTTGTTTTTTAATTTTTACATGTTTTTCTAGGTGATAATCATGACATATATGTGTCAATAAAGTCATTTCATTTTCCATGATGTTTGTGATTATGTGCTGTTCGCATGTGTGTTAAGCTGAATGACAGTGGTGAGTTAGTTATCTGACGTCAGGGTTGTCTCCACCAATCCATTCATCTCAACAATCCAGAATAAATGCTTGGTTACATAACATTTCTGATTAATGAGGTTCGACTGTAGTCCTCAATTAGGGCTTGGTCAACTTAGAAGATGGATGACCTTGACCAAATTCCCAAGGTCACCAGGTTGGTTGGTTGGTCGGTAGAGAGACTGTGTTTTTTTCAACATAACTCAAGAAGTTTTTGAGATGAGACTTTGATAGTGCCCAGGTATATACTCATATATAAGGGCTAGGTGAAGTATGAAAAAAAATATTGTAATTATGTCTGGGTGCCAACCCAGACATTTTGTTTTTCCAAGAATTCTCTCTCTCTCTCTCTCTCTCTCTCTCTCTCTCTCTCTCTCTCTCTCTCTCTCTCTCTCTCTCTCTCTCTCTCTCTCTCTCTCTCTCTCTCTCTCTCTCTCTCTCTCTCTCTCTCTCTCTCTCTCTCTCTCTCTCTCTCTTTCTTCTTTCTTTCTTTCTTTCATTCTTTCTTTCCTCCATATAATTTATCCAGAGCTTTTCTCAGACACCATGCAAGCTACAATGTTTAAAACTTGGCACGGTAACAGAGTTAGTAGGGAAGTTGACTATCTGACTTTAGACACAAAATTTTAATGGGCACATATAGGTTTGTGAAACCCACCAATATAATGGACAGTATATGAAAGTTGTAGAATTTGACATGCTAATAAGGGGCATTCAAAAATTTAAAAGTTTAATATCTCCAAAACTGTTATAGAGAGAGATGCCATTCCAACTTCAGTTTGTGGGTTTGTGGCAAAGACGCATCCAACGAAGTATGAACCAAAGTTATCGGATTTTAACTTGTGCAAAAATTAGGTGAATATGCAAAATTTAAATCTTGAATAGCTATCATAGATAGAGGTGCCATTCCAACTTCAACTTATGGGTTTGTGACATAGCTGCATCCAATGAAGCATGATCCACAATTGTACAATTTTAATTTATGCAACTAAGATGAATACAAGAAATTTAAATCGTTGAATAACTTCAAAACTATTATACATAGAGGTGCCATTCCAACTTATATTTGTAGGTATGCGACATAATTGCATCCAATGAACCATAACCCAAAGTTGCAGGCTTTTAACTTATTAGGCAAATGCACAAAATTAAAGTTAGACAGGGCCCACTGAACATGCAAGCCTGCCATCAGTTCAAAAGTATTACAGATAATAGTGTCATTCAAACTTCACTTTATAAGTTTGTGACATGACCTGATCCAATAAACCAAGGACCAAAGTTGTAGTGTTCTAATTTATGGAAATTAGCATACTACACAAAATATAGTTTATGTTGAACAATGGCAAAGTGTAGCATTTCTAACTGTTCTCACTTTGAAGGCACCCAGACAGATTTGCTGTCAAGCAAATCTTCTTTTCTAGTTAATATTTATTTCTGCTGTAGAATGTGGTACAACGTAAATTAGATTGATTTTTTGTTCTCTAAAGCATCTTGCAATCCCCCTACACCTCCTACATGTATCTGAAACTATGTGCCGTAGCCACAAATGCACAACCCCGATATTTTCCATTCTGAACGGAGTATTATGTTCATTGTCTATTGCAGTTTTTGGCTCAAACCATTGTGTGGCATTTGAGCTTAGCATCCAGGGCAGCACAAAGCCCGTCTTGATGCAAAAGATGTATGTCAATTAATGAGAGTGAAGTTCCATAGAGGCATTAACCTACTGTGGTTGAATATCATGCTGATCCCACGGCAGTGATGGGGAAGCCATGTGCCGGTATTATCAGCAGGTTGCCTGTACTGGCCCACCCTTTGTGTTCACCTGTTTCTGTATTCTTGTCTATGACACCATGTATGTGGTATCAGGGTTCTGGCAGTGTCATTTATGTTCTAAATTAAAAATAAAAGCTTACTGTCATCAAATTCAGGTAGATTTAGTAATTGTACATGGAGTTTCTACATGACTGTAATCACTGTGGCCAGGTGACTTTTGAGTAGCTGTAACCTGTTCATTCCCATTGTACATATATAGAACGGCCTCTTTTTCAGGAATGTAGTATATTTTGCATTTGTTTATCAATACAAGTTGACTGTAAATATACTTATTTCATATGTCTTAAGTTTCATGGTATTCAAATTTCAGTCATTTAAGTGAAGTTTAACTTTCACTATTATGGACATGTTGCTTATCAGACCTGTTCCAGTGTTTATGTTTTTTGTCGTTTAGTACCGTCAGCAAAATATGTGAAAATAAAAGTACAGTTAAATTAAGTGAATTACCTGCATGTCTGAGGGATGCATGTATACATTAAGTAGCAGCTGCATGTATCCATATTGTCTGCATCCAATTCAGGGGCATGGCATAGCCAGACGTAGCAACAGTGTATTTGTCAGGTATGACAGTCACTCATTGCTGCTGCATCGTGGACTACAAATTTGACAGAAGACACAGCACAGTTGACTGTAATGAAACTGTTGTCTGATATGACCCGACGCCGGCCACAGTATTACATTAGTTCTAGGGCCCGGGCATTGCTTTGCAGGGCTGACACCCTTCTGTTACCACAGTAAGGTCCACAGTTAAGTACAAGACTTGTGTTTCGTGTGTTTCAGGGTGACAGTGGAGATGGACCGCATTGACGAAGTGCAGAATGGACCTCTCTCCAAGGTCAGTTTGTACCCAACACTTATATCAAACAAAGCTGAAGTCTGTGAAGTATTGAGCTAGAAAAAAAACAAAACAAAAACACGCTGAAGTTTAGTAATCCTCTGTTTATTTTGAGTATTTACACTTTTTTTTGGGGGGGGGGAGGGGGCGTGGGCAGTCACGCCCTAATGTCAGGGAAAGATTTAAAATCACCAATTTCACAGTTATACTAAACACACTGTGTTAAAAATCTGTGATGTTGTGCTTTCATCTGTAAATTGTCACAGCGTTGTGATATTTTAAGGTTTTCCAGGTAAATCTGGGGGTGAAGGGTGTGGGGTGTGGGGTGTGGGGAAGGAGGATAGTAGATTCACAAAAGTGTGGAAAAAGAGACTTGCATATTGCTTCAATCACTACCAACCATGTCAACACTCACTACAATAAAATAATGATAAAGGAGTTGACCCATAAAGTGCTGATTTAAGACTGAGTCAACTGCTTTCCTCTGGGCTGCCTGCAAAGTGCCCAGAAGAAAGCTGTTGACTAAGAATACTTTTTTGCTTCAGACTAGGTTTGCTGGTATTTGAATGAAAGGTATCTTCATGAGGAATTTGAATCTTTTAACCATGATATATTCAAGGGTAATTTGGAAACAACTATAGCAGTGATTAGCACTTTAAGGGGTGTTCCATTCCACCCCACCCTCCTCCTTGTGCGTGTATGGTTGTTTTAACCACAATTGAAAAGAATCCAGATATTACAGTTGCAGTCTTTTGTGGGTCATAGTAATTTCAATCATGAAATCAAAATGTGAATCAGACAGAATAAATTAGTGTTCATGGTGTTCAAAGGCCCAGTTGTCACAACAATTCCTGCTCTTGTTACAGCCACAAAAGCGGCCACTCGACACCGCAGAGGAAAGCTCCAGTCGCTCTCCCAGCAAGCGTATCAAGACAAAAGTGCAGAATTACCAGGCTCCAAGCACCACCCCCAGAGCCTCCACATCCAAGGCCAAACCAGCACCTGGAGTCAAGGTGCTGCTGTTTAAGCGAGGAGCATTTCTTGCTGTCCGAAATGAAGAAGGTAGGAGAGAGAAAACATGCTGGTCACCTGCGCGATGTTGGTTTAG
This sequence comes from Hermodice carunculata, assembly GCA_964020975.1. Classification (NCBI taxonomy): domain Eukaryota; kingdom Metazoa; phylum Annelida; class Polychaeta; order Eunicida; family Amphinomidae; genus Hermodice; species Hermodice carunculata. The sequence goes on along the minus strand of OZ026615.1, from coordinate 6,294,486 downwards.
TTTAAACAAATTTTTTTTACACAAAATTTTTTTACACTTTAGTACACAGGCTAATTCATACAAACAAAAACAAACTGCACAATTGCGAATAATTGCCATGCCCTTTGTAAATCCCTTTCATAGATGAAGATGATGTTGCTGACAACAAAGCATGAGACGCGCATGATGTGGTTGAACAGTAAATTAAGGACAGCAACCTTTACCTGTGGTCATAAGCAGTTTGTTATTGTGCGATTTACTGTGCCCTCAAAGACTGACTCAGGGGTGATGGCTTTCCATTGTGTAGTTCAGGCACAATGCTTACAACCCATGCCAAACAAACCAGTTACCTTGGTCATGCAGGTCATGTTAGGTCTCATCTAGAATTCCGAGCCAGAATGTTTTCTATCAATATGACATTTAAGTAAAAACATGGGAGAAGATGACAGTTTATATAGCCGGACCTTTAAGTTTGATTTGAGCTGCAGTATTCAAACAAAGGCTTGTTTGGTGCTCTGAGACAAATTACTCATCTGATCGACCAAGCTGTAGGACAAATGATTTGTCCAAATTTTACATGTAACACAACTAGAACGTGCAAAACAGTAGGCTGCTTTTGCAAGATTGGCTGTTTGCAGATGGTTAAAAAAAATCCTTATTTTTAAACCCTAAGTGGGAAAAGGTTAACAGTTTTCATAACATTTTTTATGCCGCCAAAGGCATATGCCCATAGTGTACTGTTCATTTCTTAATGTGACCTTTGGCCATCAAGATGACACCCCCCCCCCAAAAAAAAAATTGCCTGCATATTTGAAATGACATCCACCCCAGAGCTTGATAGAGAAGTGATAAAAATGATAAAAGAAAGAAAAGTATGAAGTCCTTGTGATCTCTGCTGATATGAGTGAAATTCTTCTCAAGCATGCACTAAGCTCTTTGTGAATTTTGCCACCATCATACACGACATTTATTCTGTCATTTCTAATTTGTTGTGGAATGGAACATTCACAATTAAAAGGGAGATAACGGTTCTGAACCTTGCTTTCATAATGCTCAAGTTTACAGTCTGACATAGCTCAACACAGGTTTACACGTTTCAAAGGCAACACAATACAAAATGCTAAATACTGTCTACTTCTCAATGCAACTAAAATAACCTGCAAAAAAAGGGTTTTCTTCCATACGTAAAGCATTTTATCCATATACCGGGAATTGCTTTGGTATCACTGTGTTCTCATTTTTGCTTATTTTGCTTCCAGAACTGTGAAAATGAAAAAAAAAAACAGTGAAATAATATTCCAGCATTGTTTGAATAGCAGCTATGTCCAAAATGGTGAAATAACAGTGAAATGTCAAAAATACAAAAACTGTGATAATTTATGGTAATACAGATTTCAGTCTCACACATACCCCTTGTATTATTACCCAGCCAATAACATAGCTCCCTGTCTGTATAAAACAGCTTTAAAAGGTGTGACTTGTGTAGTGGAGGTGGCCAATCATGTTTGCTGGGACTACTTTTTGTTGTAAAATTGTAGTAGTCACATTGTAGTAGTCATGCGACTACTATGGAGTGCCATTCATAAGAGTGCAGAGTAAGAAGCCTGTTTGCAGTTTTAGTGCATGAATAAAAGTTCCATGTTTATGAAAGTTGGTCTCCCAAAATGGCATCACCTGAGAATCTCCTGTCGCTGGTTGACCATGACCCACTTTTCAAGGTCACACTGTGGTCATATTGAAAGTGGATGACCTATTTTTTTTAACTACATTATTTTTGACTCTGCAAAGCTTATTTTCCTTGTACATCTTGGGTATGGTTGATTGTAAGCCCATGGTTATTATCAAAGATGAATAGAAAAGTACCTATGGGCTCTCCTTTAGTGTTTTTTCAAATTTGACATTTGATGACCTTGAAAGGTCCCACTGGGGTCAAGATCCTATTTTCTTTGTATATTTTTGGTATGGTAGATCATAGGCCCCTGGTTACTATTGAACTCGAAGAGCAAAGTACTTATGGTGTTCTTAAATTTTACCGTGAGTGTCCTTCAAAGCTCAAACTTTGGTCACTGAACATATGAAACCCGGTTGGCCAAAGGGTATGAAGTGCTTTGCAGGATATCTTGTTTAGTTTTCGCTTGGTCTAGCCTCATGAAAACCGAAAAATGCCCCAACTTGTGTCCCAACATGGTCCCAAATGCTTTTATCATATGAGATTCTCTTGATCTTGTGTGTTACAGACGCTAACTATGCTGAGATAAAAATTAATATTTGCAGAGTTATTTTGTCCAGGTTTAGTAACCGTGTGCTCTGCTGGCATTCCCAGAACATGCAGTATATGCCATCCCACAATTCTCCAAATGAAACTGAATTAGAAATTATTGGATAATTTATTAAGTAAACTTAGTTCCAAAATCAGTGGGACCCTGAAGTTGTTTTTTCTGTATCATGTTGGTGGTCCTTGGTGTAAAGTTTCTGATATTTGACCTTCAGTTAAGTCATTTTCAAGGCAAGCCACATTTATATGGAGAGAGAAGACAATAACACTGACCTCTTGTTTCTTATTCCATACTGCTCATTTTTCGTCACACGTTTAGCTGGATTTATCATAGGCATTTTCAAGTCTCTTGTAAAATGAGCTTTGATTCATGTATCAACATGCCTGCTGCATAGTTATATAAATTTGTGGTGCAGCTGAGAGAGAGAGAGAGAGAGAGAGAGAGAGAGAGAGAGAGAGAGAGAGAGAGAGAGAGAGAGAGAGAGAGAGAGAGAGAGAGAGAGAGAGAGAGAGAGAGAGAGAGAGAGAGAGAGAGAGAGAGAGAGAGAGAGAGAGAGAGAGAGAGAGAGAGAGAGAGAGAGAGAGAGAGAGAGAGAGAGAGAGAGAGTTAGGTTTGCCATTTACATAATAAGTAAATAGGTTTGCCATTTACATAATAAGTAAATAAAAAAGAATCCTTAGAACTCATGAATAAAACAATTCCAATTGCATACTATTTTGAGTGCAACAAGTTTGTACCTGTGCACTGTAATGTGTGGAAACATTTATAGGACATCAGAGCTTTGTTATACAACAGTTTTCTTCCTGTAATTTACATATGCATGTATACACATAAATGTTTTGTGCATCATATTGTGCACATGTGCAGTGGGACTGATGTTAATATCACCTGTAATGAGAACTGTGTAATTTGCTAGATCTCCCAGCAAGACACCTTACTGCATTTCTCTTTCATTTTGTCATTGAGGCGTTAGACTACTTTTGGGTGATAGAGTGGTGTGTGTTAGCATGAACTTTCACGAATGCTGAAATATGCTACATTGGATGTAAATGAATTCTTTTCATGCATCCACATTTTTGTTCTTCCATTGTCAAGCAAGCAGTTGGTTTACAGGCTCATGTTCCCGTCTGAAATACATGGAGCTGTTAATCATCGTGAAACACGAGAGCCCTGATATATATACATTAACTTGAAATGTGCAACTACCTGTAATGTAGTTTATCAGTAACATGATTTCGTGTGGTTGAAGCCTCTGTCGTGCGTAGCTTGTATCATACATGTGTCAGTAAGTTGCGCATGGATGGTTGGGAAGTAAAGGGTCACATGTGGGTATTTTATTTGATCTGAGTGCTGTACGACATCTTGCTGATATACCATCAATATATTCAGCAGAACAGTAACTGCTTTTGTCTCTCTTTACCTTGGCGTC